>QEPC01008233.1:6190724-6360698 GCA_003113815.1 Sphenodon punctatus | reverse complement strand
GGGGGGGAGGAGGCTCAGAGCAGGAGGGAGGCTCTGGGAGGGGAGGCTGAGGGAGTACAAGGGGGGCTCTCAGGAAGAGGGACTTGTGGGGGTTGGGAGCATGAGGGGGGCTCTGGGAGAACAGGAGAGGGGGCTCTGCGGGGGAGCGGGGGGGAGGGGCCTGACAGAGCAGGAGCGGGAGGGTGCTGGGAGAGCAGGAGGGGGGTCGGGGGTTGATGGAGCAGGAGTGGGGGAGGAGCTCTGTGGGGGGAGGGGGCAGTAGAGGGGCTCTGTGGGAGGAGGGAGCACGACAGGACTCGGGGAGGAAGCAGGAGGGGGAGGGGAGGGGGAACAGGAGAGCGGTCTCTAGGTGAGAGCGGGCTGAGGGATGAAGAGGGGGGATCTGGGGGGAGGGGGCTGAGGAAGCAGGAGGGTGGGGTCTGTGGGGACAGGAGGCTGAGGGGGCAGGAGTGGGGTTCTGGGTGGAAAATAACAAAAATGTACCTTTTACTACAATCTCTCAGTCTCAGCAACTTCTATCAAATCACTAATCACTTTTTCAATCTACTTTTTCAAAAACACACAATGAGATATAATATATATTATTCAAAAGTCTCCAATAAAGACCATTATTTCCCATTCTGCTGGTTACTTCCATGGAAGTCCATATCTTACTATAAGAAGTTGCTTTTTAAATTTGTATTAATCCTTTATATTACCACCTTAATTCTGAATAATGAACCTGCAGGAAGGATGATGGGCTAGCAGGCCAATTTTTTCTTATTTGTACTAGATGTCGTTTGGCTACCTGGCAATCCCTATCAAACCATGGATTTGTAATTTTATGAGACGGGCAACAAGATCTTAAAGAAAGGGTCCTAATAAAAATGCCATAATTGCAATGAACTGCTCAATGACAGTAGATCCATTGTCACTGCGCAAGAACATGGATTTAGCTATTATAAGTTTGTTGGAGTGACAGAGCTCAAAAGACTTATATGCCAATTACACTTAATCCCCTCTCCTAAAGTTTTTTTTAAAATAGTTCAATTTCAGCCTAGTATCACTGGGAGAGGTTTGCATCTTAAGTTGTAGATCTATTAATTTATTATCACTTTCAGGGCGAGAATCAAGGGTAAAGAAAACTATTTTATCCCAGTAGAATGAGTCGATCAGGCAATAATCAATAACGCTCTCACCCTGTGGACCTATATAGGTGAATTCTCCTTTTAAGTCACCCTGCGCTCTGCCATTTACAACTAAGTCTGTTTTTTGGCTAAATGATAAAAGTAATTGACCCGTATGGGTGACACAAGAGTCCATAGAATGTTGACTAGGAAATAAAGGGGTGTCACTAAAGCATTCATCAGAATCAAGACTCAGCCCTCATCAGTAGACCCAATCCTAGCGTTCCAGTCACCTATAAATAGTAAACTGGCTCGCGGGAACTGGTCTCTAAAACCATTAACTAAATCCTCCAGATTAGCCCAAATAGTATCCCTATAATAGGGAGAGTAGGCTGGCGGGATATACACATTGCACAGCACAAACTGTGTCTGATCTCTTAATTTCAGTAGAGCCAGCTGATACTCTGATCTATCTACTGGAAGTGGAGTAAAAGACAGTACTTTCGAATCATCTATGAGCATCATCAAACCCGCTGACACTCGACCCTCTTACCCATCTTTTGGCCACCATGAGCATCTATTCGAGACTTTCCTATTCCACTGTTAAAGGTAGCCTCAGCCCCTAGCCACGTTTCCTGAAGACAGAGACAATCGAACTTTGATATATATTTTAACCACTCATCATCAGATAGCTTATCTTTTAAGCCTGAAATATTCCAAGAGGCCATTCTAAAAGTGGATACAGACAGAGGTTGGTTAACACAAAATACTTGAGGTTGCGAAGCCACTTGGTGGCTTCTGCCCTAGGGTGGAGATTTCTCTGAGTTTTATATCAGAAGACACCTTGGTAAGACTTAGGTGGAGGTTGCTCCACAATTGGAGGTAATGCTAATGCACAATGATCCTGTTGCTGTAATAGTAAAGATGACCCCACTTCACTAATTCGAGACATGTCCAGCAAAAGGCCGGCAGAAACAAGTGGATCAGCTTTTTTAACAGGAGTCCCTTCTTCAAAGGAATTCAAAAAGCGAGCAGCTGTTAAAACCTCCAAATTATGTTCTGGCTTATATGGTGTAGAGGCATGATCAAGCTTAGGGGCCTTATAATCTAGTACTGCGGATGAATATTTCTGCGGAAATGGTCCAGCCTTTGCAAGATAATATCCTGATCAAGCACGAACAGGTTTCTATATAAGGTATAAATAGTGGAACTATCTCTGGCCCCCCAGAGCATCCATCAGGAGAGCACCCAGTTCCTGAACCATATGGTGCCTACTTGAAAGATTGGAACTAACTTTTGGCCCTAGATAAGGATCCTCAATAAGGGTCTGACTATTGTTACTCAAACTTGGGGCTGAAGTTTCATCCCCAAGAACCCCAAGATCCACAGGATCATTACCATTGCCAACTACTTCAGTTCCAGCTAGACCTAAATTGATATTACCCGCAAGGGGCTTGAAAACTACACTCTGAACTTCCCCCAAATCCTGCCCTATCATATTAGACTGCGCTACTAGCTCATCAGGTAGAGGCCCTGGGAGCTCAATTAGGGGAAGGAAAGTTGACCCTGTATTACCTTCCCTATCCTGAGGAACATTCCTCCCCTGCTCCTGGGCCCTGGCTGACTTTGGAGAGTAAAAGGGGTACCGTGAAATTTGCTGTTGGGGAGAGGGCTGTTTAGTATCTCTTTTCCTTACAGTAGTTACCCTAGCTATAGAGATCCCTCTGGATTCAAGTTATTTCCTAGCCTGAAAGATATCTTTTAACAACCCTCTAGTTGTAAAAAAGATATTCAAAAGATACCCCTGCCTTCGATTAGGTAAATACTCTACTTTTTCAATTAAACCTGGGCCTACATTTTGCCCTAACAAGTGGAATAGATTTGGTGAGATATCCGTCCCACTATCCCAAGCCAGTATAGTGTTGTTATAATCAAAACGTATGTTTTAAAAAACTGCCTTTGGAAAAATGTCTATAACCCTAGCTGTATGTGCTAGTGTGAAGTTAGTAGTTGGCAGTCTGTTTAAATTAAAAAGTCTGCTGCGTGACGCACCAGACTCACTATTAGTCCTAGTAGATGTTCTAGTAAGTGCTCTACCATTAGAATAGACAGTCTGATAGGCTGGGTTAGAGTCCAGCTTATCTACTATTGCTTTCAACTGCTCTCTGGCTTTCACCAAGGAGTTACTGATTTCAGAATACTTGAAAATAGCAAAGACAGTACTTGCAATCAGCTGCGTTTACAAAGTCAGATAATCTCTCATGGGAGGTTCAGTGTCCTTACTAAATTGTCACCCAATATCGAAGTATCCGGAGCTCTTTCCATCCCTTGCTTCTCTACTGCCTCTCGAGGAACTCTCCCTTCATTGCAAACACTCATATCTATTATACAGACTGAGCGGAGATTCCTGTTGGTCCAGAGTGTCTCGTTTCCTGCTCTTCATGGGGGGGGGCGGTCTTCATGAATAGGAGAAAAGGGGGAGGTACGAACCTGCTTCTCAACCATAGTGAGGGTGCTGGTTAAGACAACAAGAAAAAGATCGACTATTGTCGGCCAGGCCTAGGCCACAGACGGCTGCGGTGTTTAGATGTCCTGCCCCCCTGGGGCTCGAAACGAGGCTCCACAGGTGAGCACCCTTCCAGCCAATCTTCAGAAATAATCAGTCAGAGGATCTCCCAACCGGGGGTCAAAACCAAGGCAAACCCCCTCCCCCAAAAACTAGGGTTCCCTAGTCCACTCGATCAGTGGTCAGGCAGCGATCTCCGAGGGTCCAGCCGCCGTTCAGCACTCTACTGTGTATCTCAGCCTCTGTCCTTCCCACTCGTTTAGTAGCAAGGTTTTTAGAGGAAGTCTTCAAACCGCTTCCACAACGTCCCCGCCACACTGCAATGCTCTCCCGCAGTGCTCCTTATCAGGACATCCCCTCTTCAAAGATAGTGGGCTGCCTCCACCTCCACTGCCCCGCAAACGGCACCGCCAATGGTACTTTGGGCTTTGGAGGTGCCCTTTGGGCGCCGCCCCCAGAGCAGCACTCTATTAAGTAGCTCACCTGTGGGAGGAGACACAAGGCACCCAGGTGAAACTATGCACGCTTCCTCAGCAGCTTCTGCTTGCAGCCAAGCTCTCCCACAAGGCACACCCCCACAGCGCCATCCCCCGGGCAGCACTCTATTTAGTAGCTCACGTGTGGGAGGAGACACAAGGCACCCAGGTGAAACTATGCACGCTTCCTCAGCAGCTTCTGCTTGCAGCCAAGCTCTCCCACAAGGCACACCCCCACCTCCCTTTTATGGAGTGTCAAGATAGACTAACTGCCATTTTGAGGCAGCTCTCTGAGTTGATCGCACACTACCAGAGCTGCGGCTTGGAAAAGGGCTGGCTTTTCACCTGATTCAGCTTCGTACTACGCAATCTTTCTAACAGCTAAGCATTCTTTATATTCTGTATTTTTCAAGTTTGTTATTTCCCAAGTTATGCCCTCAGTAAATATGATGCAGTTTGAAGAATGAGCTTGTCTGCGAATGTGAAGTTTTGGATGGGAGTTTAGCTGCCTGGATAGCCGCACAGAGGGCGCTTTTACACTCGACGGGTTGGAGTGACCTAAAGAGTGTTGTTGTACACGTGGGAAACACCAATTGGTTTGTGGCCCATATTTACATAGAAACGTGCCTCAGTGTCTGAAGGGTGTCAGGAGAAAATGTTTAGTAGTGTTTCTTTTTACACACCCGCGTGCCAACATACATGTCACCCTTACGTTTATATGCATGCGCTGACTCTCTCGATGTCCTGGATGATACCATGTGTCATCGTAACTCCTACCTTGAACAGGGACATCCGTGAGCATGCGTCTGTACATCAACAGTGCACCCTGTAGGTGGTACTGTGCATGAGTGCCAGCTGTTTTGCCAGTCACATCCCTTGACATCTAACAGGTCAGTGACCGGTGAAATTGACAGCTCACTGATGAGAAATCACACCTTTTCTGTTCTTTGCTGGTTGTCAGTTATACAGGCATCATGTATGATGATCAAAACAACCTTGCCAGCCGCTCTGTCACTGATAATAAATGGATCAAAGGATCATATGTGGAATGGTATATTGATTAACTCGGTTATGGGTCTGTCTTCTGGATGGAGTAGAGGCATGGATTGAGTGTACTTTGATAGTAAAGCCCACCAACAGAATTTTATGGCAAGCTGCAAGATCCTCTGTGTGGTGGGATAATGTTGCTCTTAGTTGGAGTGATGAACAGTGAGAACAGAATTTTAGAATTTTTAAGAAAGTGTTTGAGGAGCAACTTAATGTTATTCAACCCAGACTCAAGAAAGTGGACACTGCAATGAGGTCTGTATTCCCAAGAACAAGAGGCTGGCTATACCACTTTATGGAAGCTAGTAACTCCGGACAGTTTTAGGTCCATAGGACATTCATTTGGCATTGGAACAGTGACTGCTTCTAATATCTTTGTGGAGGTTTACTCAGCACTAAATGAAGAGCTTGAAAGAGTAGTTGAGTTAGTTGATGTGGACCAAGTGCTTGAGGGGTTCAAAAGAAGAGGATTCCCAAACTGTTTTGGTAGAGTAGATGGTACGCATGTACACATTCTATGTCCTCCAGATGCTGTAAGGATTTTATAAATAGAAAAGGGGAAAACACGGTTGACCAGGCTTTGGTCAACCACAGAGTCTGTTTTACGGACATCGTTGCTGGTTGGTCAGGAAGTGCGCATGATACAAGGATCTTTAGAAGAGCCACACTAATTGCACAACTAAGAATGGGGGAAATTGGCTCACAGCATCATGAGATTGTGGAAAGAGTGACCATAAAGCAGGTAATTACTGGAGATCCCGCTTACCCCCTATGGCATTACCTCATGACAGCTTACAGGAAGAAGTACACTCCAGAAAGGTTTTTTAAAATCAGAAACTAAGGGACTGCTGTGCATGCGTGCGAGTTAGCAGCTGTGGGAAGCCCATGCTCCGCTCCCCTGCTACAGAAAACCCGTTCAGAAAGCCGCACGGAGCAGCAAAAAAGGTAAAAAAAATACCCCCCTAAGGCAGAAAGAAGCAAAAAGCCAGTAACAAAATGCCGCAGCAAGTTAGCATAGATAAATTCTGTCAGCCAAAGGCCCCGCGGAGCTCAGCTAGCAGGGAGCAAAGGCACGCGGAGAAAATGGCGGCGGAGGAGGAGCCCTCCCAAGAGGCCGGGGCTGCCACAGATGAAAAAATGATGCAAATCCTGCTTGAAATAAAGCAGGATCTAAGTAAGGCAGACCGGGCAAGGGACAAACTCCTGGAAGAAATTAATAAACTGAAAAAATCTACAGAAGCCTCCAACAAAAAAATTGAGGGTCTGACCAAAAGAATGGATATTGCAGAGGCAAGGGTATCCATCCTGGAGGATCATTCCCTTTCCAACGAAGACCAACTGAGGAAACAGCAAGAAACAATAGCATTCTTACTTGAGAAAACTGAAGACCTAGAAAATAGATCACATAGGTCGATCTATTTTCCTACATTTTGTGGGGCTAAAAGAAGGTCTGGAGCAAAGGGATGTGGGATTCATTAGACAGGTCATCAAAGAACTTTCCCCTGAAAACCCAGAACTCCACGCATTTAAAATAGAAAGAGCTCACAGAATTACGAGCAACAGACCCTCTGACAATAAATTCCCTCGCACAATAATAGTAAAGTGCACAGAGAACCAAATAAAAGAAAAAGTCCTGAGGATGGCATGTACAGCCCACTTGAATCAGAAGCTCCCAAGCCTTAGAGTTCCAGAGGGCTAGGGTCAGAATATTTCCAGATTACTCAGTGGAAACCATAAAGAAGAGGAAAAGATGGGCTAAATATTTCTCCATACTAAAGGAAAGGGGGTTAAGACCACAACTGAGATTTATAACTTGGTAAGGCAAATGAAGAACCTTCTCAGACACAGCAGACTTAGAAATGTTTTTGGAGGGTCAGAGACCGTCACAAGAACAAGAGGAAGAGGACTGAGAAGAGAAATTTTTTGAAAGGAGGAATGGAGACATAGAAAATAATCAAGGCATCGCGAACTGATAAGTAATATAAGACAAAGGGGGGGGGGATGTAAGAATAAGGGTTTAAGGTACAGCCACAAGGGTGAAGTGAATGTACCACAACAAAATTTGTAAATATGGTAAAGTAGGGGGAGGCAGGAGGAAGCGGACAGCAATGTGTAAAGGGAAAAAAGCAGACAAAAATGATAGAGTGTAACCACGGAGCAGTCTCACCCCAGGATAGGGATGATATGCATATATGTTGGTTGATTTATAATGGTTTGAAGTTGAATAGAAGTAAGAAATGTACTAATTTGGTATTGCAAAACAGACAACAGGGAAAACCCAGACAAGGTATAGGCGAACAGTCACACGACAAACGAGGCAGTTTGGCTCAAGAAAATAAATCAGACACAGGTATAAAAATGCAAAGTGCAGCTTTATTGAGAAGTACAGACAGACAGAAGCATTTAAAATCTCAATGGCAGGGAAACAGGCTCTGGAATTGGAGCTCAGGCAGGAACAGGGCACTCATCTGAAATGACAGATAAAATTAAATCAATAACACTTAATGTTAAAGGTCTTAATGCCCCAATAAAAAGAAAAAGGATAAAAGATATACTATTTAATGAAAAAGTGGATGCCAATGTGATCTTAATCCCAAAACTGGAAAGATCCCGCACCGAGTGTAGAAATTATAGACCAATCTCACTCCTAAATACAGACTATAGGATATTTGCGAAATGTCTAGCAAACAGATTAGCAGCAATAAGTACCGAAATAATTAATCAAGATCAGGTACGATTTATCCCAGGTAGATTAGGAACAGACAACATAAGAAGAACACTCAACATCATGCACCATCTGCACAATACTAGGGATCAAGCAGTCATAGTGTCCGCGGATGAAGACAAAGCTTTTGATCGTGTTGAGGTGAAATTTCTACTACAGACTCTTCAGGGAATGGGATTTGAGGGCAATTTCATCATATGGTTGAAGGCCATATACAAAAATCCACGATCGCGCATTTTAGTCAACGGTACACAGATGCAACCCATAGAACTCCAAAGAAGCACAAGACAGGGATGCCCTCTCTCCCCTCTATTATTTGACATCATGCTGGAAACTCTGGCATGCGCAATAAGGCAAGAACAAAATATAAAGGGAGTGACAATGAGAGATGAGGATCTCTGACGACTGAGGCCAGAAGTACCAGTGATTGGAACTTCATGCAGTAGCCTAAATAACCGAACTCATAGATCGGGTCAAAGAAAAAAGGAACTCGGGGCAGAAAGAAAAAGAAAAAAAACTGTAATCTGTTAACAAGGAATATGTATATAGTTAACACAGAAAATGTATAAATTGTTATTGTTATTTGGTTAAAAACAAAAAATATTAAAAATAAATAAATCAGAAACTAAGCAGTGCATGTACTGTCATTGAAAGAACACTCGGTATTATGAAAGGTACCTGGAGAGGTCTCCTGGGAAATTTAGACATCTGCACTGAATTTGCACCGGTGGTAATACCACCCTGCTCCCTCTCCTCAAATCAGGCGGGGCTACTACACCTGAAGAGGGGTTCACTTGACCCTGTACAAGGGGATACCCAGGCAGCTGTACTGGTTGCCCTAACCAAGCGCCATCCTGGGGAGGCCCAACCCCAAATGGCCCTTGAGAAACGCCTACAATGGGGGGGGGTCTGCAAACATCCCCACAATCACTCCTTGCACCTCTGAGGGCCTCGCGCCTATCGGCGGGGCTGAGGGAAGGGGGGCCTGGATTGGGGGTATCTCCCCAGGCCCAATCCGGGCTGCAGTGTGTAATCCCTCAAGGCCCAGCTGGGCCAGGTATGGGTGCGAGGCGTGGCCCCGCGACGTGGCCATTCGACCCATTAAGGCCTCACACCCCACCAACCTGTCCTGCAGAGCCCCAAGCACCACCGAGGCAGAGCCCCCCATGATGCAGGGCCCAGACGTGGGGGCCCCGGGCTCCAACTTGCTTACTTGCTCGGCTGCGGGCCCGGGTCCAGTCTCAGCAATGGGCTTCCAGCCCTTGCGGCTTTTAGCTTTTCATCTTTCCCATGCTGCTCAAGCTGGCGGCGAGGAGCCAGAAAGGCAGGAAGTGGCTTGGAGCGGAGAGGCAAGTGGCTTGCTCCTGAAATAACAAGCCAAGAATGCAGCTTGCGCGAGGCATGCTGAGTGAAGAGGCCCCGCCCCTCAACAGAGCGGGGCCTTGGAGCCCGCACTCAACCTTATTGGTGCAGCCCTGGTTGCCGGGGCAATGCTGGCCAGGATGCGCTTCTCCCACCTCGTCCCAGCCACTTCCCCAACAACTCTCCCTGCTGCAGCAAGGCTGCAGCAGTGAGGGCAACCGTCTCCATCTTACCTCATCCCTTTATAGGGGGAGCATGACAACAGGCCCTAGTGGCTGCCATTACTGGTAAGCCAAGGACCATTTTTTAAAACAAAGGCCTGGGTGCTTGCACAGGCGTTTAGTGGTGTAGCTACTAGGGATGCTGGTCTGGATGGGCCTGATTTGGTGGCAATGCAGCCCTGAAATGGGCCAAACTTTTTAAAAAGGGTCTGTTTGCTTGGAAAGGCGTATGGCTGTCAGGGATAAGGTGTAGCTACTGGAGATGCTGGTCTGGATGGGCCTGGTTTGCTTACAGTGCAGTCCTGCAACTGGCCAGACTTTTAAAAACAGTGCGGTTCTGTGGATGTCTACTGCCTTCAAGACACAGTCAGACTTCAGTGGGGGGTTCTTGATGCCCACTGGAGACTTAAGTCCTGTTTTGTCTGGGGACTGGGAGCCTACCCTAGAAAACTACAGGCAGCCAAGGAGAGCATGAAAATGAAGAGTGTTCCGAATAATGGTAAGTGATAGCATGGGGATTGGGAGGGTCTTGGACCTCTTCTTTGGCGGAGAGGTCCACAAAGAAGCAAAATTAAAAATGTCATTCAAAATGCAAATATTTAAAAGTAAGTAAGAAGGAGAAGGGTAAGGAGGGAAAACAAGGGAAAGGGGGAAGGGGGGGCACCAAAGTTGGGGATGAAGGTGGTAGGGAGGGAAGGAGGGATGGGGGGGACAAAAAGGGAGGGAGTTATCGCATGTGGAAAAGGAAAACCTATGTGCCAAGGGTAAAAAAGGAAAATAGAAATAAGAAAAAATTAAAACAATGGGAGGAGTAAGATGTCTGACATTAAACGTGCAAGGTTTAAACACGCCAGTAAAGAGGAAAAGGGTTAAAAAAAAATTGTATACACAAAAGATTGACCTATTTGGATTGCAGGAAACACATTTGCTGCCTTTAGATGTTAACAGGTTTAAATGTAAAAGTTATTCTCATATATATGCCTCATGTGCAAAGAAAAAAAAGAGAGGG
Organism: Sphenodon punctatus; assembly: GCA_003113815.1. Lineage (NCBI taxonomy): Eukaryota > Metazoa > Chordata > Lepidosauria > Sphenodontia > Sphenodontidae > Sphenodon > Sphenodon punctatus. Next base: position 6,350,186 of record QEPC01008233.1, on the reverse strand, counting down.
GTCATGATCGGGTTTACAGAAACATGTGGGTTGACTGTGAGATCCTCCTACAAGGATGAAGAGGGTAGATTTCTAATGCTTAATGGAGACTTACAGGGGGAGCCAGTCTCAGTGATTTCCATATATGCACCAAATACGCAAACGAAAAAGTTCATAAAACAATATTTGAACCTGATCCAAGAAAAGGCGACAGGAATGATAATTATATTAGGAGATTTAAACACACACTTAGGAGAAATAGATCATTCCGGGAACAAAAGTATGGAATTATGGCAGCGCCAAATCCAGCAAGAGTGCAAACATCAACAGTTACAAGATATATGGAGGATGTTGAATCCTAGGAGCAGGGAGTATACATATTACTCTGCAAGGCACAATATTCATACCAGGATCGATTATATATTAGGGGATAGGGAAACATTACAAAAGACTACAAGATGCCAGATCCAACCAGTGGTTCTGTCAGACCACTACGCAGTAATAGCCTCATTACAGATAACAGGGCAGTAGACAGAACGCAAGGGGCCCTGCTACCGCCTTGTGCGGAGCAGGGACAAATTTGTGCCTGCCCCATCAAGGGAATCAGGCACTGGTAAAGGGGGCGGGAAGCCGCCTTAGGATTCCTTCCTGGGTGGCGAGGCTCTTGCAGGTTCCAGCGTGCTCCGTTGCAGCCTGCAAAGAGCGAGACAGCAGCGGCGCGAAAATGCACCTTAGTGATTGGCTCGGCTGAGCCACGTGGTGTAGGAGGCGCAGAACGGTGGCATTCGGCTGCAAGCAGCGCCAGAAGGAGGATGCGTTTCAGGGGCCTAGCCGAAGCGGGGAGGCCTTGGAGCGGCGTGGGGCGAGCGGAGAAGTTGGAGCTAGTACCAGGGAGTAGCGGGGGTTTCTTGCAGCAGGGGGCAATCCAGTGAACAACGGGGTGTGCGTCAGGGGCTTAAGGGGAGCAGGCTGCGTGGGGGGAGAAGTACCCTGCCCCTCTCCTGTAAGTGCCCGAAGGCAGTTGGGAGTCAGTTGCCAGGGTGTTTGGGGCGTGTGAACCCCCTCACCCCTTTAGCTTTTCAGGCAATTCAGCCTGGGTGTGTGGGGAGTGTGAACACCCCCCTCCTCCCTCCCACTTTTTTATCTAGCAGGAAATTCAGCCTGGGGGTTCTCTTCAGGCGCTTTAGCCTGGGTGTTTTGGGAGGGTGACTCCCTCCCCTCTTTCTTTGGGTGCAGCGTGTGGGGTGGTAGGGCAGAACCCCCCCCCCTTTTGTTTTTTCAAGAATGGGTAGAACAAAGAAGGGGCAGGTGGCTGGTAGGCCACAGGGAAAGAGGGGGCAGCAAAAGGGGGCTGCCTTTCAGCCCCCTCCCCCGGCATCAGATGGATTGGAGGTGGAGGAGGGGGCTCCTCTAGGGCCTGTGTCTCCACCACCGGTGGCAGGGCCTAGTGTATGAGCAGTGCAGCCCAGGCATGTGCAACCAGTCGGGCCTGGCCTCAGTAGGGGTGCAGCACCCCCTGCAAGGGAAGCGGAGTTAGTGCCCATGGGTGGCGCTGGTGGGGTGTTGGGTGCTCAAGGTGGGCAGCAGCTCCCTGCAGCATGGCTTCAGCAGGGGCATGGGCAGGCCTTTTTGCAGGCCATGGAAGCTAGAATGACTGGTTGGGACAACATGATAACCAGGCTGGAGGCGTCAGGCATTCTGGACCCAGGTAGGGTGGAGGGGTCTGGCTGGGGGAAGGCAGAGCCATATCTCACAGGATTTTTCTTCACAGTCTCATGACAGGGCTAGACAGGAGTTTGGAGGGCCAGCGGTCGAGGCACTGGCAGAAAAGGTGAAAAGGATGGAGCAGCAGTTGACAAGAATTACCCAGCTGCTAGAGGAAGGCACGGGACCTCGTGCTGAAGCGGCCCTGTCAGCGAGGCGCCGGGATCATCAGGATGTCGTGGCTGCTGCTGCAGCAGGTAGTGGTGTTGGTGAGTTGCTCCCACCCCCTGCGAGTGCCCAGGGAGCCGAGCTGGCTACGGAAGGAGGGGGCGTGAGGGAGCATCAAGGAGTGATGCCAACTGAAGGCGATAGCGCTGGGGGGGGTCAGGTAGGGGAATGGTCGTACCCCCTAGGGCAGCAATAGCGGGGCAACCAGGGATGGGTTTCGCTGGGGTGATAGGCAGTGGACCAGCTGAACCCCCCGGGACAGCGATGGCTGGACAGCCAGGGGCGACTTTGTTAGGGGAAGGTTCGGGTCAATCGCCCATACAGCAGGATCCGAACCATCTAGTGTGGGTGGACAATGTTTGGCGTCCACAGGGGTCAGTTGGGCAGGCATTGGATACCGGGGTACAGGCTGGGCAAGGGGGGACGGCAGTGGTGCAGACCGCACCACTGGCTAGTGTGGCTATTCAAGGGGTAGCAGCAGCTGGTGTGGCTGCATAGGAGGTTTCCCCGTTGCAGGGGGGGTATGCCCAGGTGTCGGCGCCTTTGGGGGTACATCCGCAATCAGTGAGGGAGAAGATCTGGAAGGGAGATTATATTGATCTCTTTGGGATCCTCTTTTGCGATCCAATTCCGGATCCTAACGCGTGGCCCGAGTCAAAGGAGTTAGAGAGGGCAAAGAGGCGTAGGATCGATAGAAACTGAGCCAACTGGGAATCTGCTTTCATCATCTACGTGGGAGTGGTGATGCAGGCATTCCCTGAAAGGGCAGTCGCGCTGTGGAAATACTTCGACATAGTGCGGCGGGCATACCTCACAAAGGACGGTTTTGGTTGGCTGCGGTATGACGAATCATTTCATCAGAATGCAACAATCACACCCGGGGTGCGCTGGGATGTAAAAGACCACGACCTATGGTTGGAGTGTGTCCAGGGGAAGGAAGTGGTACGTGTTGACAGTGGCCATATCATCATCAAGGGCGATGGTCAGCCAGTGGATAGTTTTCGCGGAGAGCAATCAAAGAAAGGGCAGCAATCGCTCGCGTGTTGGGATTTCAACAAAGGGAAGTGTTTTCGTTCCTTTTGTAGGTTCCGGCATGCGTGTTTGCAGTGTGGAGGGTCACACCCATCTACCAATTGTCAGCGTCGGCGCGGATCGAACCAAAGAGGGAAGAGGGGTTTCCAACCTGGCTCAGGGAAAGGAAACAGGGGGGCGCAGGCTGGCCCAGGGAAGGGCGCCAACACCAATTAGGTGGTGGGTGTTGGAACGTTTGTTGCGGGAGTATCCCGACCCAGAGTTAGCTCGTTATATAGTTGAGGGTTTTAAATATGGGTTTGAGATTCCGTTTGAAGGCAGGCGTGAGCATGCAATGGCAAGGAATCTGAGATCGGTGAAGGGCATGGAAGGGGTCGTCGAGATTAAAATAAAAAGGGAATTGGCTGAGGGCTGTATTGCGGGCCCATTTGATTCATTGCCGGCAAATAACTTGAGGGTGTCGCCGTTGGGCATAGTTCCTAAGAAGGCTCCCGGGGAGTATAGGTTGATACATCACCTGTCGCACCCCAGGGGGTCTTCGGTGAATGACTTCATTCCAGCAGAGCTGTGTACGGTCCACTACGCTTCTTTTGATCAAGCGGTGGAGTTGGTCCGGGAGTGTGGAAAAGGGGCTCTGATGGCAAAGAGCGATGTGAAATCCGCCTTCCGGCTTTTGCCTGTGCACCCCAAGGATTTTGAATTATTGGGGTTTGCATTCCAGGGCCAATTTTACTATGATAAAGCGATGCCCATGGGATGCTCTATCTCATGTGCTGTTTTTGAGAAATTCAGCTCTGCGCTAGAATGGACTGTCAAGCAATGGGCGGGGTCTCAGCTAATTTCTCATTATCTCGACGATTATTTGTTTATCAGGAAAGCGGGGTCAGCAGAGTGTGCCGAATTATTGAGGACCTTCCGGCGGGTGGCCGAGTTAGTTGGGGTTTCATTGGCGGAAGAAAAGACTGAGGGTCCAGGGGTCTTGACATATTTAGGGATAGAATTGGACTCAATGGTTCAGTGTTCCCGGTTGCCTGAGGACAAGTTGAGGGCACTTCGTAGTGACATCGCGGCCTGCATGGGGGCTAGCAAGGTGATGCTGCGAATGTTGCAATCCCTGTTGGGTAAGTTAAACTTTGCCTGTCGGGTGGTGGCGCCTGGCAGGGCATTTTTGTCCCACCTTTATGCCAAAACGGCCCGCGTTTCCTTGCCGCATCATCATATCAGGGTCACCAAGGAGATGAGGGAGGATTTAGGAGTGTAGTTGGAATTCCTGCAATGCCACAATGGTGTCAGCATGTGGAGGGAGGTGCTTCGTCTGGAAGCAGAGTTGCAGGTGCATTCCGATGCGGCAGGTTCGGCTGGGCTGGGAATTTATTTCCAGGGGAGGTGGTGTTCAGAGCAGTGGTCAACCCACTGGGGAACCTCAGGGGATGTTAAAGGACCTAACGTTTTTTGAGCTATTCCCGATAGTGGTGGCGGTCTATTTATGGGTTGAGCATTTTAGCAATAGGAAAGTGCTATTCTGGTGTGACAATTTAGCTGTTGTGCACATTGTGAAAAGTTTGTCGTCAAAATCAGAGAGGGTTATGCGCCTAGTGAGGTTCTTGTTTTGTGGTGTTTGAAGCACAACATAGTTTTTTGTGCTAAGCATGTGCCAGGGGTGGAGAACGAGATTGCTGATGCCCTTTCTTGTTTCCAGATACAACGTTTTCGGGAACTCGCTCCACAGGCCAGGGAGAAACAGGAATACATTCCCCAGGAGCTCTGGAACCTTGGATTTTAGAGGTTATAGAAGCGGTAAAGGGGGCGGTCTCTCCGGCCACATGGCAACAGTACTAATGGGCTTTGAGGGAGTTTAGTGTTTTTGCTAGGAGCAAAGGTTGGTCGATAGTTTTTCCGGTTCCTCTGCCGCAGGTGGTGCAGTTTGGACTGGCGCTTCGGAAGAAAGGTTTGGCGCCAGGCACAATTGCGGGGAAGTAGTCGGCCCTATCTTTCCTGTCTAAGATGGTAGGGAATTCAGATCTGCCGGGCTCCCCAGTTCTCCGGGCCATGCTCGAGTCCTGGAGGCGGCAGGGCAGTGATAGGGTGGACACACGGGCGCCTATGTCCCTCAAGTTGTTAGCAGATATGGTGGGTAAGCTGGGGGAGATTTGTGTGGACGAGTTTGAGGTTAAATTGTTTCAAGTGGCCTTTGTCATTGCCTTTTTTGCGGCATTGAGGGTGAGTGAATTAGTGGCGAGCTCGCGTACGGATCAGTCAGGCAGGGCCCTGCAGTTTAGTGACGTGTTTTGGGGAACAGATAGGGTGCAACTCTGTATTCGGGTCTCGAAGACCAATCAGAAGAGGAAGGGTGCCAGGGTGGTGCTCTTCAGATCGGTCAAGCCAAGGATCTGCCCGGTCCGGTGTTTAGAATCATTTTTGGCAGTGAGACCTGCGATTGTGGGGCCGTTGTTAGTGCACCGCTCTGGTTTGTCACTTTCACGCTTCCAGTTCGTGGCAATCATGAGGTGATGTCTGGCTGGACTGGGGGTAGGGGGAAGGTTCTGTTCCCATTCCTTCAGGATTGGGGCTGCATCCTCTGCGGCAGCTTCAGGAGTGGCAGTAGAGGACATTAAGACAGTGGGCCGATGACGGTCAGCAGCGTTCAAGTATGTCCGCCCCCTACAAGGGAAATAGGTTAGAGCAGTTGTAGTCATAGTGATACTGGTTGCTTTCTTTATGTTTCAGGGTGGCAATGTGGCCAGGACAGGAGTGTCATGTGGATGGTAGGGCACAGTTTTGTTGTTTGGGCAAAAAGGAGGGCCGGGATCACAGGGTGGGGGACCCAGTTGGGGTTGGCCCCTCAAGCGGAGGTGGTATGGAGGGGCAACAGGGGTATGCTGTGGCCCCAGTTGCTGCCAATGTTGCTGGGCTGGACAGGGCGGTCCCCCCCTCAGGTTATCTTGTTCCACTTGGGGGAAAACGATCTCACTAGGGGATCGGGTTTGGATTTATCCATAATGGTGCAGCAGGATTGGCTGAAAATCAGGGAAATGTTCCCTGGGACACTGTTGGTGTTCACGGCACTGTTGCAAAGAATTAAGTGGCCTGGGGCGAACAGCATGAGAGCGGTGGATCGATCACGTAAGAGGGTTAATAATGAGATCAGAAAAGTAGTAGAGCAGACTGGGGGGTTATGGTTGGTGCACAGTGACATAACTTGGACCAGGCCTGAGTTGTACTGGGCTGATGGGATGCACCTTTCAGATCAGGGGATGGATTTATATCTGGGTAAAGTCCGGGAGATTTTGTTAAGAAGCCTGGCTTAAGAGGGTAATTGTTTGGGTGAGTGCGGGGGGCATTCGAGCAATAAGTATTGCCGAACTTGGTGGCGGTGTTCAGTACCATGAAGAAAACCTTGGAATAGGACCAGAAAATTGGCCTTGGTGGCTATGGGAACATCTGGTATGTGTAGGGTGGTAGGCCACCAGGAAGTTGGATCCGGGAAGCAGGTGAGGAAGGGGGCTTCCCGCTGCTATCCTGGTAGAGGGAGATTGGCGTAGGGTGCCACATGGTAGGATCTAAGCGGTTCCGATGTGGCGCCAGTTGTCAAGTCTTCCCTGGGTATGGACTAAGGTGGTCTAATGGTGGAATGGATTGGAATGGTAACTCCAATCCAGGTAACAACACATGGTACTGAACGCGGGGAGTGAGGGTCATTATGGCCAGGTGTCTAACAGTCAGGGTGTACCTCACTCCCCTTAGGACTCACCCAAATCAGGGGTCTCCTTGATTGGCTCATGGGCAATTCTGATGAATCCTAATTGGCAATGAGAAAATTAAAAGGGTATGGATCCACCGTTCTCATTGTTAGGGTGATTGGGTTTTAATTGGTTTTGTTCTTTAACAGGTTTATCGTTGGCTGGTTATTAATAAACAGTTGCGGCCAGTTCACCCAAAGCTATGTGGTCTGTGTGTTTATTGAGTTGTGCCTTATTTCCTGTGCGGGGACAAACGGGGTAGATGGATATTTGATAAGTCCACACTTAAACTTCAAGAGGACAAAAAGGATATGGTAGAGCAAATTGAATGTTATCTACAGGAAAATATAAACTCAGTGGGTTCAGTGGAAACAGTGTGGGAAGCAGGAAAGGCGGTTTGTAGGGGTAAGCTGATTGCCCTAAAAATAAGTAAAATAAAATTTAAAAAAGAAGTGCTAAAGAAACTGTATGAGAAACTACAAGGGGTGGAAGTACAAAACAGGATAAACCCACAGGGACGGTATAGTAGAGAACTATTACAATTAAAGAGAGAGATTGATGTAATTGAAACAGACAGAACAGTACAACAATTGAAGAAAATTAAATGCTTTTATTTTGAAAATAACAATAGGGCAGTAATAGTATTGGCAATGATGGCAAAAAATCCAAGGAAACGGACAATCATAAGTTCAGTTCAAACACAGGATGGCACAGTGACAAAGCTAGAAAGGGAAATTAGAGAGACATTTGTACAATTCTACCAACATCTATATTCAGCACAGGACCAGGACTCTGAAAAAAGAGACAAATTCATAAATTCAGTGAAGTTACTATCACTTAATACAGATCAAATCAATTTGTTGAATAGGGCAATAACAAGTGAGGAAATAGAAGCCGTTATCAAATCCCTCCCCAACAATAAAGCTGCCGGCCCAGATGACTATCTGGCCAAATTTTATAAAATATTTGTGAGTCAGCTCGCTCCAATTTTGGAGCAGGTGTATAATACCATTCTAAAATCAGGGAATATTCCCAGAGATTTTGGTCAGGCACACATATCATTAATTCTCAAACCAGGTAGAAACCCAGAACAACCGGCTAGCTACAGGCCAATCTCATTATTAAATGTTGACTACAAGATAATTACTGGGATTCTGGCCAAGAGGCTTAAAGATGTGATTCAGAACTTAATTCATGTAGATCAGGTAGGATTTATCCCAAAGAGGCACGGGTCAGACAATATTAGAAGGGCAGTAAACCTGATACATAGAATAATAGAGCACAACACAGAAGCAATAATACTTTCAGCAGATGCAGAGAACGCTTTTGTTAGAGTATCGATACCATTCATGCTACAAACTCTAGAAAGAATGGGAGTGACAGAGGATGCCCTAAGAGGCATTCAGGCTTTATATAAAACACCAGAATCGCAACTGATTATAAATTGAGAGCTCTCAGAATCATTTAAGATTGGAAGGGGAACCAGGCAGGGGTGCCCGTTATCGCCCTTACTATTTAATACCATGCTAGAGGTGCTCGCTTGTGCCCTCAGACAAGACTCGAAGATAGCGGGCATAAGAATTAAGGGAACAGAACATAAGATTGCACTTTATGCAGATGATGCGCTTTTATTTGTGGCGGAACCGGAGTTGTCCCTTCCGCCGTTGCTACAGTTAGTGGAGGACTTCGGTAAAGTGTTGGGGTATAAGATCAACCTCAAAAAATCAATGGCAATGATATATGCATCAGATCAGCAAAGACAGTCTGCCCTGGAGGGAATGGTTCCTTTCCTGACCACACAGAAAGGTTTCAAATATTTGGGAATAAACTTAACAAAGTACCCATGTAATTTATACAAGGAAAACTTCCCTGAAACACTAGTACAGATACAACAAGCGGCACAGACCTGGAAAGGTCTGGCCTGTTCGTGGATGGGCAGAAGTAACCTATTTAAAATGATATATTTTTCCAAAATACTATATAAAATAATGTCGCTACCAATAACTCTTCCCGAAAGTTTTTTTATACAAGTCGAAAGAATATGCCAGAAACTAATTTGGAAGGATTGCTAAAGATACGTTATACCACCCAAAAAAAAGGGGGGGGACTTGGTGTCCCTAATATTAGACTTTACCATAAGGCAGCGCAGCTCACATCCATAAATAAATGGTATTTTAATTCAAAACAGGCAAATTGGGTGGAAATAGAAAAAGAAAACCTAGGGATCAGCTCATTTGCTGACTATCTAGTGGATGTGGGTAAAACTGATTTTAAAAAATGGAATAAACACCCATTTGCAGGGGGGGCCCTACGAGCCTGGAAACAGATACAAAAAAGATGAAAATTAAGCCAATAGCTTCCCCTTATTCAACAATAGACAGGGTAGAATTGAAGGAAAAAAATGTGGCAGAGCCACTGAGAAAGCAGTTACAAACATATGGGATTACACAGGAGGAGCAACTGTTTACCCCAGTGGGGTTCAGAAACATAGAATATCTAGAAAATCTTTTGAAAAGAAAGGTAGACTTCCTACAACACGCACAGCTGAAAAGCTATTTTACACAGAGCAACACTATATTAGATTACCAGAGAAAACCGAATAGGCTGGAAAAGATACTTTTTGATCATGAAATTAATAAAGGAAGTCTCAGTAAAGTATATAGGGTATTACAGGAAGTGGAAGATAAAGAAACAGAGCTAGTCTGGAAGAAGTGGGAAAAGGATCTTCAAATCAAATTAGACAAACCAGTCAAAGTGCAGGCCATACAATATATTTTTGATAAATTCAAATCACTAGACACGCAAGACACCATTTAAAAGATTTTTTTATAGATATTACATCACTCTGGATAGAGAAAAGCCCTGGGAAAAGGAGAGTAGGGGGGAGTGCTGGAGGGGATGTGAACTTCAAGGAAGTCTGCTCCACCATTGTTGGTCCTGCCCAAAGATCCTGGATTTCTGGAGTAGGGTTTGGAAGTACATGCACAATGCAACAGGGGTAATTATACCCTTTACCCCAGAGGTAGCTATCTTGGGGCACACACTTAATAAACTCTCAGAGGAAAATCAATGGACAATGGTAAGGGAATGCATAGTGGCAGGATTTTATGCGATAGCTAAAAACTGGAAGGGTGAAACTAAGACTCTAAAGCAGGATTGGGAGGAAAGAATGTGGAAAAACATAATTATGGAAAAGATTCTGGCAGAGGTAAATGGTAATGAGGAAGAATTTAGGAGTAAATGGTCAGCATTATATAAAATCTTAAAGGAAGAGCGTGACATACGAAAGGGCATACAACAGCTGGAACTTTGAAGAAGAAGTCAATACTTATCAAAAACATCAGAGTACTCAAATCAAGTCAGAGCCCTTGACACATAGAAGATAATACGTAAACAGGTTAAGAAATGCAATATGGGAGCGGGTGCGTAGGGAGGGAGGGGAGTTATCGAGAAAACAGTACAAAATGTGAAATTTGTTTTGTCTTTTTATTCTTGGATATATGTTAAGGAAAACTCAATAAAAATATATATAAAAAAAAAAAGAAATGTGAACAGATTAATGGATGCTTTTCTCCATCATCAAAGGAGGGCTACTACGATCTGGCATAGGTTCTCAAGACATCAGCTATCTCTGTATGATGTAGATGGAGTGCATCTATCAAGAGCGGGACAGTTACGTTTCTTTCAAGCACTCCGAGAAAGCGTTTGTCAACACATTTGAATACTTTAACACTGCACAAATACTATGTAAGTTAATGGAGGCTCTAATTGGTTGTCTCTGGTGGTTTCTTCTTGTTCCCAGAAAGTCCAAATTTAGGATAAATATTAAATTTTAAACATTGTTTCTAAATAAAGTATTCAATAAATTGGTTTTTTTACTGTCTGGGTTAATTTTGCATGGGACAGTGGATTACAAAACATGGATTGCTTTGCATATGTGAAATAATGTTTTTGTTTGTTTACACATAAAACATCACTTTAAGGTGAGGAACAAAAGGCAAGGTTGGGGGGGGGATATTAATATCTTTGAGAGAGTGCTGCTAGTGCCAAATCCCCATTTTTCTTTTCTTTTTTCAGAGCCTACACTTGAAAATAAATACTGTGGATGCGCTTATCGCAAAGCCATTCACCACGCTGACTTATGAAGAGAAACTGCAGATCAAAGACATGGGACCTCACCGTCCAGAACTGCAAATCGAACAAGCTGCACAGGACAGAGGGAAAAGCTATACATGCAGGTTCCACACATCCTGGTACGAGAAGTTCTGGTGGCTATGTGGCAGTGTATTGTTCTGTTTTCCTTGCCTGCTGTTTGGTGGTGACGCAGCATGGACGAAGATGGAAGTCAAGGACATTAAGCACCTGTCTGAGATGGCAAAGAAGCACGATTCTTGTAAAAGCCACCTTGACAACTGCCTAAACGTGTGACAGGTGGGGAAAACAAACATCGCAGAGAGACTCAATGAAGGCTACCGTGTGTCTGTAAGGAAGCATAATGAAGACATGGATCGAAATCGATGCATTCTGTACAGAATAATTTACTGCATAAAGTTCTGTGGTGCCTTTGAATTGACGCTGCGTGGACATAATGAAAGTGAGGGATCTGTCAATCCAAGGGTTTTTAGAGGTGCAATAGATTTACTTGCCACAGCTGACAGTACACTACAGCAACATTTGAAGACTGCAACTGTCTTCAAGGGGATTTCGCAAACCGCATAGAATGAACACTTGACAGACTCCCGTGCAGAAACAATCACTAACTCCTTGCTCTAAAAACTCAGAGGTGCTCTCCCAATGGACTCTGACAAACAGAAACGCATAGCTCAGAGCTACAATGGAGCTAGTGTGATGCGTGGAGAGCATGGTGAAGTCCAGAGGAAGATACCCAAACGCACACTTTGTTCACTGTTTTGCCTATCAGCTGAACCTTATTATGCAGCAAGCCATATCCCAAATAAGACAATTGCCCCTTCGAAGCCCCTTGTGGCTGCGAAGGCCAAGTTGTCACGCCCCCACCCTAAAACAAATGGGGAGGACGTGAAGGATGAGGGATACCTCCCCCGCTTTTTTCCCCCTTGGCGTTGCTTTCCCCGCGGGGAGGGTGTGGTGCCACCCGCAGGAGGGAAGGGGGACTTAGGTGGCCGCATGGGGTTTGTATTGTGCCAGCCAGAGTCGGTAGGCAACCATGGCCAGGTGAGCATGAAGAGTGCGCCCTCGGATTGGTGCACCACTCTAGAGAGGGCGGTGCTGTTTGTGTGCGCTGTTCACCTCAGTCGGGAGGCGGCGGTGAAAGGAGCAGCATAGCTCCACTGGTGTGTGTCAGACAGGCCCTGCATCACCTCAGCGCAGGGTCTGGAGTCTCAGCGGCGGCAGTGGGAGGTGCGACGCGGGGCCACAGGTCCCGTTTGCGATGGGCTGTTTATAGAACCAGCTCTCGGCAGGTATGGGGGCAAATAAAAAAGCCCCAAGGAGGCAGCCATGGCAGAGCACTCGGCCCCTCCCCCCGCCTTTACACAGAATGGGGGAGGAGTGTCATTATGGACAGGAACAGTTGAAGGTTGCTGGGGGCCCGGGTACAACGGCCCCCCCCCGAGGAACCATCATTGAGGGACTGACTCACAGGATGCAAGACCCTCCTGCGCAGCCTGGCAGCGGGTGTGTGTGTGTGTGTGTCCCGGATTGGCCCAGGGGATGCAGTGTTGCAGGGAGGCCCAGTGCCTGGCCCTGCGCCGCTCTGAATGGAGGGGCGTAGGATGAATCCCCCAGCCAGGTTTTTTGAGGACCCACCAGCGCTGAGGCGCTTGCGGGCAGACCCTCAGGCGGGTGTAGTGGGGGGCCCACCCCCGCGGCCTGAGCCGCCCGAGTGTTCCAGTTGGAATGTGTTGGCCCCACTGCCCATGCTACAGGCCCATCTGGCTCCACAGCTGCCGCCAATGGCGGGCACGGGAAGCGCTGTTATGGGTTGGACACACACCCCGCACACGGCAGTGATGGTGGGGCTCAGGTGACCCTCCCGCTCCATTTCTCAGTTGCAGCTCCGAGGGCCAGGAAACCCCAGGACCAGGGGCAACCCACCATCACGAGGAGGACGAGCTGCGTCAGCGCATAGGGATCCTGGAGCAGGCGATACGGGATATGGAGGGTGATACGGGATGTGGTGGAACGAAGCCTGGGTGCTAGTAGCCCGCCCAGGTGTGGCGGTTCAGGGTAGTCAGGCCGCTGCCCCTCCTTTGGCCCCCCTGCAGGCTGGTCAGGCGTTGCAGGTGTGAATTGCCCCTGGTGCCTCATCGGGCCTGACTTATTCACCGGGCCGAGAGATGGGTCGGTATCTGCTTCTGGGGGTGGGCTACGTGGCGGTGTCAGCCCCCATTGGGGCACACCTGCTACTGGCCACGCGGGAGACAATATGGAGGGGCGAATTTGTAGATTTGTTCACCCTCCTCTTTAGGGACCCGATAGTTGACCCCACAGACCTGGAGGACCGGAAGGAGGAGCGTTTTAAGCACCCCAAGGCCAACAGAAATTGGTCTAGCTGGACCGCGGCTTTTGCCATCTACCAGGGAGTAGTCATGTAAGCAAACCCCTCCTGTGCTCCTGAACTCCTTAAATACGTGGACATTTTCTGCCGGGCGTACGAGTCTGGGTCCACCGGGGCATGGTTTTGCTATGATGAGGCCTTTCATCATCGGGCGGCCTTCACCCCGGGGATGAGGTGGGATGCCCATGCACCTGACCTCTGGCTAGATTGCATGGTGGATGCACCCAATGCCCCGAGATCGGACAGCGGCCATCTACTGGTAAAAGGTGGCATCACCCCAGCTAATGATCTTTTTCGCGGTGACGCTAGGCGACCAGCGGGAAACCAGGCGAGTCAATGCTGGGAATTTGCGTGGGCAGGGAAATGCTCCCGGCCGGCATGCAGGTTTCGGCATTCTTGTCCCAACTTCTCAGGCCTGCACAATGCCTCGGTCTGCCCCAGGGCTAGGGCTGGGACCAAAGGGGCCACCTGGTAGAGGAAGACAGAGGGAGCGGGGCAGCCAGCTCTGGCAAAGCGCCCCAACTCCAATTAATGTAGAGCGACTGGCAGCGGCCCTATAATCCCACCTGGATCCAGTGGAGGAAGCTTACATAATTGACAGTTTCAGGGAAGGGTTACGGATACCAGCAGGTGAGGTGCACCCGCATAAAGTCGCACCCAACTTAAAATCAGTGTTGGGTTCAGAGTCTGTTGTGAAAGAGAAAATTCATAAGGAGTGAGCAGAGGGTAGAATAGCGGGCCCATTCTCTTCCTCCCCCATTCTCCAACATGATAGTGTCCCCATTAGGTGTGGTCCCCAAGAAATCCCCTGGTGAGTTTCGCATGATACACCATCTGTCATACCCCAAAGGGGGGGGGGGGTCTGTCAACAATGCTATCCCTAAAGAGCTGGCCACAGTACACTATACGTCATTTGATACAGCAGTGGAGATCGTGAGGTAACACGGGATGGGGGCCCTCCTGGAAAAGTGTGACATGAAGTCCGCTTTTCGCCTCCTCCCGGTTCACCCAGATAGCTTTCACCTCCTGGGTCTTCAATTCACGGGGCAGTTCTATTTTGACAAAGCTATGCTCATGGGATGCTCAATCTCATGTTCGGCCTTGGAACAATTTAGTTCGCTGGTTGAGTGGCTGGTCAGACACTGCACTGATGGAGGGGACATCACCAAATATCTGGATGATTTCCTTTTCATGAGCAGAGCAGGTACCAATGAGTGCAGCAGATTGATGGGGACCTTCCAGGGTTTGGCAGACTACTTGGGTATCCCCTTAGCCCCAGAGAAGCCTGTGGGGCCCAGGGTGCTGCAGTATTTGGGGATAGTGCTAGACACGGTAGTGGGGGTGTCCCGGCTCCCGGGGGACAAATTGGCCGATATTAGATCAAAAATTGCCAGGGGTCTGGGGGCCCATAAGGTAACGGTCAGGCAGCTCCAATCCTTGCTAGGCAACCTGAATTTCACCTGCAAGGTGGTTGTGCCAGGGAGGGCTTTCTTGTCACGCTTATACGCCAAACTGGTGGGTTGTCCCCAGCTCCATTATCACATTCGAGTCATGCGTGACATGAAAGATGATCTGCATATCTGGACTTCATTCCTGGTGGAATTTAATGAGGTTAGCTGATGGTGGGACAGGCTCCTAGTTGAGGCTGAGCTGCAGGTCCATTCTGATGTAGCCGGGGAATGGGATTCGGTGCAATATTCAGAGCTCGATGGTGTGGAGCCCCTTGGCCCCCTGAGTGGGAGGAGGCAGGGGTGACCAGGGATCTGACATTCCTTGAATTCTACCCCATCGTCCTGGCAGTCCATTTGTGGGTGGGTGATTTCGCAAATTATGCAGTCCTCTTTTGGTGCAACAAACAGGTGGTGGTACATATTATCAACGCCCAGTCATCGCGTTCTCCCAAGGTTATGGGGCTAGTTAGGGCACTTGTGCTGATGTGCTTGTGCTACAACATCCTATTCCAAGCTAGGCATGTTCTGGGAGTCAATAACAGTGTGGCTGACACCCTATCTCATTTCCAGATGGAGAGGTTTTGCTCGCTTGCACCTGGAGCCAGACCGGACCCGGAGCCCCTACCCCAGTGGGCGTGGAACCTTGGATCCTAGAGCTGTATCACACCGTCCAGGGATTCTTGGTGCCTCGGACCAGGGCTGCATAAGGAAGGGCCTTCAGCGAGTTTCAGGGCTACCAAGTACCGACTATCCCAAGGCTGGGATCTGGGTTTTCCCATCCAGGAGTCTCAGATCCTCCGGTTCATGCGCGACATGAGGCATCAGGGCACAGCTGTGGGGACCATTGGCAGTAAAATGGCAGTGTTAGCTTTTATGAGCCATTTAGCCGGTCACCCCCCGCCAGACCGGGGTTTTTTTGCTAGGCGTTTGATGGAAGTGTGGGCTAGGGAGAGCCCCCCCCCCTCGATGGGAGGCCACCCATAACACCGCAGCTACTGACAGGTATGTGCGGAACCCTTCCCCACATCTGCGCATCGGAGAGTGAGGTCCCATTGTTCACGGCGGTGTTTGTGGTGGCCTTTTGGGGGGTCTTCAGGGTCAGCTAATTGATAGCTGACTCAGCACGGGACAGGTCTGGGAGGGCATTGGCCAACGAGGATGTCAGAATAGGGGACCAGAAGGTGACCCTACGATTGCGTTGCTCGAAGACCAACCAGCAAGGCAGGGGGTTCAATGTACGATTGGTGCAGACCGGGTCCCTGGTGTTGTGCCCAGTACAGGCTCTGACACAGTACTTAGCAGTTCGTCCAGCAGCTCCCGGCTTCCTCTTCCACCACATGGATGGTAGTTTCCTTACCAGGTATCACCTAACGGTGGTGATGCGTGCTTCTCTCATGGCCCTTAACATCCCAGCAGGGCTGTTTGGAACCCACTCTAGCTTTGCTGTAACAGTTGGCTTTCCAGAACAGCTGTATCTGGTACATTTTGCCAGCTGTATCTGGTACGGGGGCTTTGACCTTACCTCTCCGGGTCCGATCTGGTCACTCTCGCCCATGCCTTCATCACCTCAAGGCTAGACTACTGCAATGTGCTCTATGTGGGGCTTCCCTTGTTTCTGGTTCAAAGGCTACAGCTAGTGTAGAATGCTGCAGCCCGTCTCCTGATGGGGATGGGGCGGCGTGAGCACATAACACCGGTGCTCCGCGCCCTGCACTGGCTGCTATAGCGTACCAAGCCAGATTCAAGGTATTAGTATTGATTTACAAAGCCCTGCACGGTCTGGGCCTCTCATATCTTGGGGACCGCCTCACCCTCCGCGCCTCAGAGTGATCCCTTCGGTCCACCGAGGGTGCCTTTCTGGAGGTCCCCCGTGTAAGACGGGGGGCCACAATGAAGAGGGCGTTCTCGGTGGCCGGGCCGCGGTTGTGGAACTCCCTCCTGGAGGAGGCTCGCCTGGCCCCGGGCCTGTTGGCCTTTCGACGTATCTGTAAGACTTGGCTGTTCGCCCAGGCCTTCAGGGGGGGGGGGGGGGGGGGGGGTTAATTTCTGTGGGGGGAGGTGTTTTAAATTTGTTTTAATTATGATTTTGTGGATTTTTTTTGTTTCAAATTTAGGTTATATTATGCTGGAAGCCGCCCCAAGATGCTGTAGGCATCGGGGGGCGGCATATAAATATAATGAAATAAAAATAAATAAATAAATAAATAAATAAATATTTTCTGGAGATCCAGGCCCAACAGTCTCAGAGCTTATCCGGTGCTTGGCAGCTGCGGGGGACTAGATGAGGATGAGCCGTCTGAGGCTGAATCCTGACAAGACGGAGGTGATGTTGGTGGATAGGGCTGAGGGGGAGGTGGCGCTCGTCATTGACGGGGTCTGCCCCCCTCTGGCCGCTCAGGTCCGTAGTCTGGGGGTGCTCATCGACCCACAACTCCACCTGGATTGTCAGGTGGAGGCTGTGGTGCATGGAGCATTTCGCCAATTACATCTGGTGCGACAGCTGCAGCCGTATGTCTCAGACTCGAATCTGGCCACCATCATCCATGCTATCATTACCCCTCAACTGCACTCTACGTGGGGCTACCCTTGGCGACGGTCCGGAGGTTGCAGCTGGTGCAGAATGCGGCGGCCAGCCTCCTAATGGGGACGGGCTGCCGTGAGTACATTACACCGGTGCTCCGGACTCTGCACTGGCTGCCTATTGTCTTCTGGGCCCAATTCAAGGTGTTGGTTATGTCTTATAAAGCCCTAAACAGCTTGGGTTCTGCTTACCTGCGAGACTGCCTCTAGCCTTGGGTCATTTAGCGGCCCTTGCAGTCGACCGAGGGCGCCCGACTCAAAGTCCCCCGGGTATGCCGGGTGGCGATGGCAGGGAGGGCGTTCTCAGTGGTCTCACCTCGGCTGTGGAACTCTCTCCCATTGGAGGCCCATCTGTCCCCTGACCTCCCCTCTTTCCACAGATGTTGTAAGACCTGGTGGTTCCACTGGGCCTTCGGGGAGGGGTGGGGAGGGGGTTTTATTTGCTAGCTGCTATTTTATGTGTCTATTTTATATATTGTAGTTTTAGATGGTTTTATTATTATGTTTTTATATTGTTTGCCACCCTGAGCTGCAGGAGGGTGCGGGATAAACAGTTTTTGTAAATAAATAAATAAAAATAACCTTTCACCCTAGAGAGCTAGTGTGGTGTAGTGGATATTATAAGGTGCCAGCGTTGGTCCTGGGAAGCTAGGGTTCAAGTCCTGAACTAGCTATGAACTCACTTGTCTTGGGCAAGTCACAACGCCTCAGTTCCCCATCTGTAAAATGAGAGTGTGTCTGTCTCTCCCTGTGTTCCCCTCACCTGTGTCCATCTTAGACTGTTAGCCCACTGAGCAGGAACTTGCTTTAATTTAGGTTGGGGAGTACAGGGCAGCTGAGTACCAGGGGGCTGTATATGGGGGGAAACTAAGTTGATGGATGCGGGATGTGTACAGGGAGACAAGACTGGGGGCAGTGGGGGGAAGTGTCTGTGTAGCGAAGGGAGCAGCAAGGTGATAGGGGAGTGTTTATGAAGGACAGGGATGAGAAATGGGTGGTGGGTATGCATGGCTGAGGCTGAGGGCCAGCCACGGGTGAGGGAGCAGTGTTTGTATGGGGAGGGGGCACCCTGGTGCTGGCGGGGCATATATGGGGGAGGAAGGCTGAGAGATGAGTTCTTCTGGCAGCATAGCTTCATAGCTTTTATGAGCTGCAGGTAGCTTGGTCCTCTTATGAGGGTTGTACCTGAGGGGAAAGCAGATGGCAAGCAATCCTCAGTCAGGAGCCACAGAAAGCCAAATCCCTTTCATATACAGTATCATACTCCCAATGCATGATATTCTAGGAAAAATATTTGTCTGCCCTTTATCACCTGTGTAGTAAGCAAATGCACTTGAACTGTTGCCTGAGAGGGGAGCTATAAATGAAGGCGAAATTGTGGCTACAGTGGAGCAGGGGCGGCTGGTGGGTTTTGATGTTGGAGGGGCACTGGGGCAGTAAGAGCGGGCCGGTGGGCCTAGGGGCAGAGCCAGGGAATGGTAGGCGGAGCCAGGGGATGTAGGTGGAGCCAGGGGGATGGTAGGCCAGTGGCATGGCATAACTCAGCAGCAAGGAGTTCCCAGGGTTAACATCGGATGGAAGAAAACACAGTCCAGGTGAGGCTTCAGGGTTCAGTGGAGGCACTCGGCGGCATGGGCTGCAGCGCGCATGCTTAACGGTTCAAGCATGCACACTGCAGCCCATCTCGCCACCGAGTGCCTCCACGAACACCCAGGTGAGGCTTTGCATTGAGCCCATAGACTCTGGAGTCCCAGAAGGGAGCGAGTCAGAGCCCAGAGTCAGACAGAGGCTAACGCTCACTGACTGAGCGCTCTGTCTCTGCCGGTAGCTGAAATTGACATCGGAGCACCTCACTGCTCTGACTGCAGCAGCCAGTCAGAGCAGCATGGCGCGCCGATGTCAATTTCAGCCGCCCGGCAGAGACAGAGCGTTCAGTCAGTGAGCGCTCTGTCAGTGCAGCACCGGGGGGGGGGGGGGGGGGGGGGGGGGAGCGGGGGCAGGGCACTGCCCCAGGCCGCCTCTGCAGTGGAGATGGGGTCCATGATCAAATCCATAATACTGGGGCAAGAAGGAGCTTCCTGTCCCCAGCTTCAGTATTTTCGTCAACCTGCAGAGGAAGAGAATTGGGGCTGAAAGACTAAGGCGAAGTGTGGGTGCATGGAGCCAAGCTGTAAGTGAGCACAATATGGAGGTGATGAATGGGAAGAACTGTCACAAATCCATGTGACTTGGAAGAGGTTCTAGAGCAGATTGACAAGCTAAATAGTAACAAATCACCGGGACCAGATGGTATTTACCCCAGAGTTCTGAAGGAACTAAGGTATGAAATTGCAGTCCTGCTATTGATCATTTGTAACCTATTGCTAAAATCCGGCACTGTCCCCAAGGATTGAAGGGTAGTGAATGTAACACCAATATTTTAAAAGAGCTCCAGAGGTGATCCTGGAAACTCAAGACTGGTGAGCCTGACGTCAGTGCCAGGCAAACTGGTGGAAACGGTTGTGAAAAACAGAATTACTGGGCATATTGATAAACAAAGCATAATGGGGAAGAGTCAGCATGGATTTAGCAAAGGGAATTTGCCTCACTAATTTATTGGAATTTGGGGGGGTGGGGCTGTAAAGAAGCATGTGGATATGGGTGAGCCAGTCAATATAGCATATCTGAATTTTCAGAAGGCATTTGATAAGGTCCCTCATGAGAGACTTGAGGAAATTAAATAGTCATGGGATAGGAGGCAGTGTCCCATTGTGGATAGGTAACTAGTTAAAGGATAGGTAGAAGAAATTTATTTGCTGTATAGGCTATAAGCCATAACAGAGGCAATAACCATAAAACTGCAAATACAAACATCAAGTAAGTAACAAATAATTACAAACCAATTCTATAACAGTAGATAAACGTATAATGAACATACAATGTATAATCCTGTATCCCACAATTCTGAGCATAAGCCTTTGTTGTTATTACTGGGTAACCAGCTATACCTTCCCAACTGTACCAAAACCAATACCAAAACCATCGGCTGGACCCCAGTATAAGGTTTAGCCAGCATTTAAGTCACAACACGGCTAAGGACACATGATCACAACTGGTCCCCTGGGTATTCATGAGGAGCATCCTTGGCTTAGCTGCTCTTTTTGCAAAGACAGCAACATGATAGGACCTGCTTTTGTTGTTATCCCCTAAAAGAAAAATCAATTTCTGAATCGGAGGAAATTCCTGGTTTAATTGAGTTCTCTGCAACACTAGTCGTCTGCGGATGCTATACAAAGGGCAGACGAACAAGTAATGAAGAACATCCTCCACTCCCATCCCGCAGGGGCAAATACATTCCTGAGTTGGTAATCCTAGATAGCAGTCTTCAAGAATTGCCGATTTCATTAGTTAAAGGACAGGAAGCAAAGAACAGGACTAAATAGTCTGTTTTCACAATGGAGAGAAGTAAATAGTGGAGTGCCTCAGAGATCTTTACTGGATCCGTGTTATTTATTAATGATTTGGAAAAGGGAGTAAAAAGTGTGGTGATCAAATGTGCAGATGACACAAAGTTATTCCAGGTAGTTAAAACCTGAGTGGACTGTGAGGAATTGCAGGAGGATCTTGTGAGATGATTGGGCATCTAAATGGCAGATGAGATTTAACGTGGACAACTGCAAAGTGATGTATATAGGAGAAAATAATCCAAGCTATAATGCTGGGTTCTAAATTAGGGGTTACCATACAGGAAAAAGGATCTTGGAGTCATTGTGGACAATACAACGAAATTCTCAGCTCAGTGTGTAGTGGTGGCCAAAAAAGCAAACAGGATATTAGGAATTATTCAAAATGGGATAGAGAATAAAAACTAACCTATCATAATGCGTCTATATAAATCTATAGTGTGATCGCACCTGGAGTACTGTGTGCAGTTCTGATCGCCCCATCTCAAAAAAGTCATAGTAGAACTAGAAAAGGTACAGAGAAGGGCAACAAAAATGATAAAAGGTTTGGTAAACGCATGCCTTCTAGTAGATTATTGCATATTGATTTGAAGACTGCAGGTGATGGGGAATCCACTAGCTCCTTTCGTCATCTGATCCAATGATTGGTTAACCACGTGTTCATAGCCTGTTCCAGTGATTGGTTAACCACATAAGAGCCAGGAGCGGGTGTTTTTAAACAAGACGTGTCCACGCATGCCCCTCCCCCCCCAAACACACCATTCACACGTTCAACTACTTGTGTGATGGTGGTGCGTGGGGAGGTGCACTCCCATACCCCACACAGCAGCCACTCATGGAGCACTCCTGAAAAATGTGGAGTGCCACATGCAGGCCAGGGTGGCCACCTCCATGGACAGGGCAGTCATTCAGGGAGACGTTTGTCTGAAGCACACACACACCCCACGCACATTGTATGCATGGGTGGCATGCAGCCATGCCACTCGGGGCCACGCTCCCCTCCCCCTATTTAAGGACCCCCTGTATAGTGGATAAGGTGCGGGACCTGGGAAGCCAGGGTTCAAATCCTGCCATAGCCAAGAACTTACTGGGTGGCCTTGGGCAAATCACAATGTCTCAGCCTAGCGAGCCAGTGTGGTGTAGTGGACAAAGTGCTGGACTTGAACCTCGGCAGCCAGGGTTCAAATCTTGCTCTAGACATGAACTCACTGGGTGGCTTTGGACAAGTCACATTTTCTCAGCCTCAGTTCCTTTATCTGTAAGAAGGGAATATATGTGTCTCTGTCTAGTTTTTCCCTGTGTTCCCGGCACTCTTGTCTATCTTAGATTGCAAGCCCACTGGGCAGGGATCTGTCTCCAAAATCTGTAACTGTAAAGTGCTGTGTATGCCTAGTAGTGCTATAGAAATGATTAGTAGTAGTGTGTGTCTGGTTAAAAATGTGGCTTAATATGAATTGCTTTAGCTTTAAGCCACTGGTTCTTGTTATGCCTGCCTCTGAAGGAGCCCTTTGCTACCCTATATGGTCTCCTAAAGAAGGCATTTATATCAGAGAGCAGGCTCAGGGCTCCTTTCCCCAGCCAAGGCTAAGCAACAAGCACTGGGCAAGGAGTGGGGAAGGGAATGTAACAGTACAGGCAAAATCCCAGCCATGAGCGCACATTTAAAAAACGCACCCCGATGGGGTTGGGTGGATCAAAAAAGTGGTCATGTACTGAATAATGCAAACACTGTGATAAACCTAGCACTCCCCCCTGCCCCTGTGCTGGGACCGCTGAGTCAACATGCTGCTGCTCCCACCCAGAAGTCAGGAGATCATGACTTCCTGAGGGTGTGAAAGTGGCAGCGCATGGAAAATAAGGGACAACGGGCAATTCCTGTATAAAACAGGACCAATGGCCCCCCCTACTCAGGATGGGGGAAGAAGGAAGGGTTCGTAAAGATCATGGAGCCATTCCCTATCTTTGAGGGCATGTGTTTATCTCTGCTCCCTTCTCCTGGGCTCGCTCCTTTAGTGCCTGAGGGCAGGAATTTGATCTGTGGGCCAGACTCAGGAATCCATGTCACATTAAAAACAACTGCAGTGTATGGGCTGAATTTGGCCCACAAGCCAATAATTCCCCACCCCTGACTTATACCTGTAGTCAAGTCACCTCTTCACTTTCTTCTTGATAAGCAAAACTAAGCTGAGTTTTTCACAATATTAAGAGCAGTTTGGCTTGTCCTCCAATTATTGGATCTTGTAGTTTTAGGGTTTGGAGCCCTGAAATACCATCTGCCAGAACCAAAGTAGATCCAGCTTTGATCTTTTCAACTGATTGGCCAGCAAGCTGCTGTGGGTGATGGATTTCATTGTACACTGAGAATCCCTACTCAACAGGTGGGAGGCAAGTTTCTGACAGAATCTGTTCTAGATGATAAATTAATTCAAAATTTTGCATTTTATACATATCTGGGAACAATACAACAAAGCACTGGCGAACCTCAGACTTGGGGAGGCATACAGTTATTTATTACGTGGCCTGCTCCAGTTCCTACCCCAAGCCCTGAAAGACTGAGCTCAGGATAATGAGCAGAGCAGCGGGCATACCCATAAAGATGGGGTGGGGTGGGGGTGGTAATGAGCTCTCCTTTTCCTGAGTGCACCCCTTAAACAACCCCACCCCAAATTTCTATGCAGCCCTCTGGGCTTCAAGTAATTTTCAAAGTGGCCCCTGGGAAGACAACGTTCCCCAACTCTGCAAGGTTGGGGGTGGCATTTTCTCACTGCCTTGGGGAGTAAGGAAAGGGGAGGGAACATGAAGGGAGAGCAAGTAATTGATTTCCATGCCGCCTCTCGTGAACGGGCTCCTATGCAGCTCGGGGAGGGAGAAGAAGCAAGGGGCGGATGAATCTCGCCAGCTCCTCCTTCCTACCCTGAACCCTCGAGCGCAAATAGGATTCGCTCGCTTCCGAAAGTTCATATACACACACGCCCCAGCTGGGACTGACCCGTCCGCTTCCCATTGGCTATGCAAACAAGAGAACGTCGGCAGCGCCAATGGGCAACGGCCACGGCTGGGAACGCCGTGCCTTGTGTGTGCGCTGGCTGCTGGGTGCCATAAACTAGCGGCGTCCGGGTTTGGGAAGCAGCCAGACCTGGAGCAGCAGGAGTCATGGGAGCGTTCGGTTTAAACTCCCTCTTGCTCGGTAGGAGTCTGTGGCTGGGGTGGTAGCTGTCGCGTGGGTAGGATGCGATCTGTCTCCCTCTGTAAGGTTATTGGGGCTTTTCTGATCGTTGTGGTAGCTGGGAGGGTGGGGCGAGACTGGCTAGGGCCGGCAAGGCCTCCTTCTGACCCTATAGCTTGGAGTTGAGGGGGGAGAGGCTATAGGGTCTTCTAGCCGCTCTTAGAAGGGGAGTGGTTGGTCCAGCCCTATCTCCCTTCGCAGAAGCCCTGGAATTCGGAGCAGGCCAGGCAAATGGAGGAGGGAAGTGTCTTTAAGGAGCTTTGGGGGTGGGAACAGTTATGGGGCTGATCAAGGGTTCCTGAGCACTATAGGGGTTTAAGTCGGGTGTCCCTGCCGCTGGAGGCTTCTCTGTACAAACGGGGTGGTTTTTAACACGTGTTTGACAGCTTAGTGATATTTTTATTGGGATAGCTATCCAGGCAAGGGTTACCAAAATACAAAGAGGCGTTTACTGATAAAATGACCCTGAATACTAGTATACTGATAGCTATAGGAATGCATTGAGAGGAGGGCAGGTCCCCCGAGTGTCTGGCAAAGGGTAGGCACCCTAATTGTGGGGGTGAGCTCTTTTGGAAAAACGACTTTCATTAGCTGAGGTGTGGTTCTCATGGAAGCCTAGCTATACAGGTGTTTTAAATGTATGTTAAAATGTCATGCTTGCCACTTAGTAACTTGTGCCGGTACGCTCTCGGCTTCTGATGTGATGGCATGTTAGTTGAAAAGGGTGTGTCTCAGATTAGTGCTACTGAACAGAACGTACCATTTAGATGCCCTGGCTAGTAGAGGACAGAAGAATTCAGGAGTAAGATTTTCAGGTGCTATGGCTTGATTTCTTACCCCCTCCCCCCAAGAAATCTTACCAATATAGGTTTAGGCAAAGGCACAAGGGTCAGATTTTCAGAAGTGCTGAATACTCTGAAATTTCTGTTGTGTTGTCTGTAGAGGCCAAGTAGTACAGGGATACCTTTTATTGTACCAACTACAGTTGGTGGAGATGGGCAAGCTTTTAGACCTCACAGGGTCCTTCGTCAGACAGGTCTGGGGTAACCGAAAGCTTGCATATCTCTACCAACTGTAGTTGGTCCAATAAAAGATATTACTTGACTACGTTGCCTCTGTTGCCTATATTTGGTACCAACATGGCAAACCCAACTTTATCTACGCTATTGTGTTGCCTGTCAGAAATAAGCATCCTGGGCAAAGGAGAACTGAGCTGTGTTTGGAAGTACTGTCCACCCGTTGAGCTGAAAGTATGGCTCTTAACCAGCTGTGCGTGCTTGCTGTATAGCATTGAACAGGAGTAGAATAATTGGTGGTTATTAGCTAAGATGGGGCAGGGTTAGGATTCAACTTCATTCTAGGGTTTTCTTAAACTTAGGGATTCTGGAAGCTAGGACTGAACCACAGAAGGAAGACAAACACTATTAGTATTGAAATGAATAGCAGGTTCTGCATTTGCACATTATTCACATTTTCAGCTAGCATTCTATTTGAATACTGGTTGTTGACTATTTTGTGGACAAAATCACTTATATTCATCATGACTTTGACACCACATTTACTGCAGTGGGAGAACCAGAGGTAATGGAAGCCCCGTCCTGTTCCTTGGGTTCAGTTCCAGTGGGTGTTGCCTGCTGACGTGGGGGATGTCCTTGGAATGGTTAGGGCCACCTGTTGTGAACTTGACCTGTGCCTGTCCTAGCTGGTTCAGGCCAACTGGGAGACGCTGGAGCTGTTGCTGGCTGGGGGTGATCAGCGCCTCTCTAAAGGAGGGCAGAGTGCCAGGTTGCCTTAAGGAAGCAGTGGTGCAGCCTCTGCTCAAGAAACTCTTTGGATGTTGATTCTCTGGCCACCTATCGGCCTGTCTCTAACCTTCCCTTTTGGGGGAATGCTATTGAACGGGTGGTGGCTTGGCAGCTCCAGGAACATCTGGACCATGTCAGCTTTCTAGATCCCTTGCAGTCTGGTTTTTGTCCAGGGTTTGGCACCGAGACTGCACTTGTGGACTTAGTCGATGACCTCTACTGTGAGTTAGACCGGGGTTGATCGATCCTATTGGATCTCTTGGCTGCATTTAATACCATTGAGCATAAGAAGTTGGTGGCTTGCTTGCGGGACCAGGGTGGGCGAAACAGTTCTTGAGTTCTCCTGGCCAGAAAGGGGTGGAACCATTCAACGTGTGGTGCTGGGTGATTGTTCATCTTCTCCCCGAGACGTCACGTGCGGAGTCCCACAAGGCTCTATTTTGTCCCCTTCCTTGTTCAATGTGTACATACAGCCTTTGGGTGAGGTCATCAGAGGGTTTGGTTTGCAGTGTCATCAATATGCTGATGACACAACTTTACCTCTCCTTTTTAGCTGACTCAGGTCTGGCAGTCTCGGTGCTTATGTAGTGTTTGACAGCTGTAGGGGACTGGATGAGGGTGAGCCATTTGAAACTGAATCCTGACAAGACAGAGGTGATGCTGGTGAGTAGGACTGAAGTGGGGGGGCTCTGTCATTAATGGGGTTTGCCCCCCATTGGTTCCTCAGGCTTGGAGCTGTGGGTTGCTCTTTGACCCACAGCTCCACCTGGATGCCCAGGTGGCAGCTGTGGCAAAGTGAGCAGTTTGCCAATTGCACTTGATGCAACGGCTTCGGCCATGTCTCTGACTCCGACCTGGCCATCATCCATGCTTTCATCACCTCAGGACTGGTCTACGGCACCGTGCTTTATGTGGGGCTTCCCTTGGTGACGGTTTGGAAGCTGCAGCTGGTGCAGAACGCAGTGGTCCGTCTCCTGACAAGGACGGGTCACCATGAGCACATAACACCAGTCTCCGATCTCTGCACTGGCTTCCTATAGTCTTCTGAACTGAATTCAAGGTGTTGGATTTATTTATTTATTTTATTATTTCCTTGCATTTATATGCCGCCGCCTCCTGCACAAGCATCTTGGGGCAGCTAACAGCATTTTAAAACACACAATTTTTAAAAAGTCAACATTTAACCCCACATTAAAATAACCCAACAATAAAACCCTAACCCAACCCACCCATCCCGTCTCCCTCGGCAAAGGTCCGGCGGAACAGCCAGGTCTTACACTGTCTACGGAAAGAGGGGAGGTCTACGGCCAGGCAGATTTGACCTATAAAGCCCTTTATGGCCTGGCCTGCGCATATCTATGGGATTGTCTCACCCACCCCAGGTCCTGGACTGGCCCCTGCGGTCGGTCGGAAGCGCCCTCCTCGGAGTCCCCCATGTATCTTGGGTGATGACGATGACGTTCTTGGTGAACCGCACCAAGGCTGTGGAATTTCCTCCTGCTGGAGGCCCACCTGGCTCTGAGCCTCCCATCTTTCTGTAGACAATGTTAAGACCTGGCTGTTCCACCAGGCTTTTGGCAAGGGAGGGGGGGCGTGTTTCTCTGCCATGGGATATTTTATTGATTTTATCTTTTTATGATTGTGTTTTTAAATATGTGAGCCACTCCGAGCTGTAGTAGCAGGAGGGGGCGACTTATAAAATTGAAGAAAAAAAGAAATATTCTTCAAGACCCCTGTTCTTCTGCGGAGAGTTCCATCAGTTGAGTAACTGAACATCCAAACAAAATTGACTGGAAAAACCAGCCAAAAACCGTGAAGCAAATAGTGTTTCGTACCTGTTTTGCTGGACTGAAACGGAAGTGGGTGAATTTGATGAATATGGTGTTCTTTGTGAATATTTGTTTCAGAGCTACCTACACTTCATAATTGCCATATGGCGTTGCATACGCCTTCTTTGAATCATCCAGTGCTGGAAGACAGGGTACTAGGCTAGATGGGCATTGGTCTGAAACAATATGGCAGTTCACATGTCTAACCTTTTTGTGGTGGCTGGGTTTTTTTATGTGCTGATATTACAGTATTTATTTAAATTTATACACTGCCCTTCTCAAAGGCTCAGGATGGCTTACAGATCATTAAAATACAAAAACCTTACCACAACCCCCAACAAATCCAATATCCTCACCCCTCTGAATCCCCTCGCCCCCCAAATCATCCCTATCCCCACCCACCAAATGCCTTTCCAAATAAAGGCATGGAATAAGACCTTTGCCTGTTGGGGGTGAATAGCAAGAAAAGGATCACTCAGTTATGACCTATTGTGTGCTGTTCCGAATTAACCAAAGCTGGGCAGATACAGATGGGAATACTGGGCTAGATGGGCCGTTGTTCTGGCCTAATACAATACTTCTGAGATTCTTATAAGTGTTTAATAGTAACGGCTGATTTGCACAACACCTCTTTGAAGTAGATAGTGGCACAAATCCACCTTTGGAGCATTATGTAGAACTTTTATTGTTACTTTTGCTCCTTAATGATCTCTTCTCTGCTGCTTGATGCAACGGGTGAGCCATTGACATGCAGTGAAATCGGCAGCTGCGTGACTTCATTGAGGCAAGGCAAACGCAGCTTAAGAAGCAAGGGGAAGGGTGTTGTATGAACAGACGTGAAATGTTTGCAGCCCTTTTAGACTGGGGAGAGGTGCGATGCAGCTTGGATAATGCTTTACTACTTGAATCTCCTTCCCACCCACCCCACCCCAAAAAAAGCTGAAGAGTTTCCCATATCATTTTTCTATGGAACTTAATTAATCATATAGGCTCCTTCATTAGTCAATTGTTGAGTTTTGCCATTGACTTTAATGGTGGGGGTTGCACCCTGAGCGACCTGATGCTCTTCACCACAGGGATGAATAAATCTATTGTTAAATTTAGGGTTTGGATTGAGTATGCTGGTGTAAAAGATATAAATGGGACCAGTAGCTCCCAAATTTTTTGTGACCAAGTACCCCTTTTCAAATTTCCCAATGAGCCACGGACCCATACCAAATTTGCATAAGACACCCCCCCTAAATTTGCATGACACACCCCCAAATTTGCCTTGGCCACCGGTCCATGGGATCAATTCACCAGCCGCCTTAAGAGGACAGTGTGATGCCAGTGACCAAAGTGCATTGCAATCCTTATCTAGTTCACCCTCACAGCCTCCGCACCCTGAAGCTGAGAGTTTGTGGCCTTGGGCAAATCACCCTGAGATCATTCAACATAGGGATGGAAACATAATCTCCTGCATAAACTCTTGGTGGGCAAGATACTTCACTCAGCCACAAATTCATGAGACAACTGTATCAGGGAACTGCTTTTAGATTAGATCTGTGATTACTGTGTAAGTAAAGCTACAGACTAGCTTTAATGCTATTATTTCATCCATCTACATTCCAAGTTGCAGCCAAGGGTTTCATAATAATGCTGACTATAAAAGGTTCCTGTCCTCAAAACACTGTACCAGCAGCACAAATCCCATCAGAGCCTAAACTAGCACCATCAAACTGGGTGTTCAGTATTCTGGTTGCCAGTATTAAAAAAAAAAAACACCACAATCAGTTATCTGACAACCTTACAAGAGAAACTAAAGGAGGTTTCCATTACCATTTCACTTCATTACCACTTATCATAAGGGGAGCTGGGGAGGGAGGGAAAGTGCTGGGATTCAGGGTGGGGGTGCATGGGAGCCAGGGAGGGGGAGAAAGCACTGGGATCTGGGGTGGTGGTTCAGGGGAGCCAGGGAGGGAGGGAAAGTGCTGAGCTCTGGGGTGGGGGTGCAGGGGAGCCAGGGAGGGAGGGAAAGTGCTGGGATCAAGGGTAGAGGGGAGCCAGGGAGGGAGGAAACATTCTGGAACCCAAGGTAGGGATGCAAGGGAGCCAGGGAAAGCACTGGGATGTGGGGTGGGGTGGGGTGCAGGGGAGGAAGGGAAGGAGGGAAAGTGCTGGGATCCAGGGTGGGGGTGAAGGGGAGCCAGGGAGGGGGAGAGAAGGGGAGCCAGGGAGGGAGAGAGAGCGCTGGGGTCGGGTGGGGGAGCTGGGGAGGGAGGGAAAGTTTTGGGATCTGGGGTGCAGGGGAGCTGAGGAGGGAGGGAAAGCGCTGAGATCTGGGGTGGGGGTGAAGGGAAGCCAGCGAGGGGGAGAGAGAGAGCTGGGGTGGGGGTGCATGGGAGCCAGGGAGGGAGAGAAAGCGCTAGGATCTGGGGTGGGGATTCAGGGGAGCCAGGGAGGGAGGGAAAGCACTGGGATCTGAGGTGGGGGTTCAGGGGAGCCAGGGAGGGAGGGAAAGCACTGGGATGCGGGGTGGGGGTGCAGGGGAGCCATCCGAACCAGGGAGGGAGGGAAAGTGGTGAGAATCTGGGGTGGGGGTGGAGGGGAGCCAGGGAGGGAGGAAGAAGCCGGCTACAGTACCTGGCCGAGGACCCTGCAGAACTACTGGGAGGAGGGGGTGCACAATCTATATCAGACTCACCCTCACCCGGTCTCTCAGTTGAGTTCTGTCTGCCTTCCAGGAGTTCGGCGGCAGTGGCAGCGCTCCGCTCCCGCTTGACTCTTCAAATATCTGCCAGCGCCACGCTTCTGCCTGAGTCTGCCTTGTGTGTGAAGACTTCCACCGGTGGCGGAAATTGCTAAGGGGCTGGAATTGCAGCCTACCGGTGGCGTTGTCCCGCGGGGCATGGGGAGGCCGGGTGCCCCCCCCCCCGCCCAATCTGCTGCTCTAGACTGTGTCGGGTGATGCACACCCCTGGGTTATGGTGGTGTGGGCCCGGCGGTGGAAGGGAGGGGAGGGGTCAGGGAGGTGGGGGGGAAGACAGGACAGGCGATTCGGCGGCGGGCTTAGCTCTGCAACGCAAAAAAAAACAAACGACGCAAGAGCAGGCCCATGGACCCCCTGGGGGTGCATTGCGGACCACAGTTTGGGAACCAATGAATGGGACACTACTGGGAAATGAAGAAGAGAGTAAAGTGGAATATGGGTTTGTAGATCAGAATGGAGTAAAAAAATAACAGGCTGAGCGTTCAAGAAAATGCTTTGTAATAATGGTTTGATAATTAGTGGAATGTCTCTAGTCTTGAGGATGACTTCAGATGTTCTGGCTCAAGTCATGGGAAATGTCCAGAGAGAATCCTGCACGTGCCTCTAGAGGACTGGACTTGCATGAGTAAAGAACCAAGTTTGGCCATCTTTAAGATAATCAAACTTATGATCCTAAAATGTAAAAGACATGGGTTTCCCTGTATTATTAATTTTTTTCTTCCCAAGGCACTTGCCTTTCAGGCTGTTTTCTTAGTTGGGAAGTACCTACTTATAGAACACTTTCCGTTGCAATCCAAAACTGAGTCACCAGTGTGTGCAAAAGGGATAAAGACATAATGGCACTGCACCACATGTTCAGTGGGTCGTGACAGGCCATTCAGGTTTACACGTGGTTCTCATTGCTATAGAATATCCGAGGTTAACCATTTCTGGAGAGCAGGCTGTGGTGTGAGGGGTAGGTGGGCTAGGGCTAGATAAAGCTCCAGTTGAACAATACAAATACACCTTTGGGTTTTACTAGTGAATTCCTTTCTTGGGGAGAATATTGAGAGCATGCTGGCGTGGGAGACCAGACGGGCAACTAAATTTGGTAATTTAGTAATAGGTAGGTTCTGCTATCTGAACCTGAAGTAAACAAATGTCATAAGGGGGCAAGAGCTTGAGATACAATACCTCAGCACTCTAAATACTTGGCACTACTGTCTCTAGAAGATGAAAGAGGGGGGCTGTTCTTCATCTAGGGCACTGGTGCTGTAAATAAATAGTTGTGCATTGGTAATCCATGTCTAGTCAGTGGGACTACCTAAGTGCTTGCAGAGTTGAGGCCTTAATTCTGAATAACACCCAGGAATTCAGTCAAGATAAAACTAGTTCCTCATCTACAGGGGAGGAAAGGTGCCCAGATGTGGGGATTTTTTTTAAAAAAGAAAGGAACTCTTCATTCATGTCTGTTAGCATATTGTAAGAATTGCAGAAGTCTTACTCCTCTAAAGAAAGGAAGGCAACCGGTTAGTTAAATGGCAAGAGTTGAAAGGTTACATGAACCAGACAGATATCTTGAACATTTGAGCTCTAACCTGAAGTAGATGGAAAGGAACACAAACTAACATTGGAAGGTCAAATGAAATCTTGAAAAGTAGGTGGCTCGGAAGGAATTTGACTATTTGGTATTGAAAGACTGTTAAGTGTGTTGGAGGAAATGAATGCTCCGATGCCAACTGGAGAAGAATGGAGAGTGGTGCACTCCAGTGATAAGGCTGCCAAGGGTCACCAATATCCTGAAGCATGTCACAGGAGCACACTTTGCCTAATGACAAATAACAAAACGTCAGCAGAAGAGTTACTAGCAATCACACTTAAGACGTAATGCAGTGTAGAGTGGGAGGGAAAGATGGTACATAGCTACTCCCTGACCTAAGCTTGGTTTAACAAATTCAAGTTTATGACTCCAAATAACAGTCTTTGTGTTGTATTTATTTGAATGTACAGTCCAGAACTCCAGAGAGCAAGAAATGGATTTTGATCAATAAGGTAGAGGGGAAGAAGATATAATACTCTAGTAAACAGTTTCTCAACTTTGCAGAAAACTATGTAGATATAATATTTGCATTCACTTCACTTTTTCCTCTCAATTGCCCTTAAGTGTTGTCAGTAGCACCTCTGTTTTTACTTGCCTTACAGAAAATTAGTGAGTATCTTCCAGTGAGCTGGGATCCCTTTATAAAGAAGCATTCAACAAGTACCAAGACGGCACTGTATATGGCAGGAAGGAAACTCTTGCCTGTCTCATGGGATAGCGACCGCTTTCGTCGCTGCTGCTATAGCATCTGCAAAGGGCCATCCAGCGGAGCTTTTTCTGGGTTGTGAATAGCTTATTAAATACGGTTTGTCTCCACCCAGTTAGTCATTGGCCGCCTGCCATGTGACGAGTTTGCCACCTACTTTGCAGACAAAGTCTCTTGTATTTGGCTCGACTTGCTCGTATGAGTGCAGAGTCGGAGTTTGGGGTTGAGGAGGCCCGGTCTTGTCTGGTTTAGTTGGATCAGTTTCAATTAATCTCACCTGCTGATGTGGAGGATGTGCTTGGAGCGGTGTGGGCAACTGGTTGTAAATTAGATCTGTGCCATTGCTGACTGGCTTTTTCAGTGCCTCCCTTAGGGAGTGCAGGGTGCCCGACGGCCTCGCTCATCCGCCCCCTGCTCAAGAAACCATCTCTTGATGTTGACTCCCCTGCCAGCTATTGCCCTGTCTCTGACCTTCCCTTTTTAGGGAATGCTATTGAATGGGTGGTCACCTTGCAGCTCCAGGAGTATCTCGGTGCTATCGGTTTCCTGCACCCACGTGAGCCAGCTTTTTGTCCTGGGCATGGCACTGAGACGGCACTTGTGGCCTTGGTTGATGATCTCTGCTTGGAAATCGACAGGGGAAAATGTACCCTGCTAATTTTGTTAGATCTTTCGGTGGCCTATGATACCGTTGACCGTGGAGTGGTGGTGACATGGCTGTGGGACCTGACTGGGGTGCACGGGACTGCTCTTGAGTGGTTCTACTCATTCATGGCTGGGAGAACCCAGAGGGTGGTGATGAGGGATGGCTCGTCATCGCCTCAGGAACTCCCTTGTAGGGTCCCACAGGGTTCCATCTTGTCTCCACTCCTGTTCAATGTGCATCTGAGGCCCCTGGGCGAGATCATTCAGAGATTTGGAGTGAGGTGCCATCAATATGTGGAACACACCCAGCTCTATCACTCCTTTTTAATCTGACCCAGGTCCTGCAGTTTTGGTGCTTTTACCCAGTGCCTGGCTGCCATTGGGGACTGGATGCAGGTGAGCCTGATTGGCCAACCATCACCACCTCATCTTGTCTGAAATCAGTTTCAATCTTGTGACCTCAGCGATGTGGGAACCCCTGTCATTGACAGGGTCCGGCCTTCCTTGGTCACTCAGGTTTGCAGCTTTGGGGTACTCCTGGATCCACTGCTGTGCCTGGATTATCAAGTTGCAGCAATGGCCAGGAGCACTTTTTACCAGCTTCATCTGGTGAGAAGGCTGTGACCTTTTCTATCCGATTCAGACATAGCCATTCTCATCCATGCCTTCGTAACCTCGAGGGTCAACTACTGCAAAGCGCTCTACATGAGGCTGCAGTTGGTGCAGAATGCGATAACTCGCCTTCTGTTGGGGACAGGTCTCCAGGAGCAGAGTCTGCACTGGCTGCTAGTAGCTTTCTGGGCACAATTCAAGGAGCTGGTTTTAACCTATAAAGCCCTAGACTGCTTGGGCCCCAAGTACCTGAAAGACCGCCTCTTCCCCTATGTCCCATCGTGACCTCTGAGGGCGCCTTCCTGCAAGTGCCCTCTGTTCATGAAGTTGCTACATTGAGGGCATGCAGGGAGGTGTTCCCGTTGCTGACGCACAACTATGGAACTCCCTCCCCTTGAAAGTCTGCTTAAGAGACAAGACCTGGTGTGGTGTAGTGGATAAGGTGTTGGACGTGGACCTGAGAAGCCAGGGTTTGAATTCCACCCTTGCCACGAACTCGCTGAGTGGCCTTGGGCAAGCCACAATCTCTCTGCCTAGAGAGCCAGTGTGGTGTTGTGGGTTAGGTGCTGGTTGTGGACCTGGGAAGCCAGGTTTCAAATCCTGCCCTAGCTATCATGAACTCACTAGGTGGCCTTGGGCAAGTCACAATCTCTTGGCCTCAGTTCCCCATCTGTAAAATGGGAATGTGTTTGTTCCTGTGTTCCCTTCACCCTTGTCCATCTTATATTGTAAGCCTGCCGGGCAGGGATTTGTCTTGCCCAGGAATTGTCCTGGGATTTGTCTTGCCCAGGGATCCCTGCTCAGCAGGGATTTATCTGAAATTAGTAGTAGTAGTAGCCTGAGCCTGTTCCTGAGGAGATGCAAGACCTTTTTGTTTGGCTAGGTATCTGGCAGGCAGGAATAGGGTTTAGTGGGATTGGGTAGAGGGGTTGGAGAGGAGGATGGGTGGGGTAGGTGGGATGATGAGATTTTAATGCATTATTGTATTTTACATTTTGTTTTTAATTTTAATGTTGTGAGCTGGCCTGAGTCATCAGGAGAGGGATGAGTGTGATCCTAGTTGATATTTCATACTTTGCATAACTTTGCTGTCTGGGCATCCTAGAGACAGTACTTCCATCTCAAAATGGGATTATGCTGGCAAAAAGTTTGGGACCATGGCGCCAGTCTGTTGGTATCTTGAAAGGAGCATAACTCGGATTTGCTTCTTACCTTAGGAACTGTGAGCTGTATGCTTTTCCTGACAGTCAACGGCTTGTACTCCTCCAGTGATGACGTGATAGAACTAACGCCAGCAAACTTCAACAAGGAAGTCCTCCAGAGTGACAGTTTATGGCTAGTAGAATTCTATGCACCATGGTAAGTCTGGTAGCTGACTAGCCATTCCGAGAATGGCTAGTATGCCGAATGGTATATCCTGCAGTAATGTTTGTAAGAGACATGGGGGCTAACTTCTCTGAACAAAGAGCTTCTTACTCTGTATCCGGATGCAGATGGTGACCTACTAGAAATCCTGTGTACATCATCTGTTTGCCTTAGGTGGCATTCAGACGTTCAGTTTGTGTCCGAGTTTTACAAAATTCGAATGTATCTTGCATGTCTGAAGTCCCTAATTTGAAATATTGTCATCAATATCGCACCTAAGTAATTCGCAGTTCAAAGCTTGTTAAACTTACCTTTATGCTGTCCGATTGAAATAAATCCGCTCTTTACAGCAGTGTGAAAGCGACATTGTATTCGGTATTAACTGGTGCGAACTTGTACTGCATGTGAAGGCAACTTTGCTTTCAAGTGCTCTGTTTTACTCCTGCCCCTACCGGATGCAGCAGCAGCACAGCGGGAGGACACCAAGCAATCTGAGATAATGCTGTTTGTTTACAAACAAAGTGCATGATCACATGGGGAGGAGTTGTTTGTAAACAAATGGCGTTATCTCCAATCGCTGCTGCTGGAGCACTGCTAGGAAGCAAGGGCAGGTGAGGGATGGGGTCTGGAGCCAGGGAGGGGAGGTAGAGGAACTTTTGGGGGGAGCAGCTGGCTGCAGCCTGCTGCCCAGCCATGCTGTAATTTCCTGTAATTGAACCGCACTGAACAGGCGGGTAAGCGTGTGCTCCAAGAAGGTCTGAATGCGTTATTTCGCTGTTGGGAACAACGGTATGGCACTCATGTGAATGCAACTGACGTTGTTAACAGTGAACTAGAGGAAAACGAATTTTTTTAAAATCCAGATAATTGCTGCACGTGTGAATGAGCCCTTAGTCTTAATCATGTTTCAGTGGCTTTGTGAACAACCACATTTTTCCCTTCCTGGGTTTTAAGATAGCGCTATCCTATTTCAGCTTGATCTCATGGTAACGCACAGCGTAAGTCTCCATGGCTGGTCACACTTGTGCCTGGCTGTTGTGGAGTTTGACTGCCAGCATTTTTAAAAGGATAGTCTGTAAAACAAATAGACTGAAAATAAATTATTTTCCCCAAAGGTGTGGTCACTGTCAAAGGCTAACACCAGACTGGAAGAAGGCTGCAACAGCATTGAAAGTAAGTCTCAGCATTTTCCCAAAGGCATTTGATGTTGGGGGGGGGGGAAGAAGAGAGTTGGCTTTTGTCAGATGATTTAGTAACTTGAAATACTTGCCTTTAGACAAATTAATCTTAAGGTATAATTAGTTCTTTTCAAGATAATCTGTCGTCAGGAGTAAGCAAACAGCCTACTTCAGCTTGCAGAGCGTTATCTCTTCTGCGAGACTGCTATAACTCTGCTAGCAAAGATCTATAATTTAGACTGCTTACTGAGCCGGATCTTCTCTCTCCTGCCCCTTCTTCGCTCCCCTCTTGTCTAACTTTGGATCATAGAATTAGCAAGCATTTGGTATCTAGAAACACTTCTACGTTGGCATTCTCCTCCGCTCTACGGGAAATCGGTTCCTAACTCGGGGGATGTTCCCTGCTGTGACCAGTAAGTGGCAGAAAAAAGATCATACTGGGCATGATGTTCCATAGGGCTCCTCCTTCCCCTCCCCCCAGCCAGCCAGTAGGATTTCTGCCTTGGTACTAGCAGGACACAGAGAAGGCACATGGAGCACGGGACAGGATGCAGCCCAGGGGAGCGTCGTTGTAAATTGGAACACCTTGGAGCAACAACAGCAGTAGCCACGTTCCAGCCACTCTGCTTCAGTGGAGCTGACCAGCGTCTGTCTCCTCATCCGCTCCCCCTCTCTCCTGGCTCTGTAAACTTGGGAAGGATGGGTGCAGGGTTTTCCCAACAGGCACTCCCATCGCCAGTGAGTCCAGGCTCCCC
Organism: Sphenodon punctatus; assembly: GCA_003113815.1. Lineage (NCBI taxonomy): Eukaryota > Metazoa > Chordata > Lepidosauria > Sphenodontia > Sphenodontidae > Sphenodon > Sphenodon punctatus. Next base: position 6,313,042 of record QEPC01008233.1, on the reverse strand, counting down.
ATGTGTGTGCTGCGGCAGCCCACTTAAAATTAAAAATGGCGCCTGCCAGAGAGCACACCAGTCCAAACCCTAAAAACCAGCTTGACCAGGAGGGGACCCAGGATGCAGTGAGGGCCTCCCCTCCACCCCTGTTTGTCCTCTGCAAAGTCTTTGCAGTTGGAGGCCCTGGGCAAAATCCTGTCCTCTCGTCGGAACCTTAAAAAAGCAGGTGTGGAAGAAGCACAAGTGTGCACGCACACACCTCCAGAGACACTCCCATCGCCCCCCCTCCTAAGAAGCATAAATATAAAGGGAAGCATCCAGCTTCCCCAAAATCAAAAGGGGGTGGGGGGGCTAAAGCTACTGGACCTGCTGACACCCCTCTCCTCCCCCCCAAAAAAAGTCAAGGCACATTAGAGGAGGGGGAAGGAGATGTCTCCTCTGGGGACGAATCGCTCACTGTGTACCCCTGAATCAGGGCAAGGACAAAACCAAGAAAACAAAGACCAGATAAGGGGAAGTTGCCCATGAAGATCTGGAGGATGCCCCAAATAGCCCCCTGGAATCTCCTGATAGATCTTCTAAATCAGAAGAGGGCCAGTCCCTGGATCCCCCACAGGGGGAAGGGATATCTGACCAGGGACCAGCGTTCCCCATGATGACACATAAGGATGTCATGTTCAAACATGTACAGAGTCCTGAATCTCGGGGGGGGGGGGGGGGGGGAGAAGAGAGAGGAATGGGGAACCAGTCATCTGACTTTGCAGATGAGATTCATCCAGGGAGTACATCCCTAAGACCCCAGGAAGGGAGAAGGGTTTTACCCTTGGACGGAGCATTTGAACATATCAGGCGTGAATGGAAACACCCTGGGGAAGACTCATAGTAGCTTCGTTAGCCAGGCAGCCAGTGTTCCTGTCGGAGGGTCTGTACCCCACGAACCCCATAGATAAGAACATTGAGTCCAATTTAAGGAGGGGCTTTGAGCCTGCGGCTGCAGTCCTCCATATAGCCTCTTACTTAGCCTGGGCCCTCTTCTGATGGTTCAAACAAGCCAAACAGCCAGGGATCTTGGCTAAACAGAGCAAAGCGTTTCCCCTGAAAATCCACTGAGCTTCAGCCTTTATGGCTGATGCATCCTCACCGCTATAGCAGACTACAGTACTATGCCCCCTCCAGCAGAAACATGGGGCCAGCAACACGCATGCAAAGCAGGAAGCATGACTCTTGGCACACTTCACCTTTGGCATCTCAAGTACAGTCAGCAGCTTGATCTCCACTCAATGTCCTAGCCAGTCCTCGGGTGCTGTTTGTGTCCGGCGTACAACAGCTGCAGTGAGACAGACTACACCTGCATCCTTTACAAATGTTCTGGTGACTTTTCCAGACCCACATCATGGAGGGCTTCCATCCACAGCTGTCTGTCCTTCAACTAGTGAAGGATTCACTGACTAGGTGGCTGTTTCTGCATCTCTGCCTGAACGGATTTCTCCAGTCAGACCCTGACCACATGATGATCACCAAGGACGTGAGCCTCCCTGGTTTGGGGAGCACATCTGCAGCAGACCTTCATACAGGGAACATGGTCCAGAGCAGATGCGAGACACAGGAGGAACTAGATGGAGCTGAGGGCAATTCACCTGGCCCCTGCTGCATTTTCCTCTGAGGATTCGCAGCTAGCATGTGCTTATCTACACCAACACCACCCAGACATATGTCAACAGCCAGGGGGGATCCAAGTCCAGATCGCTACACCAAGAGGCAATACAACGACTACAGTGGGTGGAACTGAATATTCTATCCATCAGGGTTCTTCACGTCCAGGGAAAAGACAACGTGCGGTCAGACTGGCTGAGCAGACAACAAATTGGACCCGGGCGAATGGGTCCAATTCAGTTCCGATCAAGCATTCCAGTTGATAGTCCAGACCTTCGGACAACCCTGATGGACTTCTTTGCCTCCAGCAACAATGAGATGTCCAGGTTAATGTCCCATGTACATCAACAGGGAGCAGAGGCAGTCGAGATGTTAAACCAAGTGTGACCTTACTTCTGCTTCCTCAGATATCAAGAACAATAAACAAACTAAGAAAGGAGGAGGAGCAGTAATCTTGGTGGCACCGTTTTGACCCAGGAGGTCATGGTTCTCTGATCTGTAGACACTGCTCGAGGAAACAGCTATGCCTCGCTGCTCTTCTGAACTTTCTATCTATGGGGCCAGTAACCTACAGAAATCCAGAGTTTCTGAAGCTAACAGCCTAGAGGCTGAGCATCCTGCCCTGAAATACCTGGGATACTCAGAGGTGCTCCTAGGTATCTACCAGGAAACAATCTATCGGGTGCATCTACCAAACCATCTGACGGGTGTTTGTAGAGTGGTCTTTGCATAAGAAGGCTAACCCCCATGAAAGCCAGGGTTGAAATGTACTTTAATTTCTTCAAGAGGGACTGAGCAAGGGGTTGAAACCGAACACATTGCCATGACCGGTGGCAGCATTGGACAGCATCAAGGGAGCACTTTCGGGGGTTAAATTACCCAGTCATCCCCATGTAAAGAGGTTTGAGGGCTGCGAGACTTCTCACCTCCAGTGACTTCTTCTTCTTCTTCTTTCCATCAATGTAGCATTTGTAGTTGCAACAACTTCAGCAACACTTGTCTCAGAGTCTTGGACCCTCTTCGTTGGCTCAGCTTTTTGTGTTTTTTAAGAAGGAGTTGGTGGTGCTTTGACTGGATAAGGCCTCTCTCTCTCTCTCTCTCAAATCAACACCATTTTTCACAGGGCCCAGGAGATCACCCTTCCTTTCTTTTGCCCTAGACCCATTCATCCTTTGGAAACGAACTGGCAAATACTGGATATTTGTAGGGCCCTTAAGGTTTACCTTAATTTAAGTAGTCGTCTGTGCAGTTTGTCCACTATAGCTCTTGGAGACAGGGTGTAAAGGCATCTTAGGCCATCGTTGCTAGTTGGATTTGAGCTTCTATCTCGGAGGCCTACAGGGCCCAGGATATACCATCCCCTGCCAGAGTCTTCCCAAGTTCAGTCGGGTGCGTCCACATCATGAGCTTTTAGGACCTGGGCTCCTTAAGAGGAGATATGCCAGGTTGCTATGTGGTCCAGCATGCACACGTTTACAAGACACTATAAAATGCACACCTTCGATTCAGCTGAAGCAGCATTCGGACAATGGGTGCTGCAGGGGGTTCTGGATCACTACATTCATGTATCGGGATGGGAGTTCTGAATTTTTCATTCCTGCCCATTCTGTTGGGACACTGCTTTGATATGTCCCCAGAGTTAGGAATAGATTTCCAGTAGAGCTGAAGAGAGAGGAAAACTGGGTCCCTTACCGTAGGAATTCTTCTTCTGGATAACTCAACTGGAAATCCATTCAACTCGCCCTGTTTCCTCCCCTCCCCTCCCCAAAAAACACACCTCACCCAGAATATGCGAGAGGATTAGATTTATTACTCATTTTCATATTATAGCATTGGATTGATAGCTTTAGAAATTACACGTTTCACCTTCTAGCTGAGTTAGTAGCATTCCTTAGTCACGTCAGGATATATTATGTTGAACAAGCTTCAGATTCCAAGCTTTGGAACAACTGGTGGTCTGAGGGGAGAGGATCCTTTGGGAGCATGTCCAGTTTGTTGTTCTTCCACCTCCTGGTCACAGTTGGGATCATTCCCAGAGTTAGGAATGAATTTCCAGTAAAGCTATCCAGAAGGAAAATTCCCAAGGAAAATTCCCAATTTTCCTTTTTCCTTCAGCAAAGCAAAGCAAGTATTGCATACAGCAACTTTCTGGCATTTATATACTACTTAAATTGACAGCTGATCTTTAAATGTTCTGAACAGGTTGGCAGCTCTTAGACAAATGGTGCACTGTATGCGCTCCTACCAGTTGAAAGAAGAGGCTTATGTTCCAATTCTCCCAAGCAAAGTAGGGAAGTTGTACTTAAACCACAATGGCTGTGTTCATACGTTTTATGTCCTTTTAAAAACTGATTTTAAGAGCTGCTTTTTTCAATGTAGCATCAAGTATTTGCTAATTGAATTAAGATTATAAAATTGCTTTTTATAACTAAATTGCTTTATAACTAAAGAAGTTCAAACTTGCACCTGTAAATTGGATTAGTATGACTTCCGAAGGAGCCCATATCCACTCCCTCATCCATTCAATCTTCTCTTTAAACAGGGTGTTGTGAAAGTGGGGGCAGTTGATGCTGATAATCATCAGTCCCTAGGTGGTCAGTATGGTGTTAGAGGATTTCCTTCTATCAAGATATTTGGCTCCAACAAGAACAAACCTGATGATTATCAAGGTAAATGCTGTTAGGGGTGTGTTTTTTTTGTTTCATATGTTGAATGTTTAAAATCAGTGCTGGGTGCTTTAGACTACAGGTGGGGAACCTATAGCTAGGAATTGGGGTTCACTCTGACACCCCACTGCACTTCCGAACAGAGTGTAACTGTTTCCCTACTTGTAACTTTCATGAGCACCTGCTCTTATAACCATGCATCCTCTCTTACAAAAGTGTGTGTTGGGCCAGATGCACCAAGCAGATTCAGAAGTTCAAATACTTAGCCACCTGTAATTTGGGGTTGTTCCTGATTATAGAAGTGTATTTGAGCAGACTTGCCTCTCCCTGAGAGGAATGCTTCAGAATTTTCTAGCTAGTTTTAGCCATGAATATTAGAGCCTTAGTGTAAAAGAAATCTTAATTTAAAGAAATTAAGTCCAAGTTAAAATAAAAAGGGAAAATTGGTTCACGATTAAACAGTTGCTACAAAAATAAAAGGTGGTATAAAACATCATCTACGTTCACTTGACATATCCCTGCGTTAGATTTCTCACCCTTAAGTTCAGTTCTTTTACAGCCATGTTGTCTGGGTTCCTCTTCTCTAGTGGTACCAGAGTGCAAACAAACTATTTTTGCTTTTTCCTTTTCAAAGCCAAAACACGCTTAGCAGCTTCAATGTTAATTTGGCTGCTTTATGCTAATAGGATTTCCTCCCTGCCTAGCAGGTGGGTATTTCTCAGCAGGCAGGTGGGTCAGTGTATGTTTCCTTTCCAGTGGGCTATACACTTCATTTCACAGGCTTGGTCACACAGTGGTTTGTCCTATTGGTATGGATTTAGTTAGTTTTTTGTATTGTTTTGCCAATAAGGCCATAACAAATATAACAAGCATACACATAAAATCAAATAAAAGCATTATAAAACAAGTGTACCATTCTACAATTATGCAGATACCAATATACAAGTAGACTGGTGAGCAATTGTATACAAAAACCTCCTATATTGGCCCAAAACTATGCCATCATTCTTATCCAAGTCCTATACAAATGGATTCTTGCCTGGTGATACCAAAACCTCATCCTCCAGAAAATCCTCCATACTCATCTAACCAGTGGGGGAGGCCCAACCCGCAATCTGATCTGGCTAGCGATCCAACAAAAATTGGCCACCGCCCTAGATGTTTTAGAATCAATGGGGTTTAGCAATCTCAACAGAGCTCCCCCAGGGGCTCCATCACCCAGGGATAACTCCCCCAAAACTGTGTGCCTCAGGCCTGCAAAGGCGGGATATCGGCCAGTTATATGCGCAGGAGTATCCCCTTCCCCCAGCTGGCACAGGGGGGTATGGACTTGCTTGGTTAAGCTAGCCTGGTTCAGAACTTATTGTCGTTCACATTATTAAGTAGTATATAAATGCAGATTTTTGTCTGATATATAATTTTCTTATTGCTGTTCTCAGTATTTCACATGGATTAAAATGACACCAAGCATTAATGGTGTACATACCTGCATACTGGAATTACAGGAATATTAATCATTTATATAGTGTTCAGTATGACATATTTCTAATGACCATAAGTCAGCCATATTACATAAACCATAGCCTCCTATCACAGAACTCCTAACAACAAGTGAGCCAGATTTGGCTTGTCATTGGTTCTTTCTCCCCCCACACACGCACTTTCCAGTTCACACACACGCACACACACACACACATTCCAGTTCCTGGATCTGGCCAGTGCATCTAGTCCCTGCCCTCAAGCAATGAAAGTGCACTCAGGGGAAGGAAGCAGAGACAAGATCATGCCCTTGGATAGGTAATGGATCCATGACCTCACCCATGGAAGCGGCCTGTAGAAGAGGCAGGTTCCCTGAAACTGCCTAATACCATATACTTCTGAAAACTAAAAATCTTCATGTAGATAGCAGCAATTTAAGGAAGCAGAGAGAACGGCTGTGTTTATTTGCTGCATTGCAGGAGGGGGCGGGATATAAATCTGTAAAATAAATAAGTAACTTATTGTGGAAAAACACCATAAAGGCTCCTATATTGAAGCGTGCTCTGGTGCACAAGCTGGGAAGGCGGTAGTCGTCCTCAGTGGTGTGGGCAAGCATCTTCACGACAGTAGCTAATGGTTGGGGATGGCTATTCTGTTGGGCGTTACAGCTGTATCCCTTGTTCTTGTGTGTTCTGTGTTTGAGGAGTCTTAATGTCTGCATTAATGGAGTCATCCCTCCTCTTCTTCTCTCCCTCCCCCCCCCCCTCCCTCCCCCCCCCCCCCCACAGAAACACACAGTCTCCCCCCCCCAACACACACACTGTTCCTGCACGTTCCCCATGTACTAACCTAATGTCACTTTTGTTTCTATCAAATGTGAGATTGGGCCACACACACCCCCTTCGCTGTGCAAGCTGAAATCACACGTGTATCTCATCACGGATTGATGGGGCTGAAAATCCAGCCCTGTCATTCACATGAGCTTAAACACGTGTGTGATTTTTAACATATTCAGGAGAATCTCAAAGTAAGATAAATTTACGGTGAGATTCCCCTTTGCAGCAACTCACCTGGGGGCAGCGGTGGCAACAGCAGCAGGGATTTCTCCAGCCGCCTCTCTGCATAGCTTTCTCTGTCTGCTTCCAGGCCCTCCTGACGGGGCCTTCCAGGCAGCCGCAGTTGGAGGACATCATCCAGCTGCAGCTGCCCGGAGGGGCTGGAAGCAGACTGAGAAAGCTATGCAGAGAGGCGGCTGGAGAAATCCCTACTGCTGCTCCCAGGTAAGTTACTGGGCTGGAGGGAGGTGCAGGTAGTTGGGCGGGGTTGTTCCTTATTTTCAATAACTGATCTGTGCTCCAGATAAAAGGCAACATGGGCATATAGCCTACCACAAAAGTCACGTGTAGAATATTTTCAAGTGAAATCGAATCTCACGTGAAAATATGCATGTGGGCAAACAGCCATGGTTTGACAAGTAGCCGTTCCTCTCTACACAAAAACATTGAAATAGGAGTGGCTAATGTATTGAAACACCCAAGTTTGCTGAAAGGGTGGAGTCCCATTGGCTAAATCCTGCTCAGAATCTAAACATGCTCCATGGGCATGCTCCTGGCCAGGTTTTTTGACTCCTTATTTTGCTGCGTCGCAGGGGGCAGGACAAGTGACGCAATCGTTGATGCTGCATTAAGTGCCCTCCGGTCACTGGTAAAGGATCGTCTCGGTGGCAGAAGCGGAGGATATAGTTCTGGAAAGCAGGTATTTGCCAGCGAATGGTCAACTCATCACTCTTGCAGCTAGCCAGAGGCTACCCGCCTAAATGCTGTAGAGAGTTTGTATCACAAGGGTTTGCATTTGGTACGGACGCAAGTTTGTTGACTGTAGATTGGAAGTGCGCATTGCAACAGGAGAGTGCAAACTGCACTGTAGGACAAGCTGATGTGACTAGAGATCTTTGGAGCTCAGTCTTAATATTGTTTTAATTAAATGCAGGCATTGAACAGGTTTAGCGGACTTGTAGGTAAGCCTGTGAAAATGATTACAACTGGAGCGATTTGCAACAGTGTATGTTGGGAGGGGGTGATCTAAGCCATCCTCTACCTACCCCGAAGGTAACTGAGGTTTTGTGCTTTTTGACCTACAGAGTAGCCAGGAAAGTGGAGGCTCGGACAAGAAGAATGTGATTGACCTGACTGATGACAGCTTTGATAGAAATGTCATGGACAGTGATGATATTTGGCTGGTAGAGTTTTATGCCCCTTGGTGTGGGCACTGCAAAAAGTGAGTGAAGCCATTGGCAAAACTTGCACTTCCTTACCTCCTGTTGTATTTGTGAGTTTGCTTAACCTTGTGTTCCCTAAGAACTCTGAATCTGGCTCTAATGTTGCATTCTTTGGGCCTTCCATTTACACAATTAATGAGACTTGTTGATGGCAGTGTGGCTAACAGTAGACCCTCCTTGAAGCCCTGTATTGTTGACTGTCTGAGCATCTTTCCGATCCTGGATTTCAAAGCTAGCTATGATACTCCTGTAGTTTTTGTTCCACATTCATAGTTGTGCTTGTCCTAAGAACCGCCTACTCTGTATAAGGTGTTCTTCCTGTACTTTTAAGTAACTTGCCTGCAAATGGCAATTCTGATTACTAGTAGCAGTAAAATCCATCTTGCTTTCCCAGTCTGGAGCCAGAATGGGCAGCTGCTGCCACAGAAGTGAAAGACCAAACCAAAGGAAAAGTTAAACTGGCTGCTGTAGATGCTACAGTGAATCAGGGCTTAGCTAGCCGATTTGGGGTGAGTATACGCAACAGCTCTTTAAAACTCCCTCCGTTCTGGTATTGGAGTGTTGGAACGGGACTTGAAAGGTGGGTATGCTTTCTTCCTCCAGTGCTTATGAATCTTAACTTGGCACATAAATTAACATGTAAATCAAGGACCTGTGCTCATTCTGTCCTCCCCATTGGCAGCAATGGGGAAAATGCAGTGAGCACAGGTCCCTGAATGTAATATTACATATAGAAGGGTTTGAAGCAATTCATGGTGAATTTGAACAATCGGACGCTGACTGAGGCTGCCGAGATGGGACAGCTATATATGTTAGATTGTTTGTTCGTACTTACTGGTATTAGTAATGTAATTTGTTCCTGTGTCTTGTGATGGTTTTGCCAGAATACAGTCTTGTTCCTGGCTGTCGTCAAGCCAATTAGCGAAAAGAAACTCCCAAGAAACTAGCTCTAAGGATGTTACTACAGGCACAAAACTTGCTGCTTTGTTCGAAAGAGAGCAGCCTGAGAGTAGCTGGTCCAAGTGCAAGAATGAAGCACTAGCTCGCTGCTAACAAAATATGAGTCGCAAAATCACTAGTGTGAATAGGCTGCTTGTGAAAGGTGACTAGTGCTGGGACCATCAGGAAAATTCTACTTGTATGAAGCATTGTAGTGGGTGGGTGTTTTTTATGTGCACATGGTGAGAAGGGCACCACAGTTGTCAGTTTTGCCTCCTTCATAGTTAAAGTGAATGGAAATTAATCTCCTGTGTCAAAAGAACAGAACGAGCTAACCCTGGGTGAAAACAGGCATGACGCTAACCACCCTTGGTGGTTATTTATGCATGTTGCAGGGCTGTATTGGTGCCCTATACAGCCCTGCAACATGCATAAATAACCACCAAGGGTGGTTAGCGTCATGTCTGTTTTCACCCCCTGATAGTGTTTAAACTTCTAATTTTAGGGAGTCAAAGCTTTCACATCTAGACATAACCTCAGACACTCTGGACTAAACTGGGTTAACAGCACAAGTATAAACTGTGGTGTAAGCAAAGTCCAAATCAAGGTTCCCAATATTAACCATAGTGTTTCTTGTAGACATACCCTCTATCTTGAAGTGAAACTCCGGTGGTGGCAGCCTGATTCAGGCACACTCCTGCAGAGTTGTTACAATGACCTTAAATCTTGAAATGTTTTTGCAGATTCGTGGATTTCCCACAATCAAGATCTTTCAGAAAGGAGAAGACCCAGTTGATTATGATGGTGGAAGAACAAGAACTGATATAGTTGCTCGGGCTCTGGATCTATTTTCTGCTAATGCGCCACCACCAGAACTACTAGAGGTATCCCCTCTCTGTCAGTCTAACAAGAAAAGTGCTAACATGATACACACATGCATTAAAAAAAAAAAAAAAAAAAAACTGAGTGTGCAACCCCCTCAGTCCATGTTATAGCTGCAAATTCTCCCCCCTTTCCCTCACATTTCAGGAGTTAGACTGGCAGTCCTGAGTACCTTGATCCATAGAATAGACACAACAGAGGCAGTGGTAGAAGCTGTCCTGCCAGGGTGTCTGGCCTCTTGCCTGGAGATAACCCTGCAGCAGCTGAGAGAATAGTTCAAATCCAGTGTTCGCTGCTCCTTTGTGGAGAGAATTGTAATGTGGCAACTTTGATGCAGATGCCTGTCTGCTTATAACCAAGACAAACTCCTGCCTTGCTTCATTGTTAAGCAGCTTCTGTAACATAGTCTTCTGGAGTTTCTGTTACCGTGGACTAGCTTTGGAACACTTTGTGTTAGAGGCAAGAATTAATTAATTCTAAAATGTGGAGCCAGAGTTGTTAGTTCCTACAAGTAGGCACCACAAAAATATTTTTCCCTTTGTTAAAATCTGCATAATCGAGTGAGCGACTGGGAAACCTTCCCATGTGAACAAGACCTTTAACTTAACAAACAGCTAGGCATGCTTATGCTGTGCTTTTTGGCAGCCAGATTGATTTTAACAGTATAGTAGCCCCTATGGAAGCTTTGAGAGTGCATGCTTACTAGAGACAATCTGGGCCATTTCTGAAGAAATTGTTCTTCAAAAGTAGTCTAACCTAATGTTATGCAGTTCTCTTCACCATGGAACCTTTAGTGCCTCACTTCTATAGCAATGCTTTCACCACATGTGGAGAACCTCTAGCCTGTGGGCCAAATCAGGCCTGCAGCTGGTTTTATTTGACTTCATTTCTACTTTCTGGCCTGTGCCATGCACTCGGAAGTGGATCGATGGTACAGATCATTGATCTGGACCCTCCTTCTTCCCATCCTGAGCATACCCCAAAAGTGCCCAACCCCTACTCCTATCCAGCCTGCAGAACAAAGTGGTCTGCGGGAGGGAAACAGTTGCTCACCTTTGGTGTATACGTACAAAGACAAAAGGAGACTGGATTTGGTGGTCTCTTGTTTTGTTTGCAGAGTGACGCTCCTCCCTGGGGTTTGCAAGCTGGCAGTGAAGACTTAAGTGTCCAAAGAACTGTGAGCTGCCTCAAACACTGAGATTACTCAAATCAAGTTTTCCAAGCTTTTGGGGGGCAGGATCAAGCACATCTATACTTCAATAACTTTCTTGCATGGTAATCTCTGTTTCAGACATGCCCATAAATGTAATGTGCAAAACCTTTCTTGCCTGTAGGAAGGCAGAATTCAGTGGGCTGCTATCCTTTATGGCCTGTGGATCGGACCACTGCCTGCGCCTCAGAGCAAAGGGGCCAAATGCGAAGTCACTTGATTGGGGGGTCCTGGCTTCTCCCTCTTAGCTGAAAGGTTCAGTGGGGTGGGATATTGCACTTCCCACCATCCTCTTCACAGCCATCTCCGCTAAACAAGCAGCTGAGAGACATGGCCTTGAAGGGCCATAATTCAGTTAACAACTCCAATTAATTTGTAGGGCATGCCTGACAGCTTGCTGAGGTCCAGCACTGTGCTATTGCACCCCAGTAGGGAACCATTTCTCTAGTTCTTCCTTCGGCTCAGTGGAATTATTACTCTGGCTCTGGAAGTTCACCTGTGTGTCACTTTATCAACCTCTCTGCTGGCCTTCATTATCAAACTACTGCAAGGCTTCAAAAATGTCTTTCCCTACCCATTGAGTCTCTCTTCATATCCCACGGCCTCTCTTCTCTGAATGCATATTAGTAGAAATGTGTATTGGACAAGGTGTGATGTGTTCAGATGAGTCTTTGACTAATGGAATCAATTAGGAAGAGTTGGAGTCATGTAGAAAGCTGTTGCTAAACGGGTACTTTTTTTAAGTGGGACAAATGTCGAGGACTGAAACATGAATGAGGGTACAGCATCTCTTGTAACACTATTTCCTGTTTCCTTATCCCAGATTATTAATGAAGATGTCTTGAAGCAAATCTGTGATGCCCACCAGCTGTGCGTAATTTCAGTTTTGCCTCACATTCTCGATACAGGTAGAATAAAAGGAAACCCCTTTTTCCTTTCTGCATTTTTTGCCATCAAGGAATAATAATAATAATGAATAGCGCATGCCTTAATTTTGTCACATTCTCTCTAATAAACAGGGGCTACAGGTAGAAACTCCTACTTGGAAGTCATGTTGAAAATGGCAGACAAATACAAGAAGAAAATATGGGGGTAAGCAGCATTGCTTGTCTTGATGTGACGGTTGATAGCCTAGCTGGCTTGAAAAAAAGGATTGGATGCTTTTGGAGAGAATAGAGATATAAATGGTTATTAGTCAAGTTAGTCAGGAGATAACTTAGCCTTCCGACCATTGGGAGCTAGGAGTGAGTACTAGAGAGTGGATCACTCCAGACCTGTTGTGTGTTTCTCTAAGCAACCAAACTTGGCTGCCGTTAGAGACAGATTTCTGGGCTCGATGAGTCATTGATCTCAGTACTTAGGTTCTTGTGTCTTAAAAAGTGGAGTGCTCTTGTGGAGAGTGGGGAAGCTGTCCCTTTCTCAGTCATTCATTCTGTATTGTGTCCTTTTACAGAAGTAAATACAGTTGATAACCTTGCAGGCATGGGCCCTAACTTTCTGTACCTTTCAGCTGATCAAACTACATATGGAAGCAGCATAAGTGACCTTTCTAATGGTCAATACAAAAACTAATTGATCTGAATGTTTTCCTAATTAATTGCTTACCATTTTCATGCTCTTCCTGTTAAGAGCAACTATAATTATCCATGCCCAGACACTTTGGACATGCTTTTTGTCTGAATTAATCTTTCAGTTTATAGTCTGCTCGTCCCTGAAGGTTCAGAGCGGATAACAGTGTACATAAAAACATGCATAAAATAAAACCAATCAAAAAATAAAAATTGCATAAATTATTTTTAAAAACACAAAGTCCTCATTTAAAACAGCATCCCGAATGCTAGAACACATTTTACATTGCCTCCAGAAAATACTCAGGCTTGGGCTTTGGTAGAGTTCCAGGGGGATGTTCATAAAAGCGTGTCTGGAATAAAGGGGGCGGGGGGTCAGGATATGAGTGACGTGACAAGCAGTGGGAGATACTGTGTCGTTATGGATTTGCACGGTGTTTTTTGTTTTTTTTTAAGGTGGCTGTGGACAGAGGCTGGAGCGCAATCTGATCTCGAAAACTCATTGGGAATTGGAGGATTTGGTTACACAGCCATGGCAGCAGTTAATGCTCGGAAGATGAAGTTTGCCCTCTTAAAAGGATCTTTCAGCGAACAGGGGATTAATGAGTTTCTCAGGTATAAAAGCCTTTTTCATAGCTAGTAGGAAACCAAGAGAAAAGCAACTTTGCAATCTACTACGGCTGTGAAAGCTTATTGAAAATCTTACTTAATACACTGCACGTCACCCTAAATTCATTCAGGAGTGTGTGTGTTCTGGCAGCAGGAGTGCTGTCTCTTTCAGACCAATAAGGGAGTGAGTTATTGGAAAGCATAGCATCTGGTCTTGCAAACCTCGGTGTGGCACTTATTTGAATTCTGTCTGGAAAGGGCTTGCAGGCTTCGTTCAGAGCCTTAAACTAACTTTTGGTACTTTATAACGTATGGTTCAGTGTGGAAGGAGTAGAAACAAAAACCTAGCTATTCCAATAGTCTGTTGAAATTGAACAATGCTTGTTTTGCGTAGTTCGACTTCAGAGTAAGAAATCCCAAGACAACACAGAGGGCTTTTAAATCTTGTAACTTGATAGTAAGCTTTCTGACTTGTAGGAGATGTTTTTAAAACCAAAAACTCAATAAAATCCTGCACCTCTTGATTCTCTTCTGAAAACATGATTTGTCTGTGATTTTTTTTTTTCTGCCTGAAGGCACATTGCAAATGACTCAGATCCCCAGTTCTGTTTGTGTTCGTTTTTTATTTTTTTAAAAGTATGATTTGGGACCACTTGCTTCATAACATTTGAACCCTGGGGTTGACATTCCTGAATTCTTTACATTATCTACTTTCTGAAACTCGTTAACATCCTGAATGTACCCCTTTTGGCCATTCCTTACACAGAGACGTTTAAGTGGATAACATGAAGGTTATAACTTCTTAAACACAAAACTAATGCCAAGGACCACATTACAGGAAAAAACTGGAATTTTTCAAACTTACTACATTTTTTACTGTTTTAAAGGCCTCCTACAAGCTGTGACAGGTAGTGCTACCGCAGGAAACACCAGATAGGAGAAAAAGCCTGCACTAACTGTTACACCAATTGTAATCAACCCAACAGTATAACTTTACTAAGCAGCAGTACTTGCAAAGCAGAATGGCGTGGCTCAGCTGTGCTGTGTATAGAAAAGCAATCCCGTTGGTTGTCTTCTGCAAGAAGACAGTTCTTCACTGTCACAGAAGAGATCAAGAGAAGTGGGCTTAAATTGCAGCCATGTAGATTTTGGCTAGATGTTACAAAAAACTTCTTAAATTGTAAGAACTGTTGGATAATGGAATGAACTGTCCAGGGAGGTTGTGGAATCTCCCTCCTTTTGGTGTTTTTTTTATTAAAAACTCAGCTGCACAAGCATCTGTCTGTGTTGCTGTAGGTCGAAGAGAGCCTGCCTCGGACAGGAGTTTGAACTAAATGACCCTTGAGGTCCTTTCAATCCTATGATTCTATCATTTTTTTTAATGAATGTGACTTTCCAAATTGTACAAAGGAGTCTGCAAACTATTAAGGCAAAATGATAGAAATTAAGCCTCTGAGGAAGTGGGGGGAGTAGACCACTAAACTTCACCCAGGCATAGATGTCAAACTTGGATGAAGTGTGACTTTATAACTGGAAAGGATAGTGAGATGTTGTTCTGAACACTTGTTCAGAAAGGTCGGCTTCTTTCCACAGCCTGAATGAGCAAGTGTAAGTTGAGATACTGGAAAGCAAGAGCCATTTGCTATCCAAGTCACTGTGTAATTGATAAAGGTTTTAGTACCTGTCTTCAAGACGATGGACTTCTGCCGTTAGTGCCTAATCCGGGGTGGCAAAGTGAGAATACTAGTCACTTTGAAGTAAAAGCTGTATCTATAGGAATGGCGGGCTTGATCCACAAACCACTTGGGTTTCTATAAATGTCTATAAATCACTTGGCTTGTGGATCATGGCCTAAAACTGTAAATTATCAAATGACTGAACTAGTATATCCTAGGTAGTAATGGTGTTAAATGTGCCCAGATGCTGACTGCAGCATAGGTATTAGTCTTCATGTGTTCAGAAAGTGACCTGCGCTAATACTAAGCTATTTTAAGAGAAGAAAATATTCAACTGTTTTTGCTGAATTGCTTTAAGAGTAATTTAACTTGAATGTACTAAAACTCTTGGCATTTTAGACAGGATTTTAATAATCCTTCATGCCTACATTGCATCTCACTTACAACTCCTAACTGGCCATGAACACGAGAGTTCAAAGTAGGGTCCTGCCTATGGGTGTTTCCACACAGGACACTCTCCACCTACTATACACGTTACAGGGCACGCATATGGCAACCCTGCAGCATGTATTGTGGGTGAGTGGAGAGTGTCGTGTGGGGAAAATGGCCTTAGCCAGAGTAGAGTCCAGAGTGATAGTGGGGTGGGGGGCAGGCAGGAAAATCCTGCCCCAGAAGTGCTGCACATGGCTTTGTTACTTGGAAGGGGCATGGGTGCCTCACCCAAACCTGACACTGCCAAGGGGCCCCCAGAACCCCTTTCCCTTACTGCTACCAAGGGACCCCATGGAGCCCCACACCTACCTCAGTAGCTGGCAGCATGCAAGGCTTCCAGGCCCCTCGGCAGCAGCCATGGTGAGCCCCTTGCACAGCGCAGAGTCTGGGGTGATGGCCTGGCTCAGACATAAAATATTCTGGAATTGATCAGTGTGTCCATTCAGACTGTGTACACGTTTTGTAGGAGACCCACACGTAATTCCCTTACAAATGTGCATAAAATAACAAATGGAGTTGAGCAGTGTGCAGGATTTGAACTGAGCATGAATTCTTTCCTCCTTCAGGGAACTCTCTGTTGGCCGGGGGTCTACAGCACCAGTTGGTGGTGGTGCTTTTCCTAAGATTTACACAGTAGAGCCTTGGGATGGCAAAGATGGTGAGGTAAGAGGTGCTGCTTCTCGCCCAAATCTCCTTGGATAAGTGAAACGTACCACATCGATTTTGAAAGTTAAATACTTCTAGCTTCTCCTTCAAAGGGTTTGGGTCCTGGCTTAAATTTTTATGGCCATGGAGAACAGGGAGGTGGCGATTAAATCTTTCATGTAGAATCTCCCAGTGGTCGTAGAAACAAAAGGATTATTTCCTAACCCTGCTGACTAGCTTTCTAAAGCCATAAAACTATTCATCTAGCCCTGTCGTCTTCTACCCTAATCACTAGAATATCATTTCATACCCTTGAGGTTGAGATAAAACTTACTGCTATGTAAGAATGCAAATGACGGATCACAACTGAAACTTGCTGAAGGATCAGTACAGAATCAATCTTAAGTGCATGGGACTTCCACTGAGTTGCATAGGCGTAAATCCCATTCAAATCCAGCAATATAGGTTTTGGTTCCAAGAGCTGAACAGTGTTTAAGAATCTGAGCAACACTGCCACACAGACTAAGTTTTCTCAATAGATCAGTCATTTATTTATTTATTTTATTTAAAAAGGTCATTCATAACTTTGTGCCCACCAGCAAATAGTATGAGGATGGCCATTTTTATTATGGCAAACTTGACCAGTCTCCCATGGCTCCAGGGCACCTCAGGAGTGGAGAGAAGCACTCCCCTTTATGGGAGAGCCTTCCCTGCTGCACTAGAGGAACTTTCCTAGACCCTTTCCAGAGACACTCCTTGGGGCACCACTCCTGCTCTCCTCTCTAGAGATTGGAGAGGCTGGTTCTCTGCCCCACACCGTGATCTACCGGAGAGGGGCTTGTGATTGCGATCTACCTCTCGGCTGCCCCTGAAATAGCAGTTTACTAGGGCTTTGACGGAAGTACTCGGGAGCTCTTGAACCAAGAGGTGAAGATTTGTAACTCGCAATCTAGGCATCGTGCCAGCTCAGATTATCCACTGAAGAGCTATCTGATTCAAGCATATAAAGAAAAACTTGTAATTCGTTTTGAATGATTTGTCAAGGTTCCAGTCAAGCATTAGTGTATAATACAAAGCCCCTTCATTTGTTCCGCAGCTACCAGCTGAAGAGGATATTGATCTAAGTGATGTAGATCTTGATGACTGGGATAAAGATGAATTGTGAGATCTTCAGGAAGGTTTCTTTTCTTGAGAGAGTATCTCAGTAGCAGTTTGACAGGACATCACTCACAATCAAGTGGCTACTATCTCAGTGGCCTTCCTACAGAGAAGCCGTACTTGACCTGTTCTTTGAAGCCACCGCAGCAGTGAACTGCGTGCATCTCAAGAAAACATTGAAAAAAATTCTATGAATTGTCATAACCAGTAAACTTGATTGTATTCTGTGTAACAAATATTTTGAGGACAACAGTGATCTTTCATCAGAACATCTTTTGGTTTTTATTTTGTCTGTCCAGTGTGTGCTGTTTGAATGTTACCTGGGGCTGTTACTGTAAACTGGTTTTAAAAATGTAATTATAATTTTTTTGCAGTCAATTGGAATTTGACCTGCACTTGTTTCAATTAAAAAATAAAACAAAATATTTTTGACACATGGTGTCAGTCTTGTACAGGGTAACTCACTTGCACATACTGAAAGTGATCCAGATTCATGTGGCTGTTAACAGTGCTGCAAAGTGATTAAAGCGCTATAGAAGTGAAGAAACCCTTTTGGCCTGGACAGTCTTGGTCTAGTTGCTCCTCTGTAGTTATCCCAACACACCTTTTCTCTTTGGTTAGCTGGGTTGCTGCTGCAATGGGAGACCACTGGGGGAAGTGCAGAATGGTAAAAGTAGGGGGTGGAGTATTGCTGATCTGAAAGGGGTAATTTTTCCACGCCAAGGTGGGTTGGTTGCACTTTGCTGTTGGGCATAGCTGTATTGAAATTTCTGAATAAAAGGTATTAAATGCAAGGTGGATTCCGCTACTGACCTTTTCCTGATGCCAAGCAAAGTTTTCTACAAAAGACTGGATAGGCATCAGTCAGAGATGCTCAAGTATAGGGTACCCTGCCTCAGGGCAGGGACTTGAACTAGATGACCCTAGAGATCCCTTCCACCTCTACCATCTTACAATTTTATGTCCCACTGTTTAAGAGCTAGGGATATGGCATCGCCACAGACCCCTCTTCATATCTAATCTGCAAGCCTCTGCCCTACCCATTCAATTACTGTGTTAAACAGAAATTGGGATTTTTCTTGCTGTCAAGCTGAGGGAATGTAGCAGCTCTTGGGGATGGCAATATTAAATTATGCAACCAGCACTTTTTCCACACATGCTAGAACAATATACAGAACTCCGATCTATAAAATTAGAACTAGACCTTGGGCCCTTTCCAAATGGATGCTCTCATGTGTGGGTGTGGGGGGATCCATTTGAGTGCTGCAGTGGTTATGGGGGGGGGGGGTGTATCTGCAAATGCTGCGGCTCCCGTGTTCTACCCATCCTGCACGGAGCAACAGGCGCCAATGCTGGATGCTCTATTTGGAGGGGGGAGGGGTGGGAATAGACTTGAAAATTTCAAGTAGAATCTCAGCAGTGAAAACCTGAGTATCTGGCCTCATTTTTTAAAAAAAATAAATCAATACAAGAGGGGTTCTTTTTTTCTTACACAATCTGAAGCTTTAAAAAATGTTACAAAACCATGCCTTTAGATTTCTAGTTAATCCATTAGTCAGACTATTTTAAAGTTTGAGTTTATTTTGGATCCTGGTAAAAACCAATAGCTTGTCTTGTAATTTACAAAAAAAATAAATACAATTGTAAGACCTACCTCCTTGTGAAGTATGTTTTCTACTGTGAACAGACTCTTTTTAAAAAAAATTGAACACTTGCACAATTAAGTTAAAAATTAACTCCGCTTATTAAATTACCCAGCTTTGTGTGGAAAGCATTAAATTTCATGAATTGTGGCAGATGAGCGTAACTATGGAAATGCTGCTTGCTTGTGCAACTTAGTCACCTGACCTCTTAACTATAATCCAGAAGACTGAGGTCAATCTTGAAATAGACATATGGATAATATTCTTGATTGCTTAGTTGTAAGCCAGGAATATCCACAGAAGTCTGCAAAAAAGAAAAAAAAGTCCTAGAAGTAAACTCCATAATTGTTGAAAGAGATTCTACTTCACATCACTTTTCCAGTGAATAGAATTGTTAAAATGATTTCTGAAGACTCAGGCCCAGTCTGTTAAGAATGCTTCTAAAATATTTTAAAACAGTTATGACTCTGAGCAGCCTAGTGAATAGGACTTGGACCTGAGAGAACAGGGTTAAAACCCCATCTTGGTCTGCTTGCCCATGTTACACAACTGGATGTTAATGTCTATCTTAAGGTTAGATTGTGTAATGTGGGCATGCGCCTTTTTCTCATCAGGCAGTGAAATTAACGTGAGCTTCATCAGATGACAGGGCTGGGAAATCCAGCCCAGTCACACAAGTGATATTTCATGTTAAATTTGAATGTGTGCATGCATGCATTTTAATCTTAACGTTAAACTCCCGACGAAAATGAATCTGAAGTGGCCCCTTTTTTAAGCACTGCTAGTGCGAGCAGAGAGACAAGGGAAGATCCATGCCTCTAGCGGCAGTCTGCACAAGCTTCCCTAGGGGGGTCCCAATTTGGGGGGGTTGGGGACCTATACCTTTTGCAGACTGCTGCTAGAGCCATGGATCTTCCTTCTCTCCACCCAACACTAGCAGTGCTTTACAAAGGGGCTTCCCTAGGGGGAGGGTCTGAAAATGAAATTTTCCTAATGTAAGCATAGATCAGTTGTTTTTCATAGCGGATCTCAAGGCCACCGAGAGAGAGAACCTGGAAGAAATTAACGTGGGCATGCAGCCCATCTGGAATCTCGCATTAGTGCTAAATCTAGCATGAAAAATGTGGGCAAGCAGCCTTAGTCGTGAATTCACTGGGTGGCTTTGGACAAGTCACTATCAGCCTTAGTTCCCCATCTGTAAAATGGAGGGAAGAATCTACCTTGTAGCATTGCTGGGAAGGTGAACTAGATAAGGATTGTGACTGCAGAGAGTACTATATAAATGTACTGTTTGTCATTTCTCAAGTTCAGAACTGGTTCTTCCCATTTCATCTCCCATCGCATGCTGTGTTCACTTTAAAGTTGCTTTTGTAGCACTTGGCTGCTCTTGCATAGATGAGACATCTCTCTTGCTTGATAAACTGGAACTCTTATTCTTACGCTCAGAGGGAGGCAGTAAGCAGCTTTTTGGTCTCCTGACTTTGAGCAGTGTTCTTGTAAAGAGCCCAGCAGACACCATTTTGATCACTAATGGCTAATCTCCCATTCAGTTGACAGAATACCTACATCCATTATACTTGCTGCTGCTACTTCATCCAGATGTTTGAAGACCACGTTGAGAATGTCTCTCAAGCGCTTTGCAGACTTCTTATTGGGCTGTAGCAGCATTGCCTGGAAATTAACCGGGAGACCATACCTTTTGGAGAGACAAAATTACAAGATAAGCTCTAGAAGGAGGGGCAGTTTTAAGAAAAGTTTCAGTTTCAAACCTATTCCCTTGCTCTTTCTTATACTTGTCTGATCTTGTATCTACTTACTTATTACTTACATAGTGCCAGCAATTTAACTGATGTGGAACAATCAGTTGTTAGAGACAGGTCCCTGTCCTGAAAGTCTTACAACCTCTAAGATAGAGGGGAATGTGAGGGGGAGAGGGGTACATTCATGAAGCTGAAAAGTCACAGGTGCATGTGCTTAGCTTAGTTACATGGGGAAGGGGACCTTGCACAACAATAAAGGGTGCATTGGTGAACATCCTGTGGGAATGAGGAACTGATGAGTGCATTGGTGAACAACCTGTGGGAATGAGGAACTGATGAGTTCTGTAGAGGGATTTCTAGGGAGCAAAGCAAATGTTCAGGGAGGGAGTTCCTGGCATAAAGAGCCGTATGGGAGAAGGGATGAAGATCATTGAAGGAGCTGGAGACTCAAAAGGCAAGTGAGGGTGGTGGCAGAAGAGCAGCCAAGTTTCCAGGAGGGGAATGAGTACATAACGGTCATGGAGAGCCTTAAAGGTGAAGGCAAGGTGTTTGTGGTGGATGTGAACAGGGAGAGAGAGCAGAGAAAGGTTAAACATGATCAAAGCGATGGACGAGGTGGATGACCTTGGCAGCAAAGTGGTGAACAGAAGTGAGGGGCAAGATCAGAGTACGGCAAGTTAGTAAGAAGGAGATGATGGCTACAGCATGGACTACGGTTTTGGCAATGGAAGTAGTAAGGGCAGGTTTTTAGCAATGTCACACAGAAAGAAGCAACCAGCCTTAGCAACAAACTGAATAAGTGACTTCTCTCTCCTGATACAGGGATCTCATTACCTCACCTGAAACCATCTTCCTGAAGCAGTTGCTTTTCTTTGGGAACCTAAAGAGAAGCAAACTCTATTTGCATTCCCTAACTGGTGCATCCTTCAATCTTTCTACTCTTCTGTTTGTATTTGTCACCTTAAAATGGGTGCTTTTCTTCTCTCCAGTATGAAAGCTGATATACAAATAGGTCATAGTTTATAATGGTTGTGTTTCATATTTACTGACTTACCTTAGGACAGATTCAGCAAAAACCCTCAGAGCCTTTATGTGAATCCATGCCACAAATGCTTCACTGAAGTTCACTTTTAACCAGCGCAGTAGCGGGCCCTTGGAAATAAGCATAGTAATTCTGTGCTGTCTTGTAAAACTTTGAAAATACTAGTGTTGGTGACCATGAAACATGTGCACTCCTTGTTAGTGGGGCCTTGCGGAGCTAGGGTTATGGCGCTGGATGTCCGCTTTGATCAGCTTCCAGAATCTTAAGATACTTTACCCACCCTGTTATGCTCATGCATGAGGTAGTGAAAGAGGGGTTTTACACTCACCAGATGTGTGGTTCAAACATCTTAGTTATTCCACAATAACACTGACTGGAGAAGCTTAGGAGAACCCATACTGGGACTTGAGTAATCTGGGTTTTATTCTTGCCTTATCCAAAAACTTGTGTAAACTTGGGCAAGTCACTTAATATGCTTTCTTTTACAGTACACTGGGGGTAACTAAGGCAGAGTGTTAATACATTAGAAGACTTTTTAGAGGGACAACTTGGAAGTATCAATTTGGGAGATGACTAAGCATCTGCCCCAATAAAAAGAGAGTCTTCGTCACAATCATCACATTGGGAAAAACCATTCCTGGACTCTTGTTCCCTGTAAACTACCCTCTTTCTCGGTGTCCCGATTAAGTAGATTCAGTGTACCTATTTTCTTGGTATGTTGTGGGGAAGAAATCTGCAAGGTGCTCAGATGCTAAAGCGATGAAGGCCAGATGAAAAGGTAAGTAGATCAATGTGCTACTTACGTATTGTTGTTTCTTATCAGAAGCTAACTTCTTCATTTCTTCCTTTTCACACTTCAGTTCTTTCTCATCAAAATAAAATTCTCGGACCATAAACCTTAAAGCAAAATTGGCATTTAGTAGCTATACCTCATGCTATTTGTGGTGCTGCTCCAAATATTACGCATTCCTAGTAGCCCAGAGCCATGGCAGGTGCCAGTGGGGACTCCTGGAAGCATCTTGCCTCAGGCAGGAATGATGTTTCCAGAAGCTGGGAATGAGGGCAATTACTGTGACATTCCTGGAGAAGACAGCTTGTTCTTACCCCAATGACAGTGAGCTCTGCTGGTCAGGATAGAGGCCCTACTTTTCCTAATTCCATTGTCTAGCAGCCTGTAGCAGGGTGCTGACTAGGGTGAATCCTGCCAGGATTAGCTCCCTGGCTGGCCAGCACCCTTCTATTAGCAGCTGCAGCAAAGTATGTGTAGTACAGCAAGAGCCCATTAAGGGTATATAAGCAAGAAGTCCCTGAGAGGAAAGACAGGCCTGAAAGCTTCAAGGAGGAGGTGGCTCCTGTGGCATAGGGGGTGTGGAGATGCATGGGCCTGCATTACCTTGAGAGGCTGTTAGAGGGAATCAAGTTACTATCTACATGGCTGCCTGGGAGGACTGACCCCCTTTCCCTCAATATTTAATGGGAAGAGAATGAAGTTGTGTGAAGTCATCATCTCTGCAAATGCAACCAATCTTGGGAGTCCGTGAGTACAGTGGCAGATGTTGCCTTGGGCCTGAGCCTGTGGGAACGTAGCCACCCCATGCACAACCACTGTCAGTCTTTGCACTTAGGGAACTTTGAGGGCTATGGCTGTGCTTGGCTGCTGCCCAGTGAGAGATTAGCACTTCCAACAGTCTCTCTTTCCCTTGAGTACCCTTGTGATGGCCTGGGCTTTGCTGCATGTAGATGCACCATACCTGTTTTCTCTTGCTTGGGCTTTGAAATCATCCATCACTTTTCTAAAGAGTGTCACAGTGAAGAGGCCGCCTTCTGCATCCTCGGCAATCATCCTGCAGGAAGAAGTCGTGCTGCGGTGACCACGCGTTACCCACCTTGCTAACGTAATCAGTGTCTCAACTCTTTCTGCTATTGTTTTCTCTTTTTTGCCCCAGTTTCAGAAGGCATGTTATTGGGAAGGAGCTGAACATCTCACCCTTCTGGTTGCAAAGAAACAAGAAAACATTCCCACCAGAAGGCAAAGGCCCTGAATTCATTCGTTTTTGTAAATGTCATGCTTTTGTTGGCAATCTCCTGATTTGGGGAGTGCAAACAATTCGTGGATTTGTGAATGCTTGCAGATGGCAATACTGATGACTTAGCAGGGGGAAATGCCTGTGCTTCAAATACCCCTCAACCTTTTCTGTCTAACTTTCATTTACAGAATTGCAGCATGAACCATGCTCAAGCCTATTGCAGCTGACATTGGTGCCAACATTTCTACTCGCATCTACAGGATAATGCCTTGAATGCTTACACTCGTACAGCCAAGTTTCTGAGCTCTCCCAGTGTCAGCAAAAAAAGGTGGGTGTCTGGTTGAAGATGCTTCAAATTCTCATTTAAATTTTCTCTCTCTGTGCTTTTTCCTACCCTGGCTGCCTCTTTTCTTCCTGCTCATTTTCTTATTATTTTTGCAGAGGAAAATAATATTCAAGCCCCACTACTGCGAGCCAGTATGGTGTAGTGGATACAGTGCTGGACCTGGGAAGCCAAGGTTCAAATCCTGCCCTAGCCATGAATTCACTGGGTGGCCCTGGACAAGTCAGAATCTCAGTTTTCTATCTGGAGAGTGTGTGTGTGTTCTCCTCACCCTTGTACATCTTTGATTATAAGCCCATTGGGCATGGACTTGGCTGACAGTATGCCTAGCAGTGCTATAGAAATGATTGGTAGTAGTACTGCCTCCTCTCATGCTCCTTGTGCTGATTTCCACTTCTGCCTTTTCCTGTTGCTACTGGCACCTCTTCCCCCCCATGTTCCTGAAGACTAGTCCCTTCCTCTCTTTCTCTCTAGGGCTGGTTTCTTGGTAAGTACAGTGAGGCAAGAGTTAACTTGGCTCTAGATGATGTAATGAGATTGCGCCTTGATTCTTCTCCTTACACCAGCTTATCCTCCAGGATCTCCTCCCTCTTTTTGTAACTAAGGCTGTGCACCTGCAATTTCTTGAGTGTATCCCATCTCTCCTACGTTCCTCTCTTCCTTGTCTCTCCCCTACATTGATAACCCCTGGAGGCAGGGACCTGTTTCTATCGTAGCTGTTCTGCACCAAGCACAATGCTGGTATTAAATATCAAATACCAGGGGTGAAAGAACATTTCCCTACTACAAGCCACTTTGAAAATTCATACACGCTCCATAGGCCAGATAGGGGTTGGTGGTAGGTACAGGGCATTCTCAGGATGGGGAGAGGAACAGAAGGGTCCAGATCATGGATCTAGGCATGCCATGGGGGATCCACACCCTATTCTTAGGGGCACCATCTCCAGTCCCTTTGAGCTCATTTTTAAGTGCTTGAGTGCAGGGACTGGATCTATGGAACAAATTTTTTAAAAAGTAACCATGGGCTTGATGTTCCCCACCTCTGTTCTATTGTAAAAGCATATAACGGGGGATTTAAAGGGAAAGATGAGATACTCTAAACTTTTTTTACTCTAGTTTTTCCATTCATCCTCACTTTCCTACTAACACTTGGTTTAATTCTGGGGCTAGCCCAGAATGCATGGGGCCTTCCAGCGAGGTTGCTCTTTCTCGTGCCACTTGGGAGATTCAAGGGACAGAGGAGCAAACCACACAGAGCTCATTGGAACAAACAGAGATGTCACTTACTTTGTAGAGCGAGGCACCACCATATTTGAGAGGGATTCGTATGTCTTTTGCCACTGGACGTAGCTTGACCTTGGGGCAAGACAAAATGAATAAATTAAGTGGAAAGGGCATACATTTTGGGTAATTGTACAGTGTGTGATGATAACAAGGGAACACATGTGCTAACCTGCATGAGCATGTGATTTATTGCATGCCTCTGGCCACCCTCTGATCTCTCTCTCTCCAAGATCTAGTCTGCCTTTCCAAACCCTTGGGCAATTTTCAGCTGCCTGTCACTGTTAAAAGAAATCACCCTGACAGGATAGTGTGTCTTCATTCTCTCTCTAAAGGCCCAACCATGCAGTCTTACCTACACCTGTGCAGAGCAGATGACATCAGCAATGCATACTGTTCCATATGACCATGAGTCTGTTCATGATAAAGCCCTGAATGTGGCATTTCCCCCTTTTCTCTTCCACCCCCTTGAAGCTTTTATCCCAATCACTCCAGCCCAAGGGTCAAGATGGATGTTATTTAGTCAAGATTGCTGGGTGGTTTCTGGGAGGCAGTTTGCCATAGGGCCCCCACTTGAGAGGACCATCAAGCTCTAGGCAGAGGGGCTCAATTTCAGATATCACCCCTGCTCCCCAAATCCTTAATACAGCTCTGTATTCAGCCCCAAGACAACGACCACTCTTTTCAACATTATTATTATAAACATTTATATAGCGCCAGACATGCACCCGGCGCTGTACAGAAAGGATGTTTTTAGACAAGCGCCTCCGCATCCATCACCCACCCACCATGCATGTTGCAGCGCCTTTCAGGGCCGCATCGGCATCCTATGCAGCCCTGCAACATGCATGATGGGTGGCTGATGAGTGGGTAATGGGTGGGGAGGTGCAGGTGCTTGTCTGACAACACCCAAAATGTCAAGACTTTAATCCTGCAGAACCCGTAAGGTCCCAAAATAGGAGTTTTCTTCACGAGGGAGGAGAGGTTCCCAATGGGACCCAGCACACATCTCTTGACCAGAGGGACTTGAAAGGAGAGTTTAAACAGCAATGCTTCTAAGCACAGAAGAGCTATTTTCAGTAACTTAGAGACATTTTCCATTTATTCATTTTAATGTTCTCTTGGAGCCTAATACAATTGAAATTGTGGTTTAAAAATAAGCCTGCCTCGATGATTTTGTTTAGCTATCAGAAATAGTCCCAGGATTTTAAAAGCTCCCAAAAGCACCTTGGATTCCTTTTTGGGGTGTGTAAAGTCCAGATTACACGAAGGTGACGTGGTAAAACGTTTGATTGGCATTCCTTTGGGATGACTCATGGCATGAAGGATTGTGAGTTTGGCAGTTAAAAAAGCACCTTTGGAAGTTACTGTGAAGAGAACCAAATAGGAATTTGTATGTAATGCTTCCGTTTAATGCTTGGGAACAATGTGAACCACCAGCACCACCTCAGTTCATATTGCCGAGAACATCTAACCACACCTTGTGTTTACATGCTACCAAAATAGATGTCTTGGAGTAGTGGTTCTCAAAATTTTTAAACTGTACTCCAGAACTCCTCCTTGTGAATGGTACCCGAGGCCTACCACCACACCTACATATGTATACCTTGCTCCCTCTCTTGCCCTCCCTTCTTCTCTCACCATTTTGTAAATTAATTCTCCCTAGCTCAGAGTGGAGCTGTAGGTTTGGCAGCTCTACTCCTCCTTGTGCCCCTGCCTGATGCCACCAGTGAGGCCTAACCCCATGCTGAAAACTACTGTTTTAGAGCACCATGCAGACCAAACCCCTTTGGATTTTAAAGAAAACTTTGTGCCTCCAGTCTGATCTCTCATTAGTTACACCTACACATGAAATGAAGAGCTCGTGCCATCTTACTTTGGAACTACTACCAGGAGAGTGATGAGGTATTCAGAATTCAACACAAAGTCATCTTTGTTCACTATGTCGGTTAATGTACGTGTCAAGAGATTTCCCCTAAGATAAAACATAAAGCAGAAGTCAGAATAATTAGTAGAACGTGTTCTGCTCCCAGCTGGGGTCTCTACAGAGCAGCAGTAGCAGCCTGAAGAGTGGCCTCCTGGCCACCCCTCCCAGGGCCATGTGAAGCAACGGTGACAGCCTGAAGCAGGGACTCCCAGCTGCCTCCCTTTCTCCCCTCCCCCTTGTGGAGCAGCGAAGACTCTCACCCCACCAAAGTAAGCCCCTACCCTGGAGTCTCCGCCCCCTTGCCCCAGGCTTAACAAATTCTAGGCCCAGCCCTGCTGGTGGGTGTTTTCAAATGTAACAGCGCTGCCACACTTTAATCTAGCCACTGAACAAACGTGATGGTGGCCGGGGCGGGGAGAGGACAGGGCAATGTGCAGACATGCTTCCGTGTGGCTCTGCTCTCCCTCTCTGCTTAAAGCGGCCTACCCCCTCTCTGACGGGTGACCACAGTGGCCTATAAGGCCACCATGGCTGCCCGGAAGTGACACAGACCTGGACCAGGGTAAGTGTAAGCGGGCTATCAAACTTGATGGATACCCTGGTCTGGGCCGCTGTAGCATGGCCGCAGTAGCCATGGGTTATACACTACCACAGCCCGTGCTACGGCCCGGGCCAATATCTGGTGGCTGTTTCAGATGTGACGGTAGCACAGATTCCCACACGTGGCAACGGGTAGAAATCCATGCTATTGTCACATCTGAAAACACCCAGTGGTGGGGTTGGGGCTGTTTCTTGATTCTAGCAAATCTCTTAAGAACAAATGCAAGGACATTAGGGTCTTTGATCCATGAAGAAGTCAGTGATGGTTGGGTCGAATTTCAAGAGGGCCAGAGCACCCACATCCCCCACTGATTTCAAGCAGAGTTAGAGCTGCCAGAAAATCAGACCTTACATTCTTTCCTGTAAGAAAGTAGAAGCTAAGATACAATACACTCGCATGCACACACGCACCTACAATAAAACACCAGTCTGAACCCTAAACACACTGCTTATACATACATAGTTTTCTTCTCCAAGTTTTGCAGGTTTCCTTTAATGTTGTTGTACGCAGCTGCTCGGGATTTCAAATCTGTTTCGATTTGTGTGATTTGCTAAATAGAATAAGAGCAAAAATGGCATTGAGGAAAACAGTGCGTGTGTTTAAAAAGTTAGCAATGTAACAAGGAGCTGTACTGAGCCCATTACGTATGGAAGATTCCATTCCCAACTAGACTTCCAGGGCATTCTTGGCATTATAATATAGAATCGAAGAACTGGAAGGGACCCTGAAGGTTCTTGGATCCACAACTTCTCTGGGCAGCTTATTCCATTGTCTAGCTGTCCTTACAGCCAAGAGGTTTTCCCTGAGGTTGGCAGGACAATCCTCCATTGTTAATGGGAGTCCTGCCATTTATTTTGAAGAGTGGAGGATGGGGCCCTTATTCCAAATCTGTCTTCTCTCAGCTTCTCACCCATTGCCCTCTTGTCCTGCCCTTTATAGCAAGAGAGAACAATTGTTCTCCAACTTCTTTATGGCAACTTTTCAAATATCTGTTGCCTGTTATCGTATCCCGCTTAGGGGGGATTCAGACGTTCTGATTTGTGCGATTTTAAAAAAAACACGAATGTTTCATGCCTGTCTGAACACTTAAATTCGATTAAATGGAGTCAATATCGCACTAAAGCAATGCGTGTTGAAAAGCTACTCAAACCTACCTTTTTGCTGTCTGTTTTCAATAAATCCGCACTTAACAGCAGTGTGAAAGCAACATCGTACTGGTTTTAACTAGTGTGTAATCTTTTCTGATGTGAATGCAACCGTGCTTCCAAGTGCGCTGTTTTACTCCTGCCCCTACCGGAAGCAGTGAGACCAGCTGGAGCCCTGTAGTTGCCTCGCTGGGTGCAGGCTGCAGCCAGCTTCTCCCCAAAAAAGTTCTTCCCCTCCATGTTTCCCCTCCATGCTTCTCCCCAAAAAAGTTCTTCCCTCCAAGGGACTTTCAATCATCTGCCTCTGCCTCTACCGTAGTGCTGCAGCAGTAGCAGCAGCGGGATACCGGAAAGAAACCAGGGAGAGAATGCGAGGGGCTTCTTTCCAGCAGCCTCAGGCTCTCCCTCTTTACTCCCTGATTCTACAAAGTAGAAACCTTTGCTACAAAGGTTGCAGCAAAGGTTGTTGCAAAGTTGCAGCAAAGGTTGTTGCAAAGTTGCAGCAAAGGTTGTAGCAAAGTTGTACTTTGCTACAAAGTAGCAACCTTCTGGCTCCCCACAGGCCACTTCCTGTAACTGAATCGCACTGAGCAGCCGGGTAAGCACGCACTACAAGAAGGTCTGAATGCATTATTTCGCTGTACTTAAAATCGGTATGGCATGCATGTGAATGCAACAGGACTTGTTAACAGCGAACTATTGAGAACCAGTTTTTAAAAATCCAGATAATTGCTGCATGTGTGAATTTGCCGAGTCTTCTGTTCTCCAAGCTGAACGTACTCTGGGCAGGGATTCGGATTCAGATTAAATCTGTAACTGCATGGAATGTGCCACTACAGATTAATCCGTACCTAACCGAAATAGTGCAACAAGAAACCGGTTTTGGTTCAGTTCTAAAATAAACCAGACCCTTCTGCACACGCGCAGTGGCCATTTGGCACATCCGCAGACTAGCTGCCCTTCTCCAAAATGGTGGTGGTGCTACCACTGTCATTTTAGGAAAGGGCATGCATGCTCAGAACAGTCCGGTGGCCATTTTGCTCATGCGCAGTAATTTTTAAAAAAATTGATTTAAATATGGATCCATAATTAAATATATAAATTGCAGATCCAGATCCAGATCTGCAATCTAAACCAAAAGACCACCCCTAGAACATACCCAACTTTTTCTACCTTTTTTCATATTACTTGTGTTCCAAACTGTTTTATCATTTTCATTGCTCTCCTCTACACCCTCTCCAACTTTTCTCTGTCATCTTTAAAATGGGGTGCCCAAAACTGAACACAGTACTCCAGCTGGGGCCTAAACAGAACTAAGTAGAGTGGTCCAGTGGCTCCCTGTATCTTTCATATAATACTTGTGGGAAGAGATTTTTTTTTTTTTCCCCCATGAAAAATATCATTGTCATCTAAACCCCCTTTTTTATTTAAAAAAAGGTTTTGTCAAGGAAAAAAATATATAATTTTACATCCATCCCTGACTACACCAATCCTAATAAAGGCCCCATTGTGGTAGGCACTGTGTGCATACACAAAACGGCAGGTGGTGGCTACAGCATAAGTAATTCATCACCTCTCTGATGTACTTTGATTTAATGGACGGCCATGAATGTTTGTAAGGAAAAAACACAATTTTTCCCAAGCTAGAGAATGATGATGTAATATGCAATAGTGGCAAATATGAGAACAGGGGAGAAGCGTTTCACTCCACTTCATTAATGAGAATTTGACTGTTGACTGCACTAAGGGAGCCCAAGTCAAAATATTCAAGGTTATCTATGCCAGTGGTTCCCAATCTTTTTCCATTTTGAGATTGAAATGTGATCCCCTGGCCCCAAACAGCAGCAAAGACAATTGTGACCCTATCTGCAGATGACATCTCACCTGAGGTTCCCTCCTCCAGTTTAGTGACCTCTGGTCTAGTCATGCTGCTATTTTCCTACGGCATGAGTACATTTTACCATTAACTGTTTTAGAGTAGGTGTAGCCTGGTGTATAACATATTAGTCTTAGACCTGAGAGACCAGGGTTCAAATCCCATTTTAGCCATTAACTCACTGGGTGGCCTTGGGCAAGTCATTATTCCTCAGCCTCGGTTCCCCATCTGTAAAATGGGAATAATCATGACCTTCTGTACCTCACAAGGTTGTCGTGAGGGTGAACTAGATAAGGATTGGAACACTTTGAACAATAATGATCATAACCATTAATCTTACCTAATACAAAAAATCAAAACTGTTTCTGTATAAAATGTTCTTGGTTTAGCTCAAATCAATAAGAAAACTCCCATTTTCTCTAGTGAGAATTACACCCTAGTACTGATCCAAAGATTGATGAAAGGAAGATATTCTTTTTCATAAGTTTTTTGTATATGGCTTACCTTTGCTAGTGTTTCTGAAATATTCTTCAGTGGCTGCTTTATAGGGTACTTGGCCATGTCCCACTCAAACCGTGTCAGGTAGCTAATAAGGTCAACTGAAAGAACAGAAACAAATGTATTAAACAAGCAAGTGCATTACACAACTGAAGCAATATACGTCCCAACATGATTTTTCATTATAATTGATTTCAGAGTGTTCAAACCAGAATTTCAGATGTCAACGTCCCCAGATTTCTGATCCACAAGCGAAACTCCAATGAGTTCAAAACTAATCGATTCCCCAAGCTTGGGGAGAAATTCAGACCTAGAGTAAAAACTGGTAGCTCCAGCTCAGCCTGAATGAATTAACGGATGCTAAAGACATAAAATAAATTGTTCCTACAGAGTTAATATCTAGTAGCAAAGTGGAATGATTCTGAAATTAGCTGGGACCATTCTGGACAAACAAACTTTCAGTGAATGACCGGGAGAGATGTACCTCGTTTTTGATAGTCTAAAACAAAATATTACCCTAGTTCATTGCAATGCCAGCAGCAATCGGAAGAGGTAAATTCTGGAGTTGATTGAACT
The DNA here is from genome assembly GCA_003113815.1 of Sphenodon punctatus. NCBI lineage: Eukaryota > Metazoa > Chordata > Lepidosauria > Sphenodontia > Sphenodontidae > Sphenodon > Sphenodon punctatus. Next base: position 6,281,086 of record QEPC01008233.1, on the reverse strand, counting down.
AATGTGTTTCCTAGTGTAAAGATAGGGAAAGTATGATCTGCTGAGTTCTCAGTACATGGCAGAGATCATTCAGTTTTGACCTTAGTTCAGTTTTGACTGTCAGACACTGCCCCCCCCACCCCCCCAAGTCAAGCATGAGTAATAACTAAGTAATGAATTCAAGATTTGACCCATTATCACAGTTACTAGGCTACCCTCAGATTCTTCACATGAATAGAAACATGGCTGAACAACAGACTTTCTGCAAAAGTAGTAAATATAGCAACAACCAAGCGACTGACTTCAAGGCTTGCTGCAGTCCCCAGGGAACGTGTTGTAGTGTTTATGAAGAGGGTCCTCATGCATACTGGCTGGGATCGTGGAATTAATCCTTCACAAACTCTACCCAAGTTACGATGAAACCAAATAACATGAGCCACTACTTATTCCTGTGATGTGGACGGAAATACACACATCACACCCAATTAACAATACTGAGACTTGCCATTGTGTGTCCCTTGTAGTCTGTCTGGCTCTTTTCTAGAGATTACAGTAGCAAATAATAAGACCAGTGTTGTTATGGGAAAGGGGCAAGTTTTTTGTACAGGCCAATTCAGAAAGGCTGTTGTTCTCAAGCCCAGCTGCTGGTTAGAAAATGGGGGAAGATCTTTCCTCTCAGGATGGAACAATGGGCAGCAGATTGACTGTAGTTCTGCACTCAGTACCTGGAGCATAAAGCTGCTGGCCCTGTAGCCCAGTGCAGGAAGCTATGCTGGCTGTGGGTGAACATCTACGCACAGCTGGGGCCCCTTGCAAAGGAAGAGGAGAGGGGGCACAAGGGAGAATTATCACAGCTGTGATTGTGGAGGTCACATGGGAGGCTAGGTGCTGCTTACAGACATGGAGTGGTGCTATGAGGCAGCAGGACTGGGCGAGGGCAATAGGTCTGCTCAGACAGAAGACAAGAGCCAAAGTCGCACAATAAAGCCAGATCCAGAGACGTTGGGGGCCTGTCTGTTGTGGAGAGTCATCCGTTAGAAAAAGGAAAACACTACTATAGTTCATTTTTGATGTCCAATTAAATCCAACATCCTCTTCAAGAGCCCGGGATCCCTACATTGCAGGCCCATATGTTATGCGTACATTGTTACTTCTAATTTATTCATGGGTCACGTGTTGTGGGTCCGCTCCTGAATTGCTGTGGGGTTCCCTGTGTTTGAGGCTCTCTGGGCCCATATTTTATGCCAGTGCTTCTTGCACTTAGGTTGCCATTTCAAGTTTATTCATGAACTCTATGTATTGGGGGTCCCTGTGGGCCTCCCCCTACTACGTTGGGCTCCGTGTGGTTGCACAATCTGCACTGATCTGGCTCTTCTGATGTCCCATGGACCGGAGGAAGGGAGGCTAGGATTCCACCTATCTGAACTCAGCAGAGAATCTGTTTGCTTAGGCTTTACGGAGGGTTGACAACTGTGGGTGCAATCCATGGACTCTGATTGATGGAAGATGCCCCCTAAGCTTGCTAAAAACACAGCAATATGTATTAAACTAGAGGTACTCTACACTTGCATCTTTGGCACAAAGTGGGCTGTCCCTTTAAGAGCAGAACTGAGGTTCAGCTCATTTCCTTCTCCAACTTAGTCTTTGAGGATAGGCATTCTGGGACTCTTCCTCTGGATGCGACTGCTGCAAACAGCAGCAAAGCCTCCTGGGAAATGGGAATGGCTAGTTTAGGTTTGTTCATACAGGCAAGTGATAAGTTATTAATCAGCAGGAACAGCTACATCTACACCTAGGGTTGCCATTTGCCAGCACTCTGGGTTTTGACTTGGGGAAGCCCTGATTTCTCTGCATCAGCCAGACAAACTGGTAGCCAGAGGGCCACAGGGGGCTATGCCATGTCAGAACAAAGGTGTGCCTGGGGTCTTTCCTGCCCCCTCTCCATGGCCCTCCATAAGAGACGTGACAGCACCGTTGCCCTCTGAGTAGTGTAGTGATGCCATGACACCCTGTACAGGGTGGGGTTATGTCAGAAAGGAGCATGATAGCCCCTCTGCCTCACCCCTGCCAACATGAAAGCCTGGGAAGAGGTGGGAATCTTATCTACACCTGCTTAGGTAAGAACAGCTTGACATTAACCACCCCCACTCACCTGGACCAAGTACTACCCTCCCGTTTTTGCCTGATTACAACCCTTTTGTTCATGTGAACAAAAGTGAAGGTGTAGCAAGTTACGGGATATTATCTCTGTGTGTGTGTACACAAAGCCTAATGCTGTGTTCTTTTATATGGAACATAGATCTAGGCTCCAGGTTCTCAAACGGGGAGGCATGGAAGGTTCGGGGGGTGGGGGTACAAGGTGGCCCCTGGCTGGTAAATATCTAGCTCCACACACTCACTAAGCTAGGAGGAATCGCCAAATTAATGGAGTGAAGAAGAGGAGAGCGAGGGGAGGGTAGAATGGGGGAGAGGAAGAGAGGGAACAAGACTGGGGGAGGGGTTCAACTACAACAGACAAGAAGAAGCGGAGAAGCTCGGTTCAGAAAGTTTGAGAACCGCTGATCTAGGGCGCGTTGAACTTAATGGGAGTTTTGCCATTGGATCTCATGGGCTCAGGAATGGCCTGCTAGTAAGTTTTCTTTTTACCAACAAAGCCTTTGAAAGGAGCAGTAGCTAGAAGCTGGGACTGGGCCAGGAAGAGATGTGGGGAGGAAACCTGCAGAAGCATTAGGGAAGAAGTCTGAAAGCAAGCAAACTGCTGTAACTGAGCTGTGGAAAAATCAAAGCAGGCAGGCCAACTGAAGTGGTGGCTATTATCGTATGGTTAGAGTTCTTAGGCAGGCGCCTATAGTACAGGGAAGGCCTGAGGGAGGCCATCTCAACATGGTGTGGAAACTAGACAGCTGGGCCCTGAATGGAGAGTTGTGGCAGAGTATGTGACTAAGCAGGAGCTGTGGATTTTGTTTTGCTTGAGATGGAGAGGACTCTGATTCAGCTGAAAGACCAACATGCAGAAACTGAATCTCAACTGAGGGCACTGAGCCGATAGATGAATCTCCATGCTGAAGAGGTGAGATCCACAGTCTCTTCAGTATTATTTCTTCCATATGACTAGTGAGAAGTAGGATACAGCAAATGGCTGGCCTACATTTAGGATGTGATCCTGCAGCTCTTTGGTGCCAGGGCTAGCTGGGGTTATATCACCTCTCTTGGGCTTCCAACCCCTCTCGTGGGTTTTCACCCAGAGGGGGTGGGGCCATATCAACAAGGGTAGGGCAGAGGGTTGCTCATACCACTTTTTGACATAACCTTGCCCTTTACAGAGCACCATGACATGATGCCCCATACGGTCAGGGCAGGACCACGTGAGAAAGGGGGCAGGAAAGTCCCTATGGCCTGCCCCCCTTTTTGACATAGCTGCTCTGGAAGCCCTGATTTCTCTGGAGGTGCCGCTGGCTGCTTCTCTCAGAGGCTCTGGGTCAAAACCCAGAGAAACCTGTTAAGTGACAACCCTCCTTGCGCTGGTCCGTGTCCCACTGAATTTGTCTTTACTTTTAGAATTCCTCTTTTCTTTGTCCCTGAGGAAGATTGCAGATCAAAACATGGACATTATTGATGGATTATTGACTATACTGAACGGATTACAATTTTGATGTGTCGTCGTCTAACTATTTTGTATTCTTTCTTGTGTATTTTTCAGACTTTTGGTCTGATTGTGGACTTATTTATGATGTGATTATTAATACACATCACAATTTTGGAATTCTATATCTTCAAGCATTTTTGTTTGTTTGTTCTTTGACTGCAATTTTACTGACTTGATATTTTACTAGCAAGTTGCCTGTTTAGTTTAAACCAACAAAACATAATGGGCTTTAAAAAGATACACATTTAGCTATTGTGCTGCTCCCTGGAGATAGTTCTGGGTCCACAAATCTGTGGCACCAGTTTAGGGACAGGGTATGGGGTAGTGTAGAATCATTACCACTCATTGGTAAGCTACCCCTTACTAACATAACATGTGAATGCCAGTAAGGGGTAACAGTTCTAAAGAAAGAAGTTGTGTGGTAGTTAAGCTCACACTCTGGAGCATTCTCATGTTAGGAGTTACCACAGGCTAGTCTACCCCCTACAATGTGTACACAAGCCCTTAGTGTCACTTATAATGCATACGGCCATTCACCCTAAGCCAGCAAAAATGATATCAATTCTGCTTTGTGCTGAAGAAACTGGCAACAAGGGCATTAATGTAACAGGTGAACGCGGTGCGACTGCATGAGGGCCCAAGAGCCAGGGTGGAGAGAGGGCCGTGCCCACGTGGAATGTGTGCATAGGAAAATGCATGACTGACTGGTATCCACCAAGGACTTGCTAAGTTCCTTCAGGGGTTCCATTCCATCTTCTGCGCCAGGGTCCATTCCAACCTACTTATGCCTCTGACTGGAAAACCTGAGGGTGTCAGGCCTCAACAAGCAAAAATATTGCTCACAATTTTTTTATGCATGAGCTAGTTCAAGAACTAAGCGAAGACCAGTTCAAAACAATAAAGGTAACGTGATTACTAGGCAGCGTGTGACTGCTGAGATCTATATCTCATAGTTTGTAAAGTGGGGCACAGTAATTAAGAAAAACTATTCTGTAACCCAAGTTGCACTCTATTTTATAAGATACAAAGGTCTGAAAAGCTAAAAACATTCATGACATTAGTTGAAGAAGAAAGAATTCATGATCATCAGAACATAGATGCATGTAATAAATTTTGCACATACTAGTAGTTCCCACATCCTTTTGTCATGCAGAGCTGTTAGAAGGGAAATGAAAAAGGAATAAAGCGGGGGGGGGGGGGTCACACTTGTTGTTATCTGAGTCATAGGGATATCGTGATCAAGCTACGAGGTTGTTACTAGAGAAATCCGTCGTAACCTGATCACTGTACCCCTACAGCCAGACGCAGGTTCATCTCTAGTATTAACACACACACACCACACACAAAAGTGCATGCTTGTAAAAACACAACCACCATATATACTCAACATACTCTTTAGACATTTCACTTTATTCTTCGTTCCTGAAACATAAGTGTGATTATTAAACTTTAAAAGAAGTTCCACTCATTAAACGCAGATCTTATTACATGCAAGAGGATCCCTTCCAAAGGCACGAATCCCATACTATTTGAAAAAGTAAATATATGTAACATTCCAGCAAATAGTCAGAAGCGGCTGACCACATTATTTTAAAACTGGAGAGGACAAGACATGGGGTGTTTTTAGATAAACTCCTCCCCACTCATTACCCACCCAGTATGCGTTTGCAGGGCTGCACAGGGCACCAATGCAGCCCTGCAACATGCATGAGAGATGGGTGGGGAGACGCTTGTCTAAAAACACTCATACATACACTCTATATGGCTGCTAACACATTTATCTATTTATGGATATCCCATTACACATCTGCAGTAGAAATAGGCATTCTAGTTCAATTAAATGTACATCTATTTAATTTTTGTTTAAATTAAAACATTCTTATGCTGTAGTCAGTTGTGATAGTTGACCACCCCCCAGTTGGACAGCTCACTCCGCTAATAACTCATGAGCCCTGAATGGTAGAGTACTCCCTAGAACAGGATCCTTACAGCCCTGATAGCAGGGCAGCAGCCATTTTGGAATCCCAGTGCCAGGCACTGGAGCAGAAATAGGCAGTCATGGTTGCTGTTGCCACCGGGAACCACATGAGAAGGGTGGGGGGAAATACCCCCTGCAATCCAAGCTACAAAGTTTATACTCTGGGGCATTTACTTCTGGTGCCAAGATGCTTGGTGCAGGGGTGATATTCTACCAGTCTGGCAGAACCAGTTGTTAAAAGCCTACTAGAATACACATAAAAGGGGGTAGAGGTGGTGAAACTCTTAGAGAGTTGGTTGCTGATTAGGAATATCACCCTTGGCTTGGTGCCAATAACATTTACTCATGGTGCCAAGGAGGCAGAGGTATAGTAAGCACTAAGCAGAGACTCCTTGCATCGGAATTCAGGAATAGGGAAGAGGATGCAAGTTGCTAGCATCTAGAGCAGGGATAGAAAACTCTGGCCCATAGGCCCAGCTGTGGTCAGTTTTTTATTTGCCTGCTTTTCAATTCTTGCATCTGGCCCACAGATCCAGCCCCTACCATCAAACACTGCTGAAATGTGTTCAGGAGTAAAAATGAGGGCATGCACTTGAGGGGATGGATCTGTAGGATCCATGGACCCTTTCCTCCTTCCTGAACATGCCCCTTGGGTCCCTACCCTTCAACTTCTGTCTGGCTTTCAGAGTTCGTATTCATTTTCAAAGTGTTCCCCACCTCTGAGGGAGAACTTTCTGTGTTGAAAAATGGTGGCAGCTGAACCAGAAGCAGGAGAGATGGCAGCAGAAGCTGGATCGGGGATGGAGCCACCTAGGGATGCACCTCTCCCACTCCCGATCCAGTGCAGAGTTTATTGGCAAGGGAGGCCACCTAGGCTTCAACTTGCTGCCCTTTCTCATTCCATCCAGTACAGAGCTTATCGCCAGTGCTGGTGGAGGCAGCAGAGCAGGAGAGCCACCCCCTTCAAGTTAGCGCCCTAGGCAGCCGCCTGAGCTGCCTAATGGTAGCATTGGCCCTGTGGGCAACCCAGATTGTGCTGGCAATCCTCAACACATACTGGATGCACTCTGTAAAGATGCCCCTTGTTGCTGTGGAGGTCACAGGATTATATGTAAGTTTCAAATTGGGGTCAAACAGATGAAAAGTTTTGGAACTACTGCACTAGCCTAAGAAAAGCAGCGTCTAAATTGTTGCATTAAAAACACTGGATAGTGGAAACAGGGAAAAAGCCCAGCTATTTACCCAAGCTCCCACTAATTTCAACAGATACAGGATCAAACCTTATATCATTTTCTAAAATCTGTTTATTTCTAACAGTATGGGGGCGTACATTGTTTTAACCGTGTTTGTTCTTGTTCTAACGTGGATACAAAAAGCACCAACATGCCCCATTCAGAGGACCTACCTCCGCTGGCCAGAAGGTTTTCCTGGACTTTATCTTTAGAGTCCTCCATAACGTCTCCTATGTACTGTGCAATCTTCTTTATTACACTTGGTCATAACAAGAGAGGCTTTGTTAGTGACAGAATTCAACTAGAGATCAAACAGTTACATCTGATTCACAGGGAGATACTCAAACAAAATACTTCTGAAAGAAGGCTGTGTCGTTTGTAATTCAAATGCTTAGGAAATAAACTATAATAAACTTGCTGGTTATTTCAGAATATATTGTACTCTGTAAATACACCCTTGGGCAAACCCCAATCCCATTTACATCAACAGGAATTGTGGAAGTAGGATTCAACCCTTATGCTTGATTTCACAATATTGCCATGGTACAAAAAAAATTCATCCTAGAAACATCTGTTTGCACAAAATCCCAAAGATGGTCAAGGAATTTTTTTCTAAACACTGGGTGTTGCAGAATAACTTTACCTGAAATAAATAACAGTAATGTCAATGAGCAACTATAACTAGGGGAAAGAAGAAAAAAATTCACGGCTTGTTTAATGTAGTATGCAAGGTTTAAAAACAAACCAGTCAAAGCTGTACCATACAGAAACGATGTACGTTCCCTAGGAGTAAGGAACCTCTGACTTGCAGCTGGGTGGTGGTGTTTTGCCCCTTTCCAGTTCCTAGACCTGGCCTCCGGACTGAGGGCTCCCTCAAGCCCCGAGGGAGCGAGCTCAGGGGAAGGGGGCAGAGATAAGGGCATGAACTCAAGGATAGTGGATGAATCCATGGCCCAGGTCAGGGATGGGGAACTGCAGGCCTGGGGGCTAAATGCAGCCCATGTTCCTGGATCTGGCCCCAGCATATTGAGCTCAAGGTAAGCAAGCAGAAATGAGGGCACGCACACAGACAAATCCATGGCACAGATCTATGATCTGGATCCTCCTCTCCCTGAGCGCACCCCTTTAACTACCCCATGCCCCAACTTCTATGTGGCCCTTGGAGCTTGTACTAATTTTCAAAGTGGCCCCTTGAAGGGAAAAGTTTCCTTATTCTGGCATAAACTCATGATCTAGACCCTGCTCCCCTGTCTCTCTTTCCCATATCATGAGCACACCCTTTTAGTGCCCCTACCCCTAACAACTATCCAGCTTGTAGTACCGATTGTCAGTGGCCCATGGGTAGGGCGGCCATACCTCCCCTTTAAAAGGACACTTATGAAAAATACATGGTGCAGGGCTGCAGTGGAACCAGTGCAGCCCTGCAACATGTATTGTTCATAAGCATCCTCTTTTTAAAGGGGTGGTATGGCCACCCTACCCAGGGGACAGAAAAGGTTCCTCTCTGCTGGTGTACAACATATGCACTTTTCCATGGAACTACAGGTCTGATGTCCCTTCTCTGTAGAATTCAGAATAAGAAAGACAAGATGGAATCAAATTTTCTCCCTGAAACTTCTTCCAAATTCTTCTTGCAGAATTCTCTTCCTTCTCCATCTGCAAAAGAAGCAGCCCAAGCTCTAGCCCTGCGAGGCATGCAGGTGCCCCAAGGTGCTGGATCTGGATCTGCAGGGGACAAAGATTTAACCGTTCCAATGCCTTGTGCCTCCTTGCCAGTTTCTTGACCTACCACTATCCTCCCTGGCTTCCTTGCCACAAAGCTTGATCACTTCCAGTTCAGTACTGCAGTCCTCCCCACCTCCTTATCATCACTTTTCCAGCCTTTACCTTCATGGGGAATACCCCCTTTCTATGGAACTCTAGCACCAAAGGAGTTCATATCCCTAGGACAAGCCAACAAGGTGGAAGGGCAATAGAAGGAGCTAAGGCGAAGGAGGCAGTGTGAAAAGGACAGGCATTGTGTATGACTGTGGCTTTCAAGGGGGGATGGGGTCTTATATTGTTGCTTTTTTAAATTGTAATTATTATTGTTTATTTTAATGTTTTTAAATGTTGTGAGCCGCCCCGAGATACCTGAGGCAGGAGGGGGCGGCATATAAATTTTAAGATGAATAAATGAATTAAATAAATAAATTCCCACCCCACCCCAGTCAGTAGAGGAGCAAGAGCACAGTCTTAGTAGACACAGGCAGTGTGCAGCTGCTCCAGAGTCCACAGACCTGGAGGACTCCTGAGCTTCCTCCTCTGGTGACCCCCATCCCAGTAACTCAGGCCTGCTCCAGCAACCTGCCCTGCCTCCCCACTCCTCTGTTCCTTCCTGCCGCAGTGACCCCACTTCCTCTCTTCCACTGGTCTTATTTCATCTTTTGAACCAGGGCCCATCCCAGCTTCACTATACCTCTATAGAGGAGCCAGCGCATACAAGACAGAAGTGGTTCCCAATCTTGTTTCAGCCAATAGGCTACTGCAAATGTCCTCAAAATTCCTCATGGACTGCCATGCTACTGCCACGGATGGATGTGACTGGTCCATGCTCCTTGTAAGCTGGCCAGTGGTTACTGATGCACAAAGCAGATGGTTGCAGTCTCTGATGACAGCAGCCATGTCTGGGTTGGGGATGGGGAATGACCATAATGTGGATGTGCTGACTGTCATCCCTTGACCTCTTTTTCCTGGTGTCAGCAGGGAGAAAAGGGCACTGTGCTGTAGCCATTGCCACCTCTGTGGACTACTTACCAGGACTTTATGGACCATAGTTTGGGAACCACTGATTTTGGAGCATCAGGATATTGGTCCAGTGAGTCATAAATATTAGAAAAATATGATTTTTCCCAGGTTGCCCAGCAAGCTTAGAGATAGGTCTTACACACACTTTCCCTATAACCTCTCCTGGCCTCATCAACATGTTCACAGGTGGTCCACATAGAAAATGCTACAGTGTCACGCTACATCAAACAAGAATGGGGAACTTATGACCCAGGGGCCACATTTAGCCCACAGCGGCTTTTTGTTTGGCCACTGTCCATTTCCTGGTCTGGTTCATGGATCCAGTCCCTACCCTTGAGCACTGAAAATGTGTGCTCAGGGTAAGGGAGCAGTAATGAGGGCAGTATGCACTCAAGGACAGGCATCGGTCCAAGAGCTGGACCCTCCCCTGTCTTCCCCTGCCCTCCTAAGCACACCTCTCAAGCACTGCCCCACCACCTTGCAGAGCTTGTACTACTTTTCAAAATGGCTTGCAGGAAGGAAAAGGTCTCTTCCCCCCCCCTGGTAAAAGGGAATGAAGAGGCAGAAAGCTAGAGAGAATCGAATGCTGCAGTTGTAGTGACATGGAAAAACACTCAGCCTCCTCCATGTGTAAATAAATAATAAAAGTATGTGGAAACAATAGACCCTGAAAAGTCTTGCCCCTTCTCTGCTGTCCCAGTGAGAAGCAGTAGCGACAGGTTGCTGCTGCCTAGCTCGGTTTGCTAGCACTTCTTGTGTGTTATCTAACAACATTTCGGCTGCCACTGCCAGCGTGTTGCAGTGGAGCAGGAACGTAAATGTCTAGTTCATTTGCATAACATGTTGCTAGGATCCATCTGTTTCTTTCTGCTAAGGCATATGCGGTTGAGAATATTAGTAACCCTTGTACTAAGCAGGTGTCTCACACAAAATTAAAAAGCTATTTCTGCTGTACAAGTACATCATTTCCCACTCCTAAAGTAACACAAATGTAACAATTAGTAACTTTCTCTATTGCTGTGGCTTTATATATCTCATATGTTTTTTTAAAGTCTAAGTTCTCATCCTTACTTATTACTCGGTCCCACAGGTGTGCATGAGCTTTAAGCCCCTTAGGGGTAGGGACCTGTCTGTAACTATTGAGTGTACAGTTCCAGGTACATCACTGGCACTATATAAATAAAAATAATTACTAATATTAATAATAATAGTCAGACTTCCCATCCCTTGGGCTTGCAGTCTGCAGCAGGAGTGGAGACCTCTTCCCCCTTCTGCAGCCCATTTTGAAAATTAGTACAAGCTTTACTGGCCAGATAGGAGTTGGAGGCAGGAGTGCTTAAGGGGCATGCTCAGATGCAGCAAGGCCCAGATGATGGATCTAGCCCATGTATCCCCTGTCCTTGAGTGCATTCTCTCATCTCATCTTCCCTTCTCTGAGTTCACTCTTTCAGTGCTTGTGTGTTCAGACTGGATCCACAAGCCAGGTCCAGGAATTGAAAAGGAGTCAATAATAATAATAAAAAAGTCTTGGGTGAGATTTGGCACCTAGGATGGAGGTTCATCAGCTCAGGTCTAAAGGCCCTAGTCGGATCTCTTTATTCAGACATAATCAGACCAAAGGGATGGAAGCAGAAGTTAAGATAAATTCAGGGCACAAACTTCCTCCATTAAAGTTAATGGCAAAACTTTCATTTACTTTAATGGTGGTGGTTTGTCCTGTTCAGCTAGCAATAAGGCATGAATTCTTAACAGCAAAAATAGTTAACCAAGGAAACAATACATTTAGGGATGTAGTGCTTTTCCCATTGCTTGAGGTCTATAAGATAGGGCTGGATAACTTTCTAACAGAGATGCTATACATAGCAGAAGGTCTGGCTGCATTCTTATTGTTTGCAGTAGGACTAAATAATCAGTGGCCCTTTCTAGTCTTTTAACATTTATGAATTTATGCACTGAATTCATTAGGACCATTGGTGGACTAAGGTGTGTTGGGGTCCCCAGCTCCCGGCCTGACAGTGGCCGGGAGCTGGGGCCCCCAGCCGATTCCAACTGACAGGCAGTGGAGGGGGCCAGCAGGAGTGAGGGAGAGGCCCCACCTCTCCCACACTCCATGCCCCCCCCTCCCCCTCTGCTGCCTGTCACCATGGAGCGGCGCAGGGCAGCCACCCTGGGCCCCGCTTGTGGGGGGACCACAATTGCGGGGGCCCCCAGCCGATTCCAACTGACAGGCAGCAGNACCAGGGGAAATGAGGGGAGAGGCCCCACCTCTCCCTCATTTCCCCTGACCGAGAGACTGACAGGCAGGGGGGGCACCCACGGAGTGAGGGAGAAACAGGCAGAGGCCCTGCCTCTCCCTCATGCCGCTGGCCCCCTCCACTGCCTGGCTGTTTTGGCCAGGGGAAGTGAGGGAGAGGCAAGGCCTCTGCCTCTCTCTCCCTCATTTCCCCTGGCTGAGACTGTGACAGGCAGCGGTGGTGGTGGTGGAGGGGCAGCGGAACTTCTGGTGGCGGTGGGTAGCGCGGCAGCAGATTTAATCTGCTGCCACGGTGCCTGCTCCACCTGAAGCTCCGAGCTCGACACGGGGTCCAGGCTGGAGACGGCAGGGGATCAGGTAAGTGATCCGATTCGGAATTCGAATGGCCGCTCAGGCTTGGGGATGGGCGGAGGGGAGTGCCCCTCCGCCCATCCCCGAGCCCAGGGCTGAATAGCGTGCCACCCCCGGGCCGGGGAGCAACCCCTGAGCCAGTGAGCCCTAGGCCCACCGGTAGAAGATATGGGGCCCCACATTTCTTCCCCGCCCTGAGCCCCGCTTAGGCTAAGGCCAGCCCTGACTAGAAATAAGGTATTAGAATAGGACACAGGTAAGATGACAAAACACAGGGAAGCATTAGCAGGCGGAAAGACATGTATCTGTTTATTTCCAGTGTGGTAACAATTTCAAGCATGTGGATTGTAACATGCAATAGCCACTATATAGTAACTAACCCCTTGCTACCCATTACCGGAGTGTCCAAACGTGTTGCTGTAATGCTGAGTCCTTGGAAAGCATATCCCATTGTGAAAGCTCACCGAAGGGCGGAGAGCACCGAGTAGCAAGTGTTTGGGATGCCTGGAGGCTTGGGGTTATGGGGAACTTACCACAAACAAGTGTTCAGATGTGATAAGACTAGGAGTCTTAAACGTGACGCCACCCAATTCGGCTGGCTCTGTCTCGCCTGGGCTAGGGCTGAACCCACACTTCTGTTCCGGGCCTGCCAGATGTCGGCCCAGTTCAGACCCCAGCGGGGAAGGTAGCCGGGCTGGAAATGTGGGCCTGGAAGAAACCAAGAGCCACTCAGGTGGGCCACAGCAGACCGAACCGGACAGGCACGTCTGTTTTTGCGCCAGCCCAGCCTGGAGTAGGGAGTTGCCGTGGCAATTAGCCATGGCTGCCTGTTGTTGGCAGCCATGGCTACCCATAATGGCAGGGGACAGGACGCCAGCTGTAGCAGAGGTGGAGCCAGCCAGGCATCGCTCCCCACCTGGGTCAGGCTGGGGGAACGTGTATTCCATCCCCCAACCTGACCCAGCCGGGGGTGGCCCCCTTGTTTGTTTTTACTCTATGTAGCAAAGTGTGTACCATGTAGTCCATACCACACTTTACCCCTTAGGATCCATTAAAGGGTATTATCATGTAGTAGCTACTTCTCACTACAACGCTTATTTGAATGCTCACAGGCTACTAAATAGTAACTCCGCTTTGGGGTTTCTCTATCCTTCTTGTCACATCTGAACAAGGCTTCTGTGTGTGGGTACATGTACAGCAGGGAGGCCAGACGTACCAGGCACAGGATCTACCACACCTAGGCAACAACCTAGAGTGGTCATCTGCTCAGGCTAGGCCCCTGGTCAGGACCCCTCCCAATGTCTCCTGGCTCCATTCCCTCCATCCCCCATACACAGACGTTTACCTGTAGTGGAGACAGCATCTGGCTGTGTTTCCTGCTGAACAGCAGTGGCAAGAAGGGGAAGGGATGCAGGCCAGTAGCATACCTTGCCTGGCAGAAATATGGGGGCAGGGGGCACCTAGAAGCCTATAGCAGGATCAGAGAGCTGGCTGCAGGTTAATGAGAAGTCCAGCACAGTTGACTGGTTAACAACTATCAACATCTTCGCATCCCCTGATTTACAACATAGCTTCAGTATAATGAACTCCCATGAAACCAGAGAAAAGGTTCATTAACAATAGGGTTTGCTAGTCTGCAATTGATAGAAATGGCTCTGGAAGTTGGATTGTTATTAAGTTCATTATAAGCAGAGTTTTTTGTAGTGAGGTTTGATTGTATATCAAAGAGCCTATTTTTGTGAAGTGTTGAATAGTAATACTACATGTTCTCATTCAAGTCAATGGGAGCTTAGGTTCTTAGAAGCACCAAGGTGCTTGTGACTAACATGCAAAACCAACCAGCGTAACAGTTTGACCCATGTGCTCACTCAGATGAGCAGTGCCTTTGTCTTACAGATTATGCAGCTGGTTTTGCACCACCTCATCCCTAATTCATAGCCACTTTTCACTCTCATGCCAGTGAGGACACTCACTGAAGTATGAATGCGAGTCATAAATAAGTTTTCAAAAAGACAGTGGAAAGTTGTGACTCACTTTCTGACCTTGAAAGAGAAGAGTTTAATCACAGAAATAAGCAATGAATATGTACAATTTAAAAAATAGACTGGAGAAACAGCCAGAAAAATGTGCTGTGCCTGATTGGGGCCTGGGGGGGAATGGTCCAAACCTATCACTGGTGTAGCTCTGCTGAAACAAACAGTTGCACTAGGCAAAAGTTGGATCCAGTGGGATTAATCATGCCTTGGCACTGCTGGGTGTAACTCAAACAGGTAGGTCTGTACATAGTCTCACCTGCTGGAGGAAATGCTTCCAGAGCTCAGGTGGGAACAGTAAATCGTACATGACAAGTGTGCCTGGCAAACATCACAGCCTGAAGATAACACTTGGGGGAAAAGGAACATGGTAACATAGGGCCATGACTATATGCTGCCATCACTGTGCTGTTTTTGGCAAAAGCATGTGTGACATGCTGAGCCCTCCCACAGAATGCTTTGAAGGCACTGACCTGGCAATCTTTCCTCCACTCACAGTGCAAAGTTCGTGTGTGCCTAGTTGGGCTTTAGCTCAGCATGGAGCCATCACTCACTTTGTAAGGACCCAACGAGGTCAATATGGATACTTGCAAAAGTCTTACCAGCAAGAGTAAATGCTCAACAGCAGGCCTGGTTGGGGTGCAGGGACTAGGGTACAATTGTACTGAGCAAGAGCCTTCTTAGAATACATTAAAATATGATGAATAAAATAATAATTGCAAGTAACATACATGCAAATAAAGTACCAATGTGGTCTCCAGAAACTGATTACAAAACTTCTGAATTCAAATCAAATGTAGGGAATAGAAAAGGGGGGGGGGGGGGGGCAGCTATCAGGATGTACCAAAGTCCTGATTTTCTCTCAATCAGCCTGCTCAGTGTTTGGTGGAAGTTGAGGAATGTGAACTGTGATTCCGGAGAAGTCAAACCTTCATTCTGAAAGAATACGCTTGCCTCTTACTGGGGTGAGATTAGTGGGTGGAGGAAAGCCAGCATAGAATCTTGTCACTGAAAGTCCCAGCTGTATTCACTGGGGGATTTCTGTATAAACATCTGACTTCTTTGTTCCTCTCATGAAATGTTACTTCTGCATTTAAGGTTGCTCTTCAAACAAAATTATACACATGACTTCTAATAATCCTGCTGATTTTATGCAGATAAAGCTTGTATTGACTTTAGTGAGACTGATTCAAATAGGGAAGGGCAGAATCTGACCCTTTCTTTGTGAGGTCGAGGATAAGAACATAAGTAGTGCCATACTGGGTCAGACGAATTGTCCATTAAGCCCAGCATCCTGTCTCTGACAGTGGCCAATCTCTATCTCTTGGGAGAAGTACCCAACAGGTCACAATGGATAATCCATTCCCTGTTGTTCCAGCCCCCAACAGTAAGAGGTTACATCCCCAAAGCCTATTTGGCTAATAGCCATTAATGGACCTATCTTCCAAGAACTTATCCAATCCCTTTTTAAAACTAGCTACACTACCTGCTGTGATCAAATTCTGGCAGCAAATTCCACAAGTTAATTGTGCCCTGAGTGAAAAAATACTCTCTCTCATTTGTTTTAAATCTGCTGCTGGTTAATTTTATGGAGTGTCCCTGTGTTCTAATACTGTTAGAGAGGGTAAATAATTACAGTATCTAGATGTAATCTAACAATGGGTCAAACCAACTAAACCTATCCATGCTAGCTGAGTTTTCACACCAGGTTTAGACAAGTCAGAGTTAGGTGAATGCAGGAACACTGTGTGCTGTAAAAACAATGGCCATTTCCCATTTGTATGTAGTAAATAAGGTCTATTTTACCTTTCAGCAAAGCTATCAAGTTTCCCGAACTCATCTGAGAGACCAACAAGAACATCTAATGTCCCCACCTGCACAAAAGACCATAAATAAGTTACATGTAAGCAAGCATATTTTTAGGCATTTTCTGCCATAGCTTTCAAGAGAAATTACTTTTCTTTAGCCATTATGTGTTAAAGGGATTTATATTATGAAATCAGTTTGGAAACTTGGTAGTCACTTTATTCCCTTAGTGGAAATAGTATCAAGCCACTATTTAAAGAATTAGGGGAGGGGAGGTCTATTCTAAGTAAGGAAAGTTTGTGCAGTTTAGTCTCATGAAAATGCATCACTATGATGATCTTCCCATTTTCTATTCCAGAATCAGCTCCTAGCATAACCTGTAATATACTACACTAATACAGAAGCTGTTAAGTGTGGAAAAGAAACGCACATGCCCAGACTTAGGGCTCATTCACATGTGCAGGAAAGTGTCATTAAAAGGTTGGGAGAGAGGACGCGCATGCAAATCAGGCGCATCTTTGATCACGTGGGAATGCCCAGAGGCATGTGACTGAAGCTTTTATGCATGTTTACAAGGGTGGTTGACCGAGCTGTGAAATCCAGCTCTGTCACTCGCCCTTGTAAATGAGCATAAAATCTTCAGTCGCGTGCCTCTGGGCATTCTGGATGTGATCAAAGCTGCGCCTGAATTGCATGTGTATCCCCTCTCCCGACCTTCTAATGACACTTTCCCACATGTGTGAATGAGCCCTTAGTTGAGAAAGCATTTATACTAAAGGAAGGCATTGGACTAATAACGGTCTGCATCTCTGCTGTTACTGAAAGCTGGTGTTTCATTAAGACTACCCTTCTTCCAAACCAGCTTCTCCTTTTGTCTGATCCTGTGCTACAGTCATAATCCTATGCTTCTGAGATCATAGTCTGAAGCTGTACGTGTTACTGTAATGTCACTCAATCAGGAAGCTGAATGTTATTGCAAGGTCATATTCCTTTACCAAAGGAAAAGATGAAGTGAGAAGAAGAAAATCTTACAAAGTGTAATTGGAGTTAAAAAACAACACTATATGCTACAGAGTCCTCAGCTGGTGTAAATCACCAAGGTTAAAGCTGTTCAGATTTATACCAACTGAAGATCTGGCCTGTAGAAGGTAAAAACATTTATCTTGGATGTTTTTGAGAAAGTATCCCCTTTTTAAAACAGTGAATTATTACACTAAGGGCGCAGTGCTTCACCATTCAAGTCAGTGGCTTAGTTGGTAGTGAAGGACTGTACCCTAAATAAATATTAGTGTCTAAAAGGCCAGACTATGATCTCAGTCCTATCATTATAAATCTGGAGTTATTCCACTTGTATTTAGTGGAATTACTCTGGGTTTATGACTAGATCCTGGAGGTACTACACACCTCCTGTGAAGTATCATTAGATCCCACTGGCTTTTCTCACATTCTAGTTCCTGAATTGAGAGTAGGGAGTTGAGGGAGTCTGGGTTTTCACTGATACAACCACAGCTTTTTGAAGTCATCAATAACTAATGAGCTGAAGTCTGTGAATTGTGGGGACCAGTAGCCATTTATCAAGACATACTGCTCACATTACACTGATAGTAGAGTGTAAAACCTATCACATAGAATGTTTCGCTTCAGGGAACAGCCTCTCTCTTGCAAGTATCAGTCTTTCTTCTTCCTGTTAACAAACACCTAGGCATCTATACTTAAGGCCGTTTTTACATTAAACGCAGCCATGCAGGTCCACCCATGAACTATGCATCCAAATGCCTCTCTGAAGGTGGTGTGGGCAGGGGGTTTTCCCGTGACCCATACAACATCCATGCATGGCCACTCACGGGGCATCAGAGAAAAAGTTGGCGTGTCGCATGCAGAGGTGCCTAGGCATCCCCTGCCCATGTGAACCGGGGCACCCACCCACACCAGTGGACAAGTCCCCAGCCGCCCACCTCCCCGGTCCCACCCACCACTCTGCCGGGAGCTCTCTGGGGAAATACATCACGTTGGCTCAAAGCACAACAAGCCCCCCTTGCAACACACGAGAGAAGAGCCAATGACAGCTCAGCCCCACCACCAGTATGCACTTCCGTTGTTGCCTGGGACTGCCAGCAGCTGCAGCGGCTGCAGCAGCACATGAGCAGGAAGGGGTTACTGGCTGCTGCAGCTTCATGTTTCTATGGTGTCCATGGCTGTGTCTAATGGCAGAGGGGTGAGCAGCTGGGCAGAGCTTGGGATGGGGAGTGTTGCAGGGGGAGAGGAAACGACCGCCTATCTGAATTGTTTGCATGGCCAGTTTGTGGTCGCAGGAGTGCATGGAGGGTGCCTGACTGGGTGTGATAGCCACCCTGGGAGCCACCCATTAGAATCCCTCCCCACTCGCTCCATGTGCGTGGGTGCTCCACAGCCATTCCACTCAGTGGACACGGACACACACACACAACTGTGTTCATTTAAAAAATGGCCTAAGTGTTCCTATTGCAGTAGTGGTGATATTCTATGCAGTAGCACTGGACCTTGAAGATCATAGGAGTAAGGTGAACCGGATGCTACAGATCAACTACTATATTCCCTAGACAAAAAACCTTTGGTTTAAGAAGCTTGTTAAGGCAGCATTACAAATTATACTCAAATGTTAACCTGACAGTAAATTGTATGTTAAGGCAACTTTATTAAATATCAGACCAATCTATACATTTTTCTTTTTTTTATTCATTAAAAAAAATTATGACAACTGAAATTAAGCTGCATATGTGTGGTATGGTGACTGACCAATACTTATACAGGATGAGGAATGTATACAGTTTAATTTCAGTTATAATTTTTTTTATTAATGAATAAGAAAAGAAAAATGTATAGTTTGGTCTGATATTTAATAAAGTTGCCTTAACATACAATTTACTGTCAGGTTTACGTTTGAGTATAATTTGTAATGTCACCTTAACAAGCTTCTTAAACCGAAGGGTTTTTGTCTAGATAATTTGCCCTTCTTTTGAAACTTAATAGTTTTGCTAATGCATAACTGGCCCCAGACACAAGAACACTGCAGGTGCACACAGGCACTCATCCATTCTCACCCCCCAATCCCCCCCATGGAGCAACCTGTTTTTTCACAGGTTTCTCTGTGCAGGGGTGATGGGTGGAGGTGCGTGTTACACAGGAGCGCACAAGCAACTGCTTTCATATGAGACGCACCCACCCATGCCACTGTCTGGGTGCGTCTCATGTAAAAGAGGTCACACACTCTTTCATACACGTGCTCTCACCTCTCTCTCACACACACTCATTCTAACTGATCTCACACACAATCATTCACAGTACTCACATGCTGTCATCTCACACATTCATTCAAACTGATCACACACACACACATCATCCATACACGCTACACACACATGCTCTCACCTCACACACTCATTCAAATTGATCAGTCACACACACTAGACCAGGCGTGTAGCTGGGTGCAATAGGCCCCTGGCCAAGAAGTCAAGATGGGCCATGCTCTTTGTGCCCCGCTGGCGGGCCTAGGGGTGGCGCCCGACTCGGCGGGCCTGGGGGCACTGCTCTCAAACACACAAGACACCCAAAATGCAGCCAGCCTATTAAGCACATTATGCCATGAAAAGAGACATCTATATATAACCAGTTCAGTTGTGCCCCCATAATCAAGTAATGCTGCCCCCACGCCATAACTGTTTTATTTGCGCCCCCGGGGCAGCGTGAATTGTTTATATGAGGGGCACAAACGAACTGGTTATGGGGTGGGGGTTTAAAGACAGTATTCCTGTTAGCAATAACTTCATTAAGAAGAGTTAGTGAAATAGCAGCCATAATAATCTCATAACCATATCTGCAGATTTTCCAAGAAAAAATAGATATTGTTTTACATCCTAAATTCCTGCCTAAGATAGTATAAGTAAGACAGTTGTGAGAATGTGACCCTTTTTACACGGGCCTCTCCCACCCATGAACACCCAGATTTCTGTGTGTTCATGGGTGAGGGAGCCCTGTGTGAATGATGCAGCACGCACAACTGCAGTGAGTGGGGGTGCGTGCGCATGCCCGCCTAACACTCATCCCCACTCACCCCCCATCTTGTCCCCATGCACGGCGCAACCGGGGAAAACACAACCGGGGAAAACGTTGGTGCGGATGAGTGAGGGGTGTATGTGGATGTGTGTACGACCATGTGCACGCCCTGCCCATGCACCAGCGTGCCCATGGACCCACCACCCGGCGAAACTGTGTAAAAACAGCCTGTGAGGAGCCACTCAAAGAAGAACAGAAGGTTGTTGCCTTGTAAGCAAGGTTCTTTGAGATGGCTCCTAACATTCTCGCAACACCCACCCTCCCAGCCCCACATGGAATTTTCTTATATTCCTAGGAAGGGTTGGAAGGGACTGTCATTCTGAGGGGGAAGAGTGTTTTTTTATACTAGAGGAGCTTGAGACCATCACATGGTCTATTATTTGAATATGGTGAGAATGTTAAGAGCCATCTCAAAGAACCTTCTTTACAAGGCAACAACCTTCTGATCACACACATGGGGAGGTGTTGTTTGTAAACAAACAGCTTTATCTCCCAGTCCTATGGGTGTCCCACCTCCTGCTGCTGCAGCACTACTAGCAGGCAGAGGCAGGTGAGGGATGGGGACCCCCACCTTCAGTGCCCACCATGCCCCTGGACTCCCCTTCATTGTTTGTAATCACAGAACATGTGAAGAAAAGTTAGAATGGTTGCCAACCGGAGGTTTTTGCTCTACTGACTCCCATTGAACAGCATAGGCTCTGTTCAATGAGAGTTTGCTAGCGCCTTAACTATAGGGCCACGACTGTGGCCCTATAATGTGGGGGTAAAAGAGCCAGCTCCAAGCCTCCACCCTAGTACATCCTGTTTAAATTTAAACATGTGCAGACAATCTTCAGCAGGTCCTCTGTATAGTCTCGCTTGCATTTCTGTGCAAGTCTACACTGTAAAGAAAAGAAATCATTCAGCTACCTTTCCCCTTCCACTTTTACCTTGAGGTCAGGAATGAGAAATTTGCTGTTACTGGACAGGTTGGCTTTGGCTGTCACTGTGTTCATCCTCTCCCAAGCCTGGAGATTTGTCTTATCCCCCGGTGCTGAAATTAACCAGAACTCTGACATGGTTTAAGCCTTTCCCTTCACTCCTGATTGCTATAGCCAAAAAAAAGAAAAAGAGGTAAAGGTTATGCTTTAGAAGAATCTTTCCTTGTGAAGTGAATAGAGGCCACAATGAAATATTAAATCCTTTCCATATCTGGATGCACTAACCAGAGACAAAGAACTGAGTTGCCCCTCAGTGCAAAACCTCCGTTGAATGTGACCTTCTCCAGACTGTCATGAGAAAGCAGTAGTAGTTCCTCCTTCCTCAAGGTTGTTTCATTTGGTTCCTGGGGAGGAGTTTTCTTTACAAATGAAGCCCCATGAACACTCTTCCTCATACAAATTCTTGAGTCAATGAGGGTTTACTTGTAGGTATCAATAGGGGGTATTGACCCCCACTCTTATTGATACCTACAAGTAAACTCTCATTGACTCAAGAATTTGTATGAGGGAGAGAAAGGCTTTTTGAGTTTCCTACGAACCAAAGTAGAGAGCCTGTTTCTGCTCATTAAAAGACACCTGTACACATTCTCTGCTCCATGAGAATAAGTGTGTGTGTGTGGGGGGGGGGGGGGGGTAGTAAAGAGCAGATGGGGCAGAATCTTTTCCAGACTCCATGGGGAAAAGAGGACCACTGAGCAAGATGTAATGTCAGGTTCCTCGGCAGGGATGATGATACTAGTACCTACTAAACTTTTCAGAGCTGCAGAGTAAAAAGAGTAGGTATTGAGCACCAGGCACATTACTGATGCTACTATATAAATAAATAAAATTCATCCAGTAAATAAAGCAAACTACAGGATGGGAAAACCACAGAAGAGACAGGTATATTTGTGCTGACTGGACAGGTGGAGAAGAGAATACTTTTGGTTTCACACACACACAATTCTGGTTTGTTTTGAAAAGTACAATACCTTGTAAGAAACTTTAGTGAGAATACCCCACCGAGGACTTGACTGTTTGGGTTTGCTTGTCCTTACACAGAGGTTGGGAGATAAGTTTATTATTTGGGGTGAAATCCTAATTCCATTGGAGACAGTCACTGAGAGTGTCACCATTGTGTTAAGACTTCTGCACTCAGAGTGCATTCAAAACCAGTTGGTCCAATAAAAGCTAGCCTCTGAACCACTTTTGTCACCATCTCTTACATTTAAGATCAATAGAGTAACTACCCAACTCTCTACCCATTCAAGACTTACACACACAAAATAGTCTATGTGACTAACCATAACCAGTGCTTTCCCGTTTAAGTTTTCGAAGGTAAAAGCACTTTTTCCGAGGACGCTGGAGTGACATGATCCCTTACTTGTCTCCTTGGCATTACATACACACAGTGCAACAAGTTCTCGGTTCATTCGGCAGGGTGCACAGAGGAGGTGGTGCGCTACAGTCAAGAGCGTCAATTCAGCTCCTCGGGAGACTTTAAGCAATGGTGCCAAAGAGAGGGACGGGAGGGAGTTTTCTCCCTTGAAGAGACTGCAGTTCCTCTCACCTGGTGCTGGCTGGATGCTTCATTCCCTGCTGGAAGCAGCTCCGATGCGCCTGCTCGCTCTGTCAGTCACGCTGGACAGCCTACCCCAGCAGCTGAGCTCTCTTCACGGGCCTGCCAAGCACTAAAGCTATATACACAGTCACTGGCTCCACCGGGCTGGGTTCCTGCGCTTGCGCTGCCGGGCTGAATTCCAGGCGCTGGCTCGGCAGCCTCTGCTGCCCCCAGGCGCTGTTGGAGCAGGGCAGTCTTTTCTTGCAGAGGCTTCCCCTAGGCTCATCCTGCCCCCCCCCCCCCCCCAAGCTTTCATTGGGGGTTCTTTGGCACTGAAGTGGATGGCGCTCACACAGTTGAACTCCGATTGAGTTTGTGGGGAGGACTGCACCCTGGGCGGTTTCGTAGGAGCCTGAGTCTCTGGACGCTTGAAGAGGGGGTGGGTGGCATCAACGTGCGGCCCTTGTCACAAGTTTGAGAAGCGCAACCAGAGAGCTCCCCAGCCCAAACACACTTCAGGGGCATCATTGCACAAGTGTAAGTGGGGGCATGGCAGGGAGGGGCATGATTTTTAATTTCTTAAATCAATTTAAGGGAATGAATGTCTATAGCACTTTCAGTGTTCAGAGCACTTTACAGTCCTTATCTAGTTCACCCTGACAACAACTCTGTGAGATAGGTCATTATTAGTTCCATTTTACAGATGCGAAACTGAGGCTGACTGACAGTGACCCAGTGAGTTCATGGCTAAGGTGGGCTTGGAACCCTAGGATCCCAGGTGCAAGTCTAACGTCTTATCTACACTGGGCATGGTAAAGTGGGACAGCAAGAGCAATACTGAGCGGACCATAACAGTATAAGCAGAGCTTCATACATTCTGCACTGCTGCAATCACAGCCATTTTATTTTTGGCCAAATTGCTGCAGAAATTGGGTGTTTTTACATGAGACAGGTGCGGATGTGTCCGCGATCATTGTGTGGGGCAGGCGCATGGGTGCCATAAATGGAGGGGGAACACTTCACACAAGCGACCCCACACATGGCCACCCTGTCCATTCACCACCCACCCAGTCAAGGCATGGGGCACTCTGGCTTCTCCTGGAGTGCCCTGTGCATGGACTGGTTGGACGGTGCATGGGTCACGGGAGCACACAACCCCCACACACCAAATTCAAACAGACTTCCCCCATGTGGACAGTGAGTGACCATGCAAGGGTGTTTCTCGTGTATCACTGGGTTGACCTTGGGCCAGTCACAATGTTCTCTCAGCCTAACCTACCTCACAGGGTTGTTGCGAGGATCAAAAGTTGTGTTGAACTGTTGTACATAAAGCACTCCAAGTGCCATAGCAGGGGGACACTATATACAAATAAAGATGATGATTTAAAACACCTAGTGGGGACAATCCAACGGCCCACGTACACCACCCGCAAGCGCTGTGCGCAGGCCAAAACACATGCTAATGTGTGCACGTGGGCACACCTAAGCATGAGTGTTCTGACCTGTGCATGGCGCTTGTGGGTGTATTCACAGGTTGCTGGATTGTCTCCATTGTCTCTGGCAGCATAGAATTACAGCCTGAGTGAGGAGCGCTGTCAGCTAACCAGTGGGATGCTGGCATTTGTTAGCAACTGGTATATATTCCAAGGTAACGGGCCTTGTGTCACAACTCCCACAAAGGAGAGAAAAGCTCCCACATTGATATGCCCATGTGGTGTTTTGTGAGGGTTTTATAAGATATGAGGTGGCCAGAAGCGACAGAATGGTATGCTGGGAAATTAATTTCCATGCAAATTTTGCATATTTTTCAAAATGTTGATATTTTGCATCATTTATTCTGGACAATCTGGATTTTTTTGTTTACAGAATTGGGGTTTCCTGGTTGCAGAATTTTTTTTTGGGGGGGGGGAGGGAAGGTTGCAGAATGCACAGGACCCTGCGAATACCTGCTCTTCACGTGCTCAGTCTATAGCTCTGACTTTGGCTGAGAGAGAAGGACCCTGTGTGGTCCAAAGCTTATATACTTTCATGAGCCAAAGTTGGCAGTGCCAGATCCAGGGAACTGGGGGCCCAATGCAAATTGTTGGTGCAGGCCGCCTCCTAATATAGGAATATTTGACAGACTTCGGGCCTTTTTGCATGGGTGCCCCCTCCCCTCCGCACATGTGGGGGGGGGCATCCATGCGATCGCCGTGGCAGGTGCGGGGGATGGGGAGGTGTCCGTGGGAACGCTGTGACCAGTGGGTGTGGGTGCGTGTGCGCTCCACCTACCTTCACCCACCATCCACACGTGGAGCAACGGGCGCCAATGACGGATACTTCCATGGTGATAGGTGAATGGGGCTCTGTGGAAATGGACCCCCACGTGTCGCCCACCCATCCCCCCATGTGGGGAGCTCATTTGAAAAGGGCCATATACTGTCTTGCCCATTAGAAAAAAAATAAAAGGTTAGTTACTTTACTTTTTAATGTTCACTTAAAGATAACATCCCCTCCAGGGGTCAACACTCCCTGCATTGAAGGTCCAGCAGGCCTGTAGGTGACGATGCATATGCTATTTGTAGTTACTCATGGGCCCCATGTGTCAGGGGGGAGGGGGACTCCTGAATTGCCACGGGCTTGCCACGCACATGTTGTTGTTCCAAGTTTATTCATTGATACATCCTCTGTGATGGCACAGTATGTGGGATCCAGCCATGGAAGTTGGTCCAAGAAGGTGTCAGAATGGACTTGTGATCCTACCCCCCCAAAAGTTCCCATGATCTCCTTGCAATAATAAATGTATGTGTAAGGTGTTTATGAGGTTTGGGCAGAGGGTCTTTTCAAATGGACTGGGGCCCCTGCGGGTGCGTGGGGTGTGTGCAGTGCAGTGGGTGGAGATGGGGGGGGGGGGAGGCGTTCCCACGGGCGCACACCCATCTCCACCCACCTCCAAGCACGGAGGCACCTCTGTTTTCCCCAGTGCCTCAGTACGTGGGTGATGAATGGAGATGGGTGGAGGCGTCTCGTGTGAAAAGGACCTACGTCTAGGTCTTCTGAGATTTGTCCATCTCTAGTTGTGACATATAGTTCAATAATCATTTATACAGTGCTAAGTGTTAGGAGCATCTACTTCCCCAAGCAAAATGCATGACTATGCACTTTTCAGATCATGCTTACTCGGACCTTTTCAAAGCACAACTGAGGCTGCAGTAGTCCTGTCCTCACTGGGGTGATTTTACACGGGCACGGGAGTGCTCAACCTCGGAGCAAGTCCGGGGGTGCACCTACACGTCTGCCTGCTTGCCTTGCCTAGGTCCATTTTAAATGGACCTGGTGTCTGCAGCAGCTCGTAGTGTGCCCACGCGGCGCCCTCAACACACACCATAGAGCTGCGGGCAGATCAGCTGCTGCTCTAGGCTGCCTCTTGCAGCTCTGTTGCATTGCTCAGGGCAACCCTTGGCTGGAAGCGGAGGTGCAGCGGCTGGGCTGTCCGCTGAGTAGACAGACAGTGCCAAAGGTTTAGGTGGCCCACTGTGCTGGCAGGGCTCTGGGATGCTAGCAGGGCTGGAGCAGAGTGGCCACCGCCTGCACATGTAGCAGCCTGTCTTTACACAGGCTGCCCGGGTGTTAGGTGGAGCAAAGCCACGGGTGCTGTCCGTGTAAAGGCATCCATTGAAACCAGTGGCTCAGCTCCCATTGACTCTTAGCTGTGGATTATTTCCCAACTCCAAACCTGGCATGGATTTTATGGGGGTTGTGATTTGAATCATGTTTTCAAGTCCTAAGGTACTTCCAGGATATCACACGTTAGTTTGGCAACTGCAGTTAAGATTAGCACTACAATATTTCCCTATTAGTTAATTAATATTAAATAGTAAAGGCATAAACCTGTTTGAAGAGACACTGTGCGTGTATGTGCAGTTGCATACTATTGGCATGCAAACAGGGTATCTTTAATGCACTCAAACTGTTTTATTAATTAATTAATTATTATTATTATTTTATTAATTATTAAGCATTTATAAAGCGTCAGCAGTGTACCGGATGCTTTACAATTGTTATTATTAGAGACAGGTCCCTGCCCAGTGGGCTTACAATCTAAGATGGACAAAGGTGAGGAGAACAAAGGGAGTATTTCCATTTATTACAGATGGGGAACTGAGGCTGAGAGGTTGTGACTTGCCCAAGGCCACCCAGTGAGTTCATGGCTAGGACAGGATCCAAATCCTGGCTTCCCAGGTCCAAGTCCAAGTCCAGCAGTGTATCCACTTCATAGTGACAGATCTGCTTTAAATGTAGGAGACCTCAGATTTATTTTATTGGGTGTTAACTATTATTATTATTATTTATTATAAGCTTTTATATAGCACCAGCGATGTACCTGGCGCTTTACAGAGAATATTAAGTTTAATTATGACACAATAAATGTCAACATTAGCTAGTTCACAGCTGAGCAAAGTACACATGAAAGGAGAACTATGATGATCTGCACAACCTACTGTGAATGGTATAACTCATTTTTGGTGTTATGAGTGGATGGCTTGAGAAACTAACAGCATTTCCTCCCCAAAATGACCTCTATTTCCAGCAAGTTAGTCACAGGGCATTCCTCTCTCTTCAGGTATTTGGATTGTTTATGCTCTGACCTTGGTTGCTCAGGTTGCAAAAAATTCCATGAATATGTTAACCAGTCTTCTGAGTGAAACATCAGTTGGCGAATGGCGATTAGTTTTGTGTCCAAATAGCTGCCTTTCTGCTTGTGTCTAATCTCCCATGGCATGTTTCAGTTTACTAAATACTGAATTATCCCTTCATATGGAATCTTCTTGTTTTATCCTCTTCAGTTGCTTACTTCATAGAAGAGAGCATATTGTCTTAATACCATTATGAATGTCATAGGGTCTTAATACCACTATGATCTTCGTAAGGTCCTAACTTTTGTGTGGGTTATCGTCTTATACAAGAATCCTCTTCTTTTGCAAGAATACTTTTTGTTATGAATTTTTTTCTCAACCATAAGGCCACCTTGATTCATTAAGCATCTTTCAAAACGAAATGAAACAGTCCCTGCCTCGCAGAGCTAACAACTAAAGTTTTATAATATTTGCACACTTTTACAAAGGCTCCTGGTCCATGTCTGAAGCTGCTAGGCACTAACGTAATAGCTCCTCACTGTTGCTAAACAACTCCTTTAGGCAAACCTTCACTTATATAGGAAATTCAAGCTTCTTTGGAAGTTTCCCCTGCTATTTCCCCCTATGTTCTATAGTTCTCCAGACATAATGCTTAAGGGCAAGTTTTGATGCAGCATGATTTATTCATTTATTGAAATTTTTATCTTGCCCTATCCCAAAGGCTTTGGGCAGGCACAATCATAACTCAATTGTATTAATACATTTCACAATATGTCTTGGGACATTTGGGGGCCGAGGTCAGTGGAGCCTCTGATCTGTCACTGATGCGGATTAATGCGAGGTCAGTGGCTAATAAAACAACTACCATCCATAATCTTATTCAGGATGACACTGCTGACCTCATATGCATTACTGACACATGGCTGGACTGGACCAGGCTTCTGGGCTTGCATTGGTCCAGATGGGTCTGGTTGGACACTGTAAGGGCTGGGCCTGCACTACCAGCCTTGGGGCTTGAATGGGGTGGCCTTTGCCTCCTGCACCACTGGCTGGTCTCTGTAGGAGTTGGCTTCTCTCCCTACTATGGTTCTCTCTCTCTCACTCACTCATGCACACTCACACACACCCCCATTAGAGGGCATGGACCCACCAGCCACAGTCTGATTGGCTCTCTACACTATTTAAGGCTGTTGAGGTCACGGACTCGAGTTGACTGCATTGCTGCAATTTGCAGTGATTTTTGCAGAATCAGCCAATCCTCGCAGTGCCAGGCTGAAATTGCAGTGACACTGCAGTTGGGGCTGTCTGTAGGATCTTTAAATCCTGGCTCATGCATAAACTTGTCACCTGACCCCAAACTAAAACTGCTGCTGCAGCTGCCGTCTGTCCGGGAGGTGTGACCATGACCCGAGGGTAGATAGGCCCCTGGGAGATGAATTGTGGGTGGGTGGGGTCTGAAGGCCCTATGTTTGGGTGAGGGAGGTCTGGGGTTTTAATATGAGGTGGGAATTCTGGGGTGCTGAAATTCCAGAGGATCTGAGTTGTGTTTGATTAGCAAAGTTGTGATTCTATGTCAAACTTGTTGCAAATTTGCTTCCCAGCATGCATAGTTATGCAAATCAAGTTAATTTTGCAAATATTAATGCTTGCAGTGAATTTGCAGAATTTGGCTTCACTGGTTGCAGAATTTAAGATTTTTTAGTGCAGTGAACTCAGGTCCCTGGCTGAGGGCTGTGTCAGGTGTGGAGCTTCTGTTAATCTGTCTGTGATTCTTGCTTTGCTCATTTCTATTGCTGTACCTCTCTAGCCTGTGCTCTGTGCTGATGAATCTTACACCGCTTTTAGACGAGGGCACTGAAGGCGCCTCCGGAGCCGCGTGTTAAGAGAGAAGCCACGCCACCGGAAGTGACGTGCTCCCCGTTGCCGGCAACGGCTGAAGACACGGCACTTCGCAGAGGCGCGTTCTGGAGACCTGAAAATTGAGGTCTCCAGAACGCACCTCCGCAAAGCGCCGCGTCTCCAGCCGCCGCTGTTGCCGGCAACGGGGAGCATGTTACTTCTGGTAGCGCAGCGCAGCTTCTCTCAATGCGTGGCTCCGGAGGTGCTTTTCAGCGCCCTCGTCCAAAAGTGGTGTCCGTGTTCTGTTAACCCCTTTATGTTCCTTGTGTGAGTAGCACTTCCTCTCCTTGCTGCTGCTTGTAATTCTTGTTCCCTTTGTGTGTTGAGGCACTTCTCATTCAGCTCTTGTCCCCTTAGTCTTCCCTCACTGTGTGTATTCTGCTTTGTATCTTTCTTGCACTTTGTCACTTCTCCATGTTGGTTTGTCTTCCTCATGTCCTGAGTCCCTCACATTGTGCCTTGTTCCCTATTGATCTATCCTTCTATCGCCTGTGTTTGTCAAGTCCTGTGTTTGCTCCTTGTTCCACCCTATAACTCTGTTGCTCCGCCAGCTCTGGTTCCCCAGTTCCCTACTCCGTTGCTGGTTCCCCAGCCCCTTGAGCCATACGCTTTCTTAGGCCAGCTTGTCTGGTTCTCATGCTGAGCATTCAGTCTCCCTGATATCGGAGAACGGCTGAGAGGTTTCCTTATTTGATCTGTGGGACATCCCCTATTCCCTTCAACCCTTTCCCTCCTACCTGTCCTTCTCTTCTCCCCTTGCCCTGGACCCTGACAAATACAGCATCAGTCTAGGATTGGGGGCAGGGGTGGGGTCTCCGACAGTGGCCAATCTTGGTCACTTGGAAGAAGTACCCTGCAGGTAACAATGGGACAATCCATTCCCTGTTGTTCACTCCCAGCTCATGACAGAAAGAGGTTACATTCCCCAAACCTACCTGCTTAATAGCTGCTAATGGACCTATCCTCCAGAAACTTGTCCAATCCTTTCTTATTAAACTCGGCTATAGTACTGGCATTGACCACATCTTCTGGCAACAAATTCCACAACATAGGCCCTTTTTACATGGGCGGCACCCATGCACGTACACCTAAGAATCTGGGTGTGTATGCGTGGGTGCCACCTGTGTACACACCATGATGGGTGGGTGGGCATGCGTGCTCCTGCAGAACACACGCCCATCCACCTCCACCCATCACACGCGCACACGGAGCAACCAGCAAGAAGGCAGGTTGCTCTGTGCACGGGGATGGGTGTGCACCAGTGTACACTGTAACTTTGCATTGAGTGAAAAAATACTTTTTAATTAGTTTTAAATCTGCTACCCATTAGTTTCATGGAGTGTCCCCTAGTTCTAGTACTATTTGAGGGAGTAAATAACCATTCCCTATTTACTCATTCCACATCACTCATGATTTTATAAACTTCTATCATATCCCCTCTCAGTTGTCTCTTATCCAAGTTGAAGAGCCCTAACTTAATCAGCTTCTCTTCATAGGGGAGCCGTTCCATATCCCTTATCATTTTTGTTGCCCTTCTCTATATCTTTTTTGAGATGGGGTGATCAGAACTGCATACAATATTCAAGGTGTGGTTACCCCATAGATTTATATAGTGGCATTGTCATTCTGATATTTTCAGTTTTACTCTTTATCCCTTTACAAAGTCTATTTGCTTTTTTGATGGCTGCATTACACTGAGCTGAGGATTTCAATGTTACACTTGAAAATATACATGCAGTTAGAGATACTCTATGGGAACAAATGAGAAATGTTTCTTTTGTGACCTTAATGTTGGCAAGTGATAATAAACTGAACCATGAATATTGCTGTAATATTGTTCAGGTTAACTTCCGTAAAAAGGGAAGATTGGAGATGGGGGTGATAGCTGGCAGGAGAGTCAACATCAAGAGGTTCCTTGAGCAGGAGTCAGATGACTGCAGTTTTGAGGGCGTCAGGCACCCTGCCCTCCCAAATGGAGGCACTGACAACCTAAGCCAGCAACAGCCCCAATGTCTCTTCCCATGGATTTAGCAAAGGGAAGTCATGCCTTGCTAACCTATTGGAATTTTTGAGGGTGTGAACAAGTATGTGGATAAGGGGGGCTGGTCAATATACTGTATCTGGATTTCAGAAAGTGTTTGATAAAGTCCCTCATGAAACACTCAAGGAAATTAAAAAGTCATGGGATAGGAGGCAGTGTTCTTTTGTGGATTGGTAACTGATTAAAGGACAGGAAACCGAGTATGACTAAATGGTCAGTTTTCACAATTCAGACAAGTAAATAGTGGGATGCCTTAGGGAACTGTACTGGGACCGGTATTGTTTAATGTATTCATTAATTCGTCTGACCCAAGGCCTACAGTCTCAGTGCTTACCCAGTACCCGGTTACTGTTGGGGCCTGGATGTGGGCGAGCCGATTGAAGCTGAATCCAGACAAGATTGAGGTGATGATAGTTGGTCAGCCTTGTGACCTGGAGGATACAGGATGTTTTTGATGGGAGTTCAGCCTCCTTTAGTCAGGCAGGTTAGGACCCTTGGGGGTGCTCTTGGATCCACGGCTGCATCTGGATTGCTGGGTTGCAGCAGTGGCCAAGAGTGTTTTTCACCAACTTCATCTGGTGAAAGGGCTGAGATATTTTTTATTAGATTCAGAATTGACCACCGTCATCCATGCCTTTGTTATCTCGAGGTTAGACTACCGCAGCGTGCTCTACATGGGAGGACTGTTGATGACAACTGTAGTTGGTGCAGAACATGGTGGCCTGTCTTCTGTTGGGTGTGGGTCGCCAGAAGCACATCACACCAGTCCTCCAGAGTCTGCCCTGGCTGCCAATAGCTTTCATGATTCAAGGTGCTGGTTTTGACCTATAGCTCTAAATAGCTTAGGCCCCAGGTCTCTTCCCTTATGTTCCATCATGGCCTCTGAGGTCAGCTGGGAGCACCCTCTTTCAGGTACCATCTGCCCATAAGATTTTCACAAGGGCACACAGAAAGGCATTCTCACTGCCTGTCCCACCATTCTGGAACTCCCTCCCCCTGAAGAGCTGCCTAAGCCCAGCCTACTCATATTCTGTAAGACTTTTCTGTTTAGCCAGGCAGGCATAGGTTTGGTTTTCTAGGGGATTATTTTAAATGTATAGTTGTTTTGCATTTTATATTTTGTAAGCCACCCAGAGCCTAATTGGGAAGGGTGAGATAAAACCTAGAATAAAAATAACTAAACAGATGACAGGCATGCGGAGGGGAGAAAAGAAAAAAGTGACACAAAATCCATTATTCCACTGTACTTGGTAGTTCCAGTGTTTTAATATTTTTCTTCTTCTATTGTACTGATCAACTCTTAAGATTTGTATAACGTACTTTTTGCCAATCTGGGTTCGACAAACAGTTCCCAATTAGCTAGCAGTTCACACTATTAAACTATGTTGCTAGCTGTGACTATTTATTTATTTAATTATATTTATATGCCGCCCCCCCCATGCCTACGGCATCTCGGGGCAGCTTCCAGCAGAATATAAAACCATTTTTAAACATAAAAAAAATCTACAATATCATAATTAAAACCAGTTCTAGTTTCCAAGATTGTTTTACATACAAAGGGTGTTTCTGAACAAAATGCTACCACACATGGCCACCCATCAACCACTCACTGGAATGCCCATTTGAAGGTGGTACGGGGTGATGCGCACTCCTGTGAACCATGCACCACCTACTCATGGCCATACACGAGTCACAGCCGAACAATTCGGAGTGCCCCATCTGGGGGAAGCCAAATGTGTGGGGACAGGTGCCCACGCATCCCCTGTCCGTATGAACCGGGATGCCCACCCACACCAGGAGACAGGTCCCACTGCCCCCTCCCCAGTTCCACCCACAGCCCTACCAGGAGCTCTTAAAGGACACACGCACAAAATAAACCACCACGTTGGCTCAAAGCACAACAAACCCCTCGCAATGCCCAAGAAAAGAGCCAGCATCAGGAGGACAGCAGCTCAGACAGCAGCGTCCCGCCCAGTATGCACTTCCATTGCTGCTCTGCACCTGCTCCTGAATCATGAGCAGGAAGGGGTTACTGGCTGCTGAAACTGTTTCCATGATGTCCAAGGCTGTATCTATCTATTTATTTAAAACTTATATCCCGCTCCTCCTGCCCAAAGGCAGCTTGGGGCGGCGAACAACACACACACACAAAATTCAACAATAAAACATTTTAAAACAAATCCACAAATTTTAAAACAAATCATAGAAATTCACCCTCCCTCGCAAACCCCATCTCCCCCACCCCCTCGCCAAAGGCCTGGCAGAACAGTCAGGTGTTACACAAATGTTGAAACAACAGGAGGGTGGGGGCCAACTGAGTCTCCTCTGGGAGTGAATTCCACAGTACCGGGGCAGCCACTGAAAAAGATCTTACATCAGTGGACACCCGTCTTGCCCAGGGAACCTCCAAAAAGGTCCCCCACAGACGATCTCAGGGGTCACACAGGCACATGGGGAGTGAGGAGATCCTGCAGACAGGCAGGGCCCAGGCCGTGAAGGGCTTTGAAGGTCAAAACCAGCACCTTGAACCTAGCCCAGTGCTTTATAGGCAGCCAGTGCAGAGCCCGGAGCACAGGTGTCATGTGCTCCCTGCGGCCCACCCCAGTAAGGAGACGGGCCGCGGCATTCTGCACCAGCTGCAGCCTCTGGACCAGCTTCTCGGGCAGCTCCACATAGAGTGCGTTGCAGTAATTCAGCCTCGAGGTGATGAAGGCATGGAGGTCAGAGTCTGAGAGATACGGCCAAAGCCGCCGGACAAGATGTAACTGCCGAAACGCACTCCCTGCCACGGCCACAACCTGACATTCCAGGCTGAGCCGCGAATAGAGGAGCACACCCAGACTCAGTACCTGCGAGACCATGGGAGGGTGAAACCCCCCCTCCCCCCACAAGAGGAGATTAAACCACTCCCAGGCCCTCACCCACCATCATCACCTCCGTCTTGTCAGGATTCAGCTGCAGATGGCTCAACCTCATCCCTGTCTCTTATACACATCTAGATGTGTATAAGAGACAGGCTTTAATGACTGCATATAGATGTTAAACAAGAGGGGGGACAGAATGGCACCGTGTGGGACTCCACACGTGAGGTCCCGGGTCCCAGGGGGGAAGACGTACACTCCCCCAAGACCACCTAGTGAGTTCTCCCGGCCAGGAAAGAATTAAACCAGTCCAAGACCATCCCACCAATCCCAGCATGGTCCCACAGGCAAGTCACCAACACTTCATGTTCGACTGTGCCGAACGCAGCCAAAAGGTCTAGCAGGACCAGTAAGGTCTGACGACCCTGGTCCAACACCAGATGGAGATCGTCAACCAAGGCCACCAATGCAGTCTCCGTACCATACCCAGGCTAAAACCTGAGAGGGGTCAAGGAAATCGGTGCGATCCAGATGTTGTTGGAGCTGCCGTGCCACAGCCCATTCAATAACCTTCCCGGAAGGTTAGAGACCGGCCGATAACTGGCAGGAGCATCAGCTTCAAGAGATGGTTTCTTGAGCAGGGGCCTAACCACAGCCTCCTTCAGGCATTCAGGCACCCTGCCCTCCCAAAGGGCGGCACTAACCACCCCAGCCAGCAACGGCCGTAACATCTCCTGTGTATGTGATGGCAAAGGGTGGGCAGTTGTGTAGGACTTGCTGCTGGGCAGCCCATGTGTTGTTTGCTGGGTTGGTCTGTGGTGGCAGAAGTGCGAGGAGGCTGCCTGAGTGGGCGCGGTGGCTACCCTAGGAGCCACCCATTAGAATCACTCCACACTCACTCCATGTGTGTGGGTGCTCTGCGGCTGTGCCACACAGCACTCACAGACCTCTCAAGTCTTGTTTAAAAACACCCGCTGGCAGAGAGGGCCAAATACAGGACTACTGGTTAGGTTGTTTGGAGTTGTAATCTGTAATATTTTTTTTTTTTAGTTTATGCTTTAAAACTAACCAGACTTCTCTGGAGTTAGATCTTGAACACAAACTAGTTCTTACAAACATGGGAATGGGGAAGTGAAACCATAGTTGCAAGTTCATTACAAATTATGTTTAAAACTTTGTGGTGGTAGATGTAGGGTGGAGTCAGGCTAGCAAAATCTTATTGCAGTTCCCGTTATTGTGCAAACAGGAAAAGTTATCTGGTTATTGGCCTTTTTTACACAATGAGAGCTGGAGCTCTTAACAGCAAGCTGTAGGAGTGGGAAACCCCATTTGCCATAATCATGTCTCAGGAGGTAGTACCATGAGCTAATTTTAGGGGAGAGGGGTGCAAGGAAGTGCTCTGACATTGCTCTATTACAGTCAGCCCACGAATTTCATCTAATTCATTATTAGTATCTGCTTGGTTAGCTGACAGTGCCATTTCTGTGCCTGGTTTTTGGGTTTTTTTTGTGACAAAGATACTGACAGTACCTAGTGGTTAAACAACTTGCTTTTTACTTATACATACACTATATTGATTTTCACACACACACACACACACACACTTTCAAGAGTAAGCGTCTGGCATAAATACAGTGGTTCCCAAGCTTTTTGCCAGTGATCCCATTTTGAGACTTAAATATTTATTGATTTTAAGAATTTTGTATCCCGCCCCTGCCTGCCACAGGCAGCCCAGAGTGGCTAACAACAATAAAATATAAGATACTATAAAACAAGTTAAAACATCATTCCCCAATGCTAATAATAATAAAAACAGGGGGGGGGGGAACCCACTCCACTTTCCCCAATCCCCCCATGCCCAACCAACCCTTATGCCTCGCCAAACACCTGACGGAACAGCCAGGTTTTATAATTCCTACAAAAGGCCGGGAGGTCTGGGGCCAGACAGGCTCACACAGGAAGGGAATTCCAAAGGCGCGGTGCGGCCACCAAGAACACCCTATCCTGTGTGGCCCCCCCCCAGGAGACCTGAGGGACCTCCAACACGGCAGCCCCAGACGACCGCAGGGACCAGTCTAGAACCCAGGGAGTGAGGCAATCACAAATAGGCAGCACCCAGGCCGTGTAAGGCTTTATAGGTCAAAACCAACACTTTGAATCGAGCCCGGAAGACTATTGGCAGCCAGTGCAGCGATTGGAGCACTGGTGTCCAGCCCCATCAATATAATCCCATGACCCTCAAACAGCAACAGACATGCAGGGTATATCAAAGGGGTTGGCCTAGCTATAGAATCGCTCGTCACTTCTAACCCTACAATTCAATGAGGCAAACACTGAGATGGTGGAAACACCCCCCATGCCCCCTATGGCTGGAAGGAGGGGGGTCACAACTTCAAGTTTGGGAACCTCTGCCGCAATCGCTGCAGACAAAACTAGGAAAGCGGCAAGCAGGTTAGGAAGGCTCAGAAACCAGCACATAAGAGAGCGCGCACGGTGATTTGTTTGCAATCTCATGCCTATCAGCCAATCTCGGGGCACTGGCTCCCGCAGCGAACAAGCATTTGGGGCTCGCTGCCCTGATTCTCCCTCCCCGCACTGAGGCGAACGGGCTCGGGCTCCCATGGGCTCAGGCTTCCGTACGCGCCGCCCCACGTGGCCAAACAGTTTGTCACGCCCTTCCGGTCCGTCGCGCGTCCGGCGTCTCTATGGAGATGAGGGGGGGAGGGAGAGTCGGGGAAGAGAGAGAGAGGCCCGCGTGGCCTATGTCCCAGCGAAGCCGCGAGGCGTCCGAGAGGCTGAGGCTTCCTCCTCCTAGCCCCGCGCATCCCGGAATTCTCCAGCCACACACCGCGGCCTTGGGGACACGGAGACTTCCGCGCCGCTAGCTGCCAATCCCCCTCCCCTCCCCCGGAAGGGGTAACAGGAAATAGTCATCGTGGTGCGGGAGGGTCGTTAGCTTTGCGTCCCGGAAATAAAGCGGATCGGAGCCGGGATCAGAGGGCAGCGGCCATGCAGGTTTCTAGCCTTAACGAAGTGAAGATTTACAGCTTGAGCGCGGGCCGCAGCCTCCCTGAGGTGAGAGCGCGCTCTGCGAACTCCCTGCCGCCGCCGGCAACAACCCCGCGCGCCTGTCTAGCATCCTCCTCCCTTCCTCCCCGCCGCCCTCGCGCCCCTCCAGTTTGGGTGGGAGTGGGCGACGGATGCCTGGGGGCAGCGAGGCGTCTGAGCCCCTGGGGGGGGGGGGGGTTCCTGAGTTGAGGTGTAGGTCCCCCCTTCCCCGCCCCCTGGCTCAACCCAGCCATTAGTGGGGGGCGGGGCAGCCGTGCCCGGGGTCTGTAGCTCTATTCACACAGACACGTTAACACGGATAGAATGGATGTTACATTTGATTACACGTGTTGCAGGGCACCCATAGCTCACACCTGCAGCCCTGCAACATGTATAATAAAATGTAACCATTTTATCCGTGTTAGTGTGTCTGTGTGAAAAGGATGTGTCTGGAGCAGAACCACCCGCCCTGCCTGGGTCAGAACCTGCTGAGCCCCTGTGTGAAGTAGTGGTGTGGGCCCCTTTTTGGCATAGGCACGTGGAGGGTGTTTTTAGACAAGTGCCTCCCCAACCATCACCCACCCGTCCCAGCATGCATGTTGCAGGGCTGCATAGGGCACCAATGTGGCCTTGCAACATGCTTGATGAGTGGGTGATGGGTGGGGAGGGGGTTGTGTAAAATCACCTAAAGTTACCATAATTCATTTTTGAGAAGCAGTTAAACATAACATCCTCTTCAAAGGCAGGGGCTCCTCCAGGTCTCTCTCTTATGCATATCCTGTTGTTTCTATTTCATTCACAGGGTTGGGGTCCCTTCCTGACCTGTCATGAGCCCTCCATAGGCCAGGGCTCCCTGCATTTGAAACTGTGTTGACAGCGTTTTACATCAGTGCTTGTTACTTATGTTGTCATTTCACATTTATTTATGGACCCTAAAAATTGGGGGCACTGCACAGTTGAACAATCGGTGCTATTCTGGATCTGGCCCTGGTCAGAACCGTTTTGTGCCTGTTCCTCGTGGCAGCCTGATCCAGTGGCATCTGTAGCATAGTTTGATGCCTTTTCTGCGCGTGTCTCACCAGGCAGGGGTGCTTCTCTCTGTTCACTGGCTGTTGGGATACCCTCAAGAATCTTAATAAATTGTTCTTTCTCGTGCTCCCTTGGTTTGGGACTCTGCAAGAAGAAAGTGCATCTTTTTTCAGTTTGACCATCTTACGCTGCCTGCAAAGTCTATGGGTTTAGGCTGCTTTGTTGCTTAAAATTATTGGCTGAGAGTCACAAACCACTTATTCCAGAATAGCCTAATTTGAAGCCCTGTCTACTCCAGAGTAAGTAGTTTGTGGATCACAGCCTCCATCTCTAATTCATGGTTAGTATTTATGCATTTGGTGAAATCTTTCCTGGGGCAGCAATGGGGAAAACATAATGGATACGGGTTCCTGGCCATGATCATATTACACTTGCCCTGCATTCTTTGCACTGGCTTCCTGTAGAGCAGCAGATCGTATTTAAGATTGTCCAGCTGGTTTCTAAGGCCTTGAACAGTATAGCCCCTGACTATATTTGATGTCTGTTATTGGAACCTCACCCTATCGATTATTTTTGCTCAGATGCCGCTGACTGTTTGAGCATCCCACCAGCATGCTTAGGTTGGCAGGTGATTGGGCCTTTGCTGTGGCAGATCCCTCCGTGTGGAACTTGCTCACTCCAGATGTTCATCTCAGTTTCTCCCCCCTCATCTTCAAAAAGCTCCTGAAAACGTGTTTTGTTATCCAGGTGCTTTTAGAGAATCCACTGCTGGTTCCTCTTCATGGTTCTTCCCCCCCTCCCCTCCTCTTTTGCCTTCCCTTCTTATTAACTTACATTGTTTTATTGTATTTTTCATGTTGTGAAGTGCTCTGAGCACCATCCGGCAGAGGGGTACTATATAAATAAAATTTATTATGATAGTTGCACCATTCTCTTACTGTTGCTGGAGTTCCTGTACATGCAATGGGTGTTAAATACCTATTAGGGTGGTCTGCCCTCAGAGTCTAACAGATCAGTTGGTTTCCAGAACTCTCTGAGGGATTTACCTACTGACAGTAGCAGCTATTCTGTCGATGGCCTGGTCGCTTTGTGGAATGACATCTTGACCATGGCCATCTACACAGTTGCACCCAGGCATCCACTCCCTCTACTGTGGCAGCACAGTTCCCCATGGTGTACATAGGACCCGAGGCGGCTGAAATGGGAGGGTAGGTGGTTAGAGCGCAGGTAGCGCTCGACTCATGCTGAAGCTGATTGATTGCGGCATAGATCGTTTTTAAAGGACTATGCCATAGCTGTGATGGCGGCAAAGGAAAGCTTTCTTCTCTGCTATCATAGCATCTGTGAAGTCTCGTCCAGCGGAGCTGTTCCGGGTGGTGAGGGGCCTAGTTAATTCAGTCTGCCTCCGCCCAGAAATGGGGTCATCTAATGCCCGCTGTGATATTTTTATCAATTACTTTGCAGATAAAATCACTCATATTCAGCGAGGTTCTTGGGGCAGTGAGGGCAACCAGTTGTGAACTAGATCCTTGCCTCTTTCTGGCTAGCCAGAATGATGGGGGCAGGAGACAATGGGGCTGTTGCTGTCTGGGATTGTCAGTCCCTTCCTTCGGAAGGGGAGGGTGTCAGACGTTCTTAAAACTGCAGTTCGGCCCCTGCTTAAGAAGCCATCTTTGGATGCTGACTCCCCGGCCAGCTATCGGTCTAAGGTTATTGAATGGGTGGTTGCCCAACAGCTCCAGGTTCATCTCGATACCATCCGATTCCTGGACCCATTCCAGTCAGGCTTTCTCCCTGGGTATGACACCAAGACTGTGCTTGTGGCCTTAGTCGATGACCTGTGCCTGGAGATTGACAAGGGGAATTCTGCCCTGTTGATCCTGTTTGATTTTTGGCGGCCTTTGATACGGTTGATCACGAGGTGGTATTGATACGACTGCAGGGTCGCAAACCAAGTGAGCATGAGAAATCTTACGTCTATTTGTGGTCTGTTATATCTTCCCTTCCAAGCCCTGTGACTGTATTTTGAGATTTAAGTATAGTTCTGTGACCCTAGACAGCAACATTGATATGAAAAATAAATGAAATATTGTGATCAGGACAGGACCACATCTAAGGGCCTTTTCAAATGAACCGGGAGCCCCATGGGTGCGTGAGGGTGTGTGGCACGATGGGTATGGGGCCGTTCCCACAGGCGCACACCCATCTCCGTGCACGGAGGCACCTCCGTTTTAGCATGGGGGTGTGTGTGCACCTTCACCCATCCGCCATGGCATTCCGACGGGCGCCTTCCACCCATCTCCATGCAGCGAAACTGCGTGGAGATAGGTGGCGGCATCTCGTGTGAAAAGGTTCTAAAGGTGTCATGCACGCACCAGTTCAGGTCCCAACCCACAATGTGGAAACTTTTCTTTACTGGACACTTTGTGTGAACATGTTATATTAGTGTTTGTAAACCAGGAAGGTGTCGTCTTAAGACTGTAAAACCTCTTGAATGTAAATCACTGTAGTAATTAGCTGCGCATTTGCAGACGCGCAACAGCACAGCATACTAAAGTTATCAATGCTATTTCCTTCTAATGCAATATTACTCAATAACGTGTGGAATGCAGTGAAGTACAAATAATGAAGTACACCAATAGAACTTAGCTTGGTTTCACAGTCAAATTTAATAAACTTAATAGACTTTTATAGTTTTTTCTTTACATTCACATAGATGGTAACAGCTGTTTTTCCCCCCTCTTACAGTGGCTTTCTGATAGGAAGAAGCGAGCACTGCAAAAGAAAGATGTTGGTGAGTTGTCACCAGTGCACATGTTTGTTATAACTTACCTCGTTGTTTTCCTCAGCAGGAATCTGTTCTTAAAAAGGACAAAAACCCTAGTTACTCAGGGCTCTAATCCATTATCCATTGTGCTGGTTCAGAACTTTGAGAGTCAGAGCCAGTCAGAGTCTTTTCGCAGAGCAGTAGAGAGAAACAAATAAACTTGGTTTTAGTCTTGGCTTTTATTCTCCATAATTTTTTTGGCATTTAAGTGCAGAACTGGGAAAACTCTATAAAAGCTCTAATTGGAGACAGCTGGTTGGTGGATAGTAGACTAGCCTGAAAATGGAAAAAGCTGCTCAGGCAAATTACTGTGGGAACAGACTTTTGCCCACCTAGTCCCTCCTGCAGGAAGAGGAATTTTTCCTGTTTCTGCGAACAGGGATCCTCCATTAGCTGGTCCCACATAGGGCTCCAATATGTGACACCAATGTAACATAACAGGAAAGTTACAACTTTATGTAAAGCTAACAAGCTGTGTAATGTTACCTTTATTTAACTGCTAATGTAAAAGTGAAATCGTTTGTTCTGCATTGTGTCCTTCATCTTCTCAAAGTTCATTGAATTTGAATCAATTACTCAACATGTTTTCTTAATCGTTATTGTTTATGCTAAATATTAATTGTGCTTAAAATAATCAGGATGTTTCCTGTTAATTTAACAAACTTCCCCCCGTGCCCCTAAAAGAAGCTATTACCCTGGTGCTTCTTGTTGTCATTGGACCGCTATTTTCCTCAATAGGAATCTCTTTCTTTTTAGACGTTCGTAGGAGAATTGAACTCATTCAAGATTTTGAAATGCCCACTGTCAGAACAAAGATTAAGGTATCAAGGGATGGACAATACATTTTGGCAGCAGGTTAGTGAACTAACTGTGTTCATATGCTACATTCTTAAACATTAGAAAAAGTTGACTAGGGGATGGACTTATTGAGACAAATTGAACTTCTTAGGTAATTCTTAAGTGCCAATATATATTGTAGCTTTTACTGTTCTTAATCTTGTGGTAAACCTGGTGGCTTGTGAATGTCATAGGCCATTTTTAAACGAATGCGGCTGGGGAGGGGGGTCTGTGTGCACTTAGAGGGATGATCACGGACCACCCACCCACGTGGGGTACATGGGGAAGGATTCAAATGGGCCCGGGATCCATGTGCGCCCACCCATGCACATTTTAGCATTTCCCCGCACAGAGCAGTCTGGATTTTCCCCAGTGCTCTGTACATGACCATGGGTGGGTGGTGCATGGGTTATGGGAGCATGCACCCCCCAAGCTGCCTTCAGACAGGCATTTGGATGCATATGGGATGGACGAACCTGTGTGGTTGCATCTTGCTTAAAAACGGCCATAGTGTTGCACTAAGCTTATGAGCATTTAGGATCTTAAAGGATTTATGTAGACGTAGTCTCCCCTTTTTACATTTTCTTTGTATGTATAAATCTGTCTTTTAAAATAGCATTTGAAACGTTTGGAAACAATCCTAGGAATAATTTTTATGCAACATTTTAAGGGCCTCCAAATTACTGACTAAAACTTTATGTAAGTATGAAGTCTACTTTGATCTGCTTTTTACAAGTCGAAAATTAAGTTGGTTGGATACTGAAAAATTATATTGTTTGGCCCAGAGGGTTCCCCATGCATTACTTTTGCTATAATGTTATATCAGAGTATTTTGAATAGAAAGATTTAATACCACAAGCTATGAATCTTTGGTGGCAAAGATTAAATGAAATGTTTATCTTCCTCTTAGCATTTGAATAAAATGCTACTGTTATTTATCTTATTCCTAGTGCAATAATAGATAAACTTTGTATGCTCTAAAGGGAGGGGCATGGTATTATTACTAATAACTTCATAAAGGTAACTTAATTATTTCTATCCTGGCTCAGGGATGGTAATAACATGCATGCATAAAATAAAATTAAACCCATAAAAAAATATTAAAATTGCCCTTAAAAACAGCTCCCTGGACTTTTTTGATCCCACCAAACATCTAACCAAATATAGGAGTCGTACATTGCCTCTGAAAAATGCTTGGGCTTTCGTGAACCTCCAGGAAAAAGGAATTTCTGAGCTGGAGAACAGCCAACAAGAATGCCTCTGTGTGTACCCTTGCTGTACTAGTGCAGGCATGGAATTTGCAAGAGGGCTCCCCGGCTGATTTGTCGTCACACTGGTTCAAGCTGAACTGGGCAGCCTAACACTTTATAAAGGTTTTGCCTTTCAGATTGATTAGAAAGTGCTATTTCAGTTATTAAATCCATTAAGCAGTGTTGTCCAGTTATGAAAAACATTTTCTTAAGTTTATCAGCGGGCAGATGGTTTTCATGTTTAGGCCCAAGTTTTGAATGCAGGTGGCAGCAGTCTTGACTTCAGCTTTACTCCTGTTTTCAGTGTTTGCCAGATCAGGTGCTTTAATCTGCAACACAGAAGCAAGATTTTCAAAAATTGGTGTCTATACGTATCCTTCCTAAGTGATAATTTGAAAGAGTGCTGACGTAGCATCTCCAATAAACTTGTAGACCTGAAATATTTTTGTACTTCCAGAGTAATGAGGAAATACATATTGCACCTATATAACACCAGATAGTTTTTAACTGGAGTTGGGGTGTGTGTGCTTGTATGTATATTTAAAACAAAAACAAAAAAAACCCACTCTGGTTTGCTTACCTGTGGGATAATATTGTTTTACAGGAACATATAAGCCAAGGATTCGATGTTTTGATACCTATCAGTTATCCCTAAAGTTTGAAAGATGCTTGGATTCTGAAGGTTAGTAAACCATGCAACTTTAAGCTATATACCAGAAAATTTGCAATAGGATAGACAACAGAGTAGAATTCAAAGTTCTGGATTCTGTTCGTAGCTCTGTCATTAAATTGCCTTTGATGTCTTTGATAAGTCACTTCTTTGTTTCTCCATCCGTTGAATGGGAATAACATTTGTCTGTCTCAACAAAACACTTGAAATTTAAAGCAGTGTTTAAGTACTGTTTGTCACTATCCAAATAAAATTTTATAGCTGCAATATTGGATACAAACCTAATTTCTATTATGGTAGAACACAAGAACGGAGAACATATGTTCTTCACAGTGTATTTGATATTATGTATAACACTACAACAGCAAACACTTGCCATATGTAGAAGGTATCAAAATGCACAGTTATGCTGATTTTGGGACAGGAGGGAACTTATTCCATATTATTTAAGATGACTGAGGCCCCAATGTTGATTACACTGATGAACACACCAGAGACAGTTGGCCCACATGTATTCTCCACTTTAGTGAGAATGCATGTCGATTAATATTCATAGTGTGCACATAACTGCTTTCAGGACCAGGGCCCAGGCCCATGTCAGTAAAGACAGTTATGTCTGTGAGAGTGTGGTGTGTAAATAGGCCCATATGCTGTTCAGAAAATGGGAGGAGGATGGAGAGGTCTTTTTTGTAACTAATTAGACATTAGCCTGCTGTAGTCTGGGTTGGGCAGCCCCCACTTGGATATTTTGTGTGTGCAACCTAATAAATAGGCAGCCCCCCGCGTGTCTTTCATGCGCTTGCGTGCAGTGCCAGTGACAG
Source organism: Sphenodon punctatus (assembly GCA_003113815.1). NCBI lineage: Eukaryota > Metazoa > Chordata > Lepidosauria > Sphenodontia > Sphenodontidae > Sphenodon > Sphenodon punctatus. The sequence continues at coordinate 6,236,509 of QEPC01008233.1, read as the reverse complement.
CAGAGAGGGAGCAGGAATTGGTCACTCCTCAGACGCTCTAGGATTTCTGCCAGTGACTATGATTCTGGCAGGCCTGTGCACGCGTGTCTACAACCTAATTGACGAGATGTGCACATGTTGGTGCACATTCACCTGCATGGCAGGTTCCATGTTCTCCAAGACCACGCCATACGTAGGAGCTACAGCTCCGATGGGTGGTGTCCCCATGTCCAATGGGGTCAAACACCTAATAAACAGGCAGGTGTCCAATGTGGGCTAATATCTCACTTGTTTTCGCCCAAAGAATGAAAGCAAGAGGTTTTGATAAGCACCTTACTTAAAAATAGGAGTTCAGTAAGATAAATGAGAAGTGAGCATGGCCTTGATATGCATGAGTAGAAAAATATTTCACAATATTATAATGTGTATCTTAGAAAAAGAATGTTTGAGAAAGTGTTCACATTACATAAAAGTTAATATGCTTAACTTTACACATGTAAGTAGTCCTGGGTTTGTGTTATCTAGGTCATTTTTTGTAAATAAGTACTTCTGAATACTTGATTTTTAAGCTGTTTCTCTTTCCTTTGCAGTGATTACATTTGATGTTTTATCGGATGATTACTCAAAGGTAGGTTTTACTATTTTATGGTTTTTAAAAGGTTAATTGAAAGTACAGAATTATGTTGAATTCCTCGATACTTAAATGATTCTTTTTTAAAGTTGAATTTCTTTATGCCCTTTTTTAGAACCAAAAAATCTTCAAGATTTGTCTTTAAAAGGTTTTATTTCCCTATGTGTTAATCTTTTACCTGTGTCTTGCAAGTATAAGGGGGAAATTGTGAAAATACTGTGGGTATTTGTCACCGGGGTTCGGGGCCCTCACTCCCTTTGGAGGCTGCCCCCCATATGCCCACCAGGCCAGCCGCAACCCAGTTGCCTGTGCCCGCATGGGTCCCCACGTGATCAGAAAACCTTCACTGCAATCAGGGAGCTTTCAGTGGCCCGCGCCCCTAGCCAAGCCTCCTCTTGATCTCCCAGCCCAGCCGTTACGCAGAGAACGTTCTCTGGCCACCTGTAGCTTGGAAGAATTTGCAGTGGGGTTGTCGTACATGAAAAAGGTTCGTCTAGGCTCTCACCTAAATAGAAGTACCCCCAAGTGAATTCCCCAAGGCCAAATAAAGACACAAGCACGCTAGGCTTGTTTATAAAACATATATTGAGTACATACATGTACAAGGCTGTTGATCAGATAGTGCAAGTCAATAAATCAAACATAAAGTACATGCATTCTAAATCCACTGATATTCCCTGACTGTCCCCTTACCCTAAAGGCGCAATACAGGTCCATCAGATGCTGTCTCGGACTGGGTGTTGAAGACCAGGTTCAAGTCTTAGTTCATGGCAAAGTTTTTAGTCCATAGTTTGCATTCTTGCAGCAGCTACTCCACTGAGCTGTTGTTGAAGTCCAAGATGGAAGTGTCCTTAAAGTTTCTAGAGATCCTGTCTCCTCTTCTCTGCCTCGCAGGGGCTTCGGAGACTTCCTGTCTCCTGCTGCTATTGTCCTTATAATCAGGTGGCAGGGCTGACCTGGCCATTGCTTGGCAATTAACTGCCCACTTGTTATATCAAAGGGAAGCTCTCCCCCCAGTCTGGCAACTGGTTCCAATATATCGCTCCAACTGAGCTTACAATCTCTTAACCCTTTATATTACATTACATGTATCCTCGAAATGTGTGTCATCTTCCCCCAGATGGGTATGTTATCTCCCCCCAAATGAGTGTGTTGCCCCCATGACACGTCTCCCCCTCCCCCGTTCGAGAACATGTGAGAAGGGTTGGGTCAATCCCAATCCAGGAACATGTTAGTCTGTGGTTTCTCTGTGTGACAGGGCATCCGCAATTACGTTTTCTTTACCTTTGACCTGTTTAATGGTCATGTCAAAATCTTGTAAGGCCAGGCTCCATCGCAAGAGCTTGCCGTTGGAACCTTTGACTCTGTGTAGCCAAACTAGGGGCGAATGGTCAGTGTATGCCGTGAATTTTATACCCCATAAGTATGGTTTCAGCTTACTCACCACCCATACAATCGCTAGACATTCTCTTTCAATGACCGCTAGGGTTTTTTCCCTTGGCAGTAGCTTCTTGCTAAAGAAAACAATGGGGTGTCTTTGGTTATCTTCCCCCACCTGCATTAGGGCAGCCCCTAGCCCCGTGTCAAAAGCGTCCGTCCAGACCTCAAATTCCTTGTCAAAGTCCGGGTGCCTAAGTACAGGTGCGTTGGATAGGGATTCTTTTAGCTTGTCAAAAGCTGCCTGGCATTCTGTGGTCCACTTTACTCTAGTGGGCAGCCCCTTTTTGCACTGATCCATCATAGGAGCAGTGATAGAGCTGGACTGTGGTACGTGGCGTCTATAATACCCTGACATGCCAATGAAACGCAGGATTTGTTTCTTTGTTGTGCATACCGGCCATAAAGTGATGGCTTCTATCCTGTGCGGCAGGGGGCTGATCTTCCCGCTCCCCACCTGAAATCCCAGATATGTAACCTGGCTCATAGCAATTCTGCACTTGGAGACCTTTGCTGTGAGCCCCGCAGTCTGGATTTGGGCTAGTACTGTGTCTACCTGTGTGACATGTTCCTCCCATGAATTGCTAAAAATCACTACATCATCTATGTAAGCTGCTTCAAATTCCCTGAATTTGTCTAGCGGGGTATCCATTAACCTTTGGAATGTGGCCCCGCTGTTTTTCAGATCAAATGGCATAACTGAATTCATACAGCCCCTTGTCTGTGATGAACGCAGTTTTCTTTTGGGACTGGGGATCTAGGCTAATTTGCCAGTATCCCTTTGTGAGATCGAGGGTGGTTAGGAACTGGGCCCCAGGTATCTGACCTAAAATAGCATCTGTTCTGGGCATAGGGTATGCGTCTGATGTAGTTATGGCATTCAGCTTCCTGTAATCTACACAGAACCGAACCGTCCCATCTGGCTGGGGGACTAACACTACCGGGCTTGCCCACTCTCCCTGTGAAGTTTTTATTACCCCCAGTTCTAACATCTCCTGTATCTCTGCATGGGTTTGTGCTTTGACCTTCCCTGCTGTGCGGAAGGGTCCTGACCTGACAGGTCCCTCTGTCAATTCTGTGCACTATGAGGTTGGTTCTCCCTGGTTTGCTGGAGAAGATTTCCCTATGTTGCCCCCGAACGTCCAGGATTTCCTTTCTCTGTGAGTCACTCAGCTCGCTGGAGATATTTACATCTTCCAGTGGTGGCGGGTCCCCTTTTGTGTGTTGCAAAAGGTCCAGCAAGGGTGTATGTAGGTCGTCAGGGGAGCTATCTCCCTCGGCCAGACAGACCATGTTTATTTCTGTTCCACATGCATGATAGGTTTTAATCCTGTTCACGTGGAACTCTTGGGCTCCCGCCTTGGTATTGGGTGCATCTACCCAATATGTGACCTCTTTTTTCTTTTCCAATATGTGATATAGGCCTTTCCAAGATGTATGTATGTCCTACTTTCTTAGGAGGTTTCATAATGAGGACTGAATCTCCTGGTTCATAAGTCCTCGCTTTGACCTTGCTATCATATATCCTCTTTTGCTTCTCCTGACTCTGTTCAAGGTTTCCTCTGGCTTCTGCTAACATTTCCTTAATGTTCTGTCTGAAGGTTTGAACATATTTTGTTATGGGTTCCCCTTCGCTCTCTCTGTCACCTTCCCAGGAGTCTCTGATTAGGTCTAGGGATCCCCTTACTGTCCTCCCAAACACCAGTTCGAATTACGAGAAGCCCGTGGATTCCTGTGGGACTTCTCTATATGCAAACAATAGATATGGGACCAATTTATCCCAGTTACCAGCTCTGTGCTCCATAAATTTGGTTAGCATTTTTTTTTTTAAGTGTTCCATTGAACGTTTCACCAGTCCATTTGTCTGGGGGTGATACGGTGCTACTGTAAAGTGAGCAACATCACATGTTTTCCAGAGGTGTTTGAAGATTTTAGACATGAAATTTGAGCCTCTGTCTGTTAGCACTCCCTTAGGGAAGCCTACCCTGCTAAATATGAGCATCAGAGTATCTGCCACTGTATGTGCCTCTATATTAGTGAGGACTTCCGCTTCTGGGTATCTGGTAGCAAAGTCTACCAACACCAGTAGGTATTTTTTCCCAGTTCTTGAGGGCTTCTTTACAGGTCCTACTATATCCATAGCCACTCTGTGGAAAGGAACTTCAATTATGGGCAAGGGATGCAAAGGGGCTTTCTTAGGGCCTGCTCCCTTGTTGTGTTTTTGGCATTGGTCACATGTTTGGCAATAGGTTTTCGCATCTGTGTAAATCTTTGGCCAATAATACAGGGCTTCTAGCCTACTCAGTGTCTTTGAGACTCCCAAGTATCCTGCAAAGACACATGTGTGTGCCAATTTCAAAAGGTCCCCTCTAAACCTTTGTGGTACTACTAATTGTTTATTGGGGTAGCCTCTGTCTCCCTGGGGTGAAAATCCCTCTGTCTTGATCTGCTGAGGTGCTGCCTGCTGCCTCTTCCCTGATCCTTGACAGAGTACTGTCAGTTTCTAACTGCATTCTGAACTCTGTCTGGGGTCCAGTCATTTCCTCCCTGACCTTTGCCAATTCTGAGGTTTGTAATTCTGGACTTGGGTCATGTGTACCCTGGTCCGTAAGCACCTTCTCTACTCTGGGGTCTTCCCCGGGTGTGGTTTGTATGCAAGGGGTATCTGTCTCTGTGCTGTCCGAGGCTACGCAAATGGATACAGCTTGGTTCTCAAGGCTCTGTTCCTCGGGGGCCTTCTCTTGGACCCCGGTGTCCGGTTCCCTCCCGGACTCTTGTCCCTGTTCTTCCTCTGCTATGGGGTGTTGCATGGATCTGGTCTGTTTTACTTGACAGGCCTGACTTGCTGCCATGGCTGTCTGCCACCCCCATATATCATCCCCTATTAATAGGTAAATTTTCAATTCATCTAGTACCCCTACTTCTAGAGGTCCCTTCAGCCCTTCCCATTCCAATTCTATTTTTGCAGTGGGGGCTGTTTTTTCTCCTGTCGCTCCTTCTATGACGATCGTTTTAGTGGGGTGTATACACTCCGCTGGTATCACCCGTCTGCTGGCTACTGTCATGTCTGCCATGGAATCCCGCCATCCAATGCAGGGTACATCATTAATCTTTGCCTCTCTCATTTGCTTCTTTTTCTCTTCCCATACCTTAGTGAATTTGTAGGAAGCCAGTGTCCCCTCCGGGATTGGTTTCTGTACGGATATGCAGCGAATCTCTGCCCTTGCTGAGGTTTCTTCCCTCCCCTCTATGTCTGGGAAGTTTCTCTTTATGTGCCCTGGCTTGTGGCACTGGTAGCAATTCCCCAGGCCCTCCTTAGGGGTCTGAGATGAGTTTGGCCCTTGAGCCTGAGGATTTCTGTCCCACCTTCCCCCGGATGCTCCCCCGGGCTTGTCTTGGGGGGGACTTGCTGTGTCCCTCTTGTTGGAGTCTGTTTTCCCCTTGGCCTCCTCCCCCCGCCTGGGTTGCCTCGTGGCCTTCTCAGTTTTGTTTGGGCCAGAATCCTTTTCTATAATCAGGATTATACCTCTTGTTCCCCTGGGGTTTGGGTTGTTCCCCCTCCGGTCCCTTGGATTGGTATAAGGCTCTGGTGCATGCATAGTCATCCCCAATCTCTGCTGCTTTATCTAGAGCAGTCCGCTTTCTCTCCATTATACGTGCCTTCACAGGCTTATCACAGACACTCACAAATTGGTGTAGCACCATCAATTCACACAGTTTCTCATAATTCTGGGCATTTTCCCCCATAACCCATTTGTGGAAGGCATCATTCGCCTTACATATATATATTCTTTGTGTGTTATGCCCTCAGTTTTCAGAGATCTAAAACGCTCTCTATGCATTTCTGGTGTCACTTCATAGCGAGCTAAAACAGCTGTTTTAAGACAATCAAAAGTGATATTACCATCTGACCCCTCTAGTATATTGTACAGAGACAATGCTTTACCCGTCAGTCTCGAGACGATCACTGGCACCTCGTTGCGTTTGCAGATCTTTTCGAAGAATTCCTCGATGCATGTCTTCTCGTCGAAGGCCTGGATTAGCCGTGCGTATTGTTGGCTGCGTTGCTCTCTCGTGTTGGTTGGGATGCTAGGTGTGGGACCTGGTTGAGGAGAACTTCTAGGGGGTAGTGCTCCTGTCTGAGTTAGCACTGTCAACTCATGCTGCCGTTGTTTTATCGTTTTCCTCCCGCCTCAGGCGCTCACGTTCCACTTCCACGTTTTGTCGTTCCATTTCCATCTTTTGCCATTCGCGTTTCTGATCCCATTGGAGTTTTTTGAACTTCAGGTATTCTTTGCTGATAGGCCTTGTCTCATCCTCGTCGGAGGGGGCGTCGTCCTCTAGGTCGCGCGAGGCGGATGCACCCTCTTGTGGCTGCTGCATGTGCTCCCTGAGTTTCTATTTCAGCTGGTCTACATTAAAGCCGGCTGGATCTATGCCTCTTGCGTTGCATTCGGCAATAAGCTGATCTTTCTTCATATTCTTTATCCCTTTTAGTACTGGGGCCATTTTCGAATGCTTTCCTTCTCACTCAAAATAAAAAAAACTGCTTTGCACTGAATGATCAGTTCAGCCTTCCGGTGCCACCTGGTGGCCGTTCCGCGTCAGAGCCTTGCTCTGCAGCCCTTCCAATCGGACTAGTCTGGGCTAGTCCCTCTTGCCCTTTTCACTCTCCTTAAGTGTTTTACGGGGTTTTAATGGGGTACTCCAGAGTACTGGCCTGGCTCGCCACTGTCACCGGGGTTGGGGGCCCTCACTCCCTTTGGAGGCTGTCCCCCGTATGCCCACCAGGCCAGCCGCAACCCAGTTGCCTGTGCCCGCATGGGTCCCCATGTGATCAGAAAACCTTCACTGCAGTCAGGGAGCTTTCAGTGGCCCGCGCCCCTAGCCAAGCCTCTCCTTGATCTCCCAGCCCAGCCGTAACCCAGAGAACGTTCTCTGGCCACCTGTAGCTTGGAAGACTTTGCAGTGGGGTTGTCGTACATGAAAAAGGTTCGTCTAGGCTCTCACCTAAATAGGAGTACCCCCAAGTGAATTCCCCAAGGCCAAATAAAGACACAAGCACGGTAGGCTTGGTTATAAAACATATATTGAGTACATACACGTACAAGGCTGTTGATCAGATAGTGCAAGTCAATAAATCAAACAAAGTACACGCATTCTAAATCCACTGATATTCCCTGACTGTCCCCTTACACTAAAGGCGCAATACAGGTCCATCAGATGCTGTCTCGGACTGGATGTTGAAGACCGGGTTCAAGTGTTAGTTCGTTGCAAAGTTTTTAGTCCATAGTTTGCATTCTTGCAGCAGCTACTCCACTGAGCTGTTTACTTGTTGAAGTCCAAGATGGAAGTGTCCTTAAAGTTTCTAGAGATCCTGTCTCCTCTTCTCTGCCTCACAGGGGCTTCGGAGACTTCCTGTCTCCTGCTGCTATTGTCCTTATAATCAGGTGGCAGGGCTGACGTGGCCATTGCTTGGCAATAAACTGCCCACTTGTTATTTCAGAGGGAATCTCTCCCCCCAGTCTGGCAACTGGTTCCAATATATCGCTCCAACTGAGCTTACAATCTCTTAACCCTTTATATTACATTACACGTATCCTCGAAATGTGTGTCATCTCCCCCCAAATGGGTGTGATGTCCCCATGACAGTATTATACATTAAATTCTTTCAAATGCACACAGTGTGGGAAATGTTTCTTGACTAGCTTTTTTCAATTTCATAATTATTTTAGTTTATAGTTATAGATAAATACAAACATTTTGGCTACACTTTGCATTAAAGGTCTGATTATAAAGGGTTAATAAATGGCTGGATAAATAGTTAACTGATTAGCACTATTTAGGCAGTGTGATAGTGGTTATGTGTTGCTCATTTCTGCAAAATGATAATTGTCTATTAGCAACAGAATGAAATAGATGGTAGTCTATTTGCAACAGACTATTGCCATATAGCAGCTACTAAACACTTATTGACACATTATAACATCTTTAGAAGGTAACCTTAATGTAAAGTCTTCTCAAATGTTCAGAAAAAAATGGGACTGTTTATATATTTAAGGCTTTCTTTCAGTAAACTGCTTTTAAGTGTTAGTTTCACTAATTTGGGTGGGGCTTCTAGTGTATTTAAACTTATATACATGCTTAAATGTATCTTGCCAAATTGGTGCATCAGTGTGTATTACTGGACCTTATTTTTTTTAAGCATAATTGTTACCTTTCCAGATACTCAGTAGAAAATCCTGCTACATGCTAGATTTTTAATGCTCTGTCTACTTATGTAGGGTGGGAGAGCGTGGAGAGTTATTTGATTTGCAACAGACTATTATCAGCTGTTAAAAAATGAAACACTAGATCTCATTAGCTAATATTATCCCACCCTGTTTGTTAGGTGTTCTTCCTCACCAGATATGTGGTTAATACCCACTGGACCCACAACCCCAACTCACAGCGTGGTCTTGGAGAATGTGGAGCACTAAAGGCGAATGCTGGTTAATGCAGGCTAATGTGAGCCCACGTGTCTGCATCCCCATCACTTAGGTTGTGGGCAGGACACAGGTCCACTAGCACCATAGAATCGCAGGTGGAAAACCTAGAGCATCAGAGGAGCAACCACTTCCTGCCCCTCTCGCCACACTCATTCTCACTGGTGCTGCCAGTGCGGGGCTGCCTGTGCCTGTCCATTAAGCTGGACATGCAAGAGGGAAAACCAATCCTTCCTACTGCATGTCAGAAGAGCATTCAAAACTATTTTTAATCTAAGAGGGATTCCACTGGGAATAATTTATTCTTTGATCTTTAGATGTCACTTTATTGGTTAGAAAAGTATTTGGGTCTTTATTCTGTGGCCCTTTTCAAGAAGGGGGACTCTTCAGAAAGGGTCCTGTCGCAGACCAACAGCCAGATTAATTAAGGAAACTACTTTTTCTATCCAGGCATTTTTCAGCAGTAACTTTGGGGTGGCAGGAGCAGACATCATGCTCCGGGAAAACTAATAGAGGAGAATTCCAGTGGCTTGTATCTATCATTCCAAATGGGAATCCCTAGCTTCTTATTTAAGTATTACAGCAACATAACTGGAAAAAAATCAGAAATAATTATGAGTGATCTAGGCCAGAAAACTGTCATCATGTGAACACTTCAGATTGCTGTCAGCTTGCTTCATGGAGGCAGGAAATTTGGTTGTCAAGCCGATCAAAAGAATCTCTTTGCCACTATCTTTAATGGGAAAAGCTGCTGGCTTGGAATGCTATTTTAGGCAAGTTTGAAATATTCTTCAAATCCTTCTTAAGAGGCAGGTAAATGCAGTTTTTATGTCTGTCGGTTAATATGCTTTAAAAAAAGATGGATTTGTCAAATTTGTCCTTGCAGACAGATTATACCTCTACTGAAAGTGCTCATTTTATGTTTACTTTTTCTAATAGAATGTGCTATGGATATTTAAACTGCTGGTCCTTTCCTGCACTCCACTTGAGAAACCCCCCCTCCCCACTCCTCTAGGTACATAAATGAGCATATTTAGTTTGTGTCTACAACCTTTTAGTTCTTGCTTGACAACATAACCCTTTGTCAGAAGAAATTAATTGAAAGGTCTTGTCTGTGTAAGATTTTCAGAAATTCAAGTACTAACAAGCTTTGCAACAATGAAAATGCTAGTGTAGATAGAACCAAAGTATCAATGCCTGTGGGTACCTGCTTTGGCACTTTTCACCATTGCTAATGCAGCTGCTAGGTAAATTTAGGTGGAATTCTTAGCATTGTCAATGCATAGTGTGCCCAAGATGATGATCTTGCACATTGGCTCCATTCACACGAGCCTTTTTTCCCACTTCTTCAATTTCTTGTGAGATTGTAATTACGTATTTTAACTGTTCCCATGTTTTGGTGGGGTTTTTTGTAATGCATTTGGAGCACCAGGCAGACTGACTGCAGGATTAATCCCTTTGCACATTATAGAAAATGCATATGACAGAATAAACACAATTGTTAAGCTTCGGTTTTTGAGTTGATTAAACACGCAGTGCACCTGTGGCAAGTGAGAGTTTTTTGCAGGTTTAGCGTCTAGTGTGAACACAGCCATACTGTATCTCCTCTTCCTGACCAGGGTCTGGATGAAAGCATGCTCCATGAGTATGTTTTTTGATAAGTAAACAATCCAACTTTGTTTATCACCCACACACAGGTTTTTAAATAGGAATTGAAGTTTCAAGGCAAACAGTAATCCTAGACTACTAAGATCAATTGCGTGGTTTCTCTTCATCTTAGTTAATCAAGCTTTTTGCCATGACCTGGGAAATGGTGAGGCAGGCTTCATGTGGTTAGTAGATTACATCAGTGGGCATTTTTAGACACACGTTAAGGTTCCAGATGTTTCAGTCTTCTGGGTTTACAAGTCCACAAGTAAGTTCCAGATTCATTTTTCTCACACACTGCCCTGAGGCAGCCTAAAGTAGCCACAGCTGTAAACGTAACAGGCTGCCATGGAAACCAAATGACCACAGCTGCCTGGAGCAAAGCAGTTTACCAGGAGAACCTTTTACACACACAAGTTCTGGGAGAAGTTTCATGCAGACGTTCAAAGATCCAGATGTTTAAGATCTGGATGAGTGATTTAGACACACAGAAAGTTCTGGATGTTACAGCAAACATCCAGGAGAAATGTGTGTCTAAAAACACCCATTGTTTGTTCAATACAATACCTTTCTTTTTTTTTTTTAAAAGACAAATACATTGGCTTTGTTGCAGGCCTGTGTGGGATTGAAAAGTCACTGGAACTTCATTTTAAAAAGAAACAATGGGAGGAGAAAGAACTTTATAAAACAACAACAACAACCCTCTACTTTATATTTTCAGATAGTCTTCTTGCAATGTGACAGATATGTGGAGTTTCATTCACAACATGGCCGTTACTACAGGACAAGAATACCAAAATTTGGTAGAGATTTCTCCTATCATTATCCATCATGTGACCTGTATTTTGTAGGAGCAAGGTATTGTTTTTGACTGTTTGTTTTAATTCTACTTAGTTTTTTTCTTCCAAGTCTAAAATCAGTATTGTGTAAAAATACTGTGCAACTCTTTTCAGTTGAAAAAAATTATCAGTGCCTTCCAAATGCTGCACAAGTGAAGAATAGAAAATATGTATTTATACAAATTTAGACCCTGATCTCCTCCTAAGACTCAGAACAGACACGAAGGATAAAGCCACATGAGACAAAAGTGGGGCCCAATCCCCCCCCCAGGGAGGGCAAATGCAACTGCCACACTTTGGCCAGGCCCCATGATTTTCCCTGCTGCGGGGAAACTAGGCGGCCCACTGTCGCAAGTTCCACGACGCCTCCGGGGCGGACTGAGGAGCCATCCACACCTACGGGCGCCCGACCCACCCACCTGCCCATTGCCCCGGGTTGTGCCACCGTAACATGCAATGCATCACCGACCTTCTCCAGCAAATGCATCATGTGGCAGCTGACTGGCTTTCTGTCCTGGGGTAGAGCTGGGTGAACATCTGGCAGCTGTCGGCCATACGATCCGCTGCATTGGACAAGGTTGTCCAATGTGGGGTAATGTTATCCCACTTTAGGAAACATCTCGTGGCCTCACCCAAAGTCTAATTAATTAAGCAGAGTACTTTGTAATAACTTTCATTTTTTGAGTGTTTGAATAAGTGGCCTTTAGCTCAGTTAAATTGATTTTTAAATAGCTGTCATGTTGTATCAAAATGAATACATGCTATACTCATTTGGATATGTTAGTAAGTGTTAAGATTAATTTCTCTATGTATTCCAGACTCTTCAATGTTCATTTTTGATCAGGGCTGTAAAAACCCACTCACCTGCTTGCCTCTGACAAGTACGCTTTTTGAGCTGGCAAGTAGTTTTCCACAACATTAGGCCCTCTTCCCTATTGCAAGCTCAGCCTGGCAAGTAGATTTTTTTATGCCTGGCTAGCAAATTATTTATATACTTTTTACAGCTCTGTTAATGATGATGCCTTACAATTGACATGAGCTAGTCAGAAAAGTTCTATGAAGTGATTTATGAGGTTCCTGGGGAAAATTAGGGAGGGATGGGCATTTAGGCCTTGAAGGTGCAATCAAACACTCCGATTCTGCAAAGAGTTGAATGCATAACTTTTGGTGTATCATTTTAATGACAGCAGTAACTGAGCTTAAGTTTTTGTAGGATTAGGAATTAAGATGAACAGTTTATAATTAAACTGCAAAGATAATGCAGAGTAGTTGCTGGTACATTGCCAATAATATCCGGTTTTCAGGATGAGAAATAGTAAGTTCTGTGTAACCTCTTAAGCCTCCCTGTACAGTTCTGCTCCCTGGCATACGAACCAGGAAAGAAGCAGCAGTGGTAGCTGCTTCAGTGATTTCTGTGCCTGCCCACCTGCAACCAGTGCTAATTGTCTGGGGAATCGGATCATTGGCTCTTGCTAGGGCCAGTATCAGCAGTGGTTGCCAACAGCCAACCAATCCACAGCAGATGTCTGTGGGCACTCGGATTCAGTTACCCTCAGGAGGGAGAATGAGAGACTTATGCAGTGGGAAGGGGAGTGACCCTTTTCTAGGACAAATGGCTGGGAGGAACACCTAGTGGGAGTGGTGGCTGGTAGGGACACTGACTTGTGTATGAGTGCATATGTATCTGGTGGAGTGAAGGCATGTAAGTACCAAGTTGTGATGGGAGGAGTTGTATCAGGCTTGGATAGCAGCAGTGTTAGAGCTCATTGTTCCTACTAATTCTCCACCCCCTCCCCAAGAATTATTTTGTGCTGTTTTTGAGAGCATGTGTACATTTGCTGCACCTGCAAACACACACCACTGCTCATTAGGAAAAAATTAGAGGGGACATTGCAACAGTGTACTAATTATTTATGGTGAATTGTCAGAGACAGGGAGGAAAAATTATGTAAGACGAAGAGTTGGCTTTCCCTACAAATTGAACACTGAAAAAAATTATACTTGCCATAAAGGATGCCTCTTACGTGGTCTCACCAGCATGGCTCTTGCTAATTTGATTTACTAATTCAAACGCTAAATTTATTTTTTAAATTTTTTTTTCTTTTTTCTTTGTAGCTCTGAAGTGTATAGGCTAAATCTAGAACAAGGAAGGTACTTGAATTCCCTGCAAACGGATGCCTCGTAAGTATCTACAATTTAACACGTGCATCTTCCAGCAGGTGGAGCCAAATGATTGTCGTGATTTCTAGGAATAGAACTGTGTGCAATCCAGATGCAGCTTAATATAACTTACCTTGAGTCTGAAAGGAACATCATTAGCTTCATTCTGAGCTTCATGTATTATGATTATTATTTATTATTTTTGGCCTTTGCAGTTCACTCTCAAACTTAATAGTAATCAACCTTCCCTAGTGTACCTATTCATCATGATGATGATGATGAATTCAGCTTATTCATCATGCTTTTAGTTGATTCTCTGTAGAATTCAAGGCATAAATAAGCCTGGAGAAGAAGTGTAAAGGAAGATATTGTAGCATTGTAGATAGTTTTGAAGGAGGTTGTTCAAAGTACAAAGGACTTAAGAGTTAGTCAAACAGGTAGTTGGCATGAGCAGATGGGGAGAGTGAGCATGGTAAGAGAGCTCATTGCTTTCGTAATATTTGTGTTCTGAAATATCCTGTTAATCATTAAGCTGATCGCTATTTTTATCCTAGGGAGAATAATGTGTGTGACATAAATCCTGTGCATGGTTTGTTTGCTACTGGGACAGCAGAGGTAAATGTTGCATCTTTCTAAGCAGCATGGTAGCTTTTTCATTTTTTATTTAGTGCTGATGTTATTTAGGCCATCAGAATAAGTCATGAGATCTGGTTTTAATATTAAATGCCATTTTAATATGCCATTTGCCACATTGAACACAAATTGATTAAGATGTTGGCTACAAATCTTGCCAAGTGCTTATTATTTTATTTATTTATTTATTTACTTATTGGCCGCCCTCCCCCCCCCGCCCCCCCATGCCATGCATGTGTCATATACACTGAATTATTTTTCTGGATCGGGCAGTTAGATGGCATGGCTGTTTCCAGAACACACAACAAACTTTTGTTTCTGCATTATGTGTGATGTGATCACAGAATTTGTCAGGAAAGCAACAAAAAGTGTAGTATTTTCTTTAAAATAGGAACTCATGTATAACTTAGTTTGTGCGTTTCCTGTTACTGTTTACCTTAAAAAGAGCTGTTCTGGAGTACATACAATACTTCCTACAGATGATGATGATGAAAATAATTTAAATAATTTAAATTTAATTGAATATATTAATTTATTTATAATTTAATTTATAGTATTTAATTAGTAATATTTTAATAATTCAATAAGTAATTTCATATTACATAATAAACATTAATATTTAAGTGATTTAAATTGTTTATTATAATAATGAATCTCCTGTTCCACGTGTATATGCAGCTGTTGGGTGAGGTCGTGAGAAGGTTTGATGTTCAGTGTCATCAGTATGCTGATGACACCCAGCTCTACCTCTCTTTTACATCCGACTCAGACCCTGCAGTCTCGGTGCTTACTCTGTGTTTGGTGGCTGTGGGGGACTGGATGAGGATGAGCCGACTGAGGCTGAATCCCAACAAGATGAAAGTGATGCTGGTGTGGTGGGTAAGGCGGTGAGCGTGGCATCCCCCGTCATTGTACGGGGTTTTCCTTCCGCTGGTCCCTCAGGTTTGTAGTCCAGGGGTGCTCCTCGACTCCCAACTCCGCCTGGATCTCCAGGTAGGGGCGGTGACGAGCACATTCCGCCAACTACATCCGGTATGGCAGCTTTGGCCATATGTCTCAGACTCCGACCTAGCCACCATCGTCCATGCTTTCATTACTTCGAGACAAGACTATTGTAATGCACTCTACATGAGGCTACCCATGGTAACGGTCCGGTGGCCCATCTTCTTATGGGGACAGGCTCCCGTGAGCACATTATACTTGTACTCCGTTCACTGCACTGGCTACCTATAGTCTTCCGGGCCCAATTCTAGGTGTTGGTGCTTACCTATAAAGCCCTAAACAGCCTGGATCCTATCTATTTGTGGGATTGCCTCACGCCCCGGACCCTGAATTGGCTCCTGTGGTTGGCCGGGAGCGCCTTTCTTGAAGTCCCCTGGGTTTCCTGGGGGGGCGACTATGGAGAGGGCGTTCTAGGTGGGACCTCACACCCCACCCCCCAGGCAGAAGCCCAGTTGGCCCCGGACCTCCCTTCCTTTTGATGATCATGTAAGACCTGGCTGTTGCTCCATGCTTTTGATGAGGGGGATGGGTGGTGGGAGTGGGGTTGAGGAATAGGGTTGTTAGATTTTTGTTCCATTTAAACTTTTCCCATTGTTATAAAATTGTTTTAATATATGTTTTTATATTCGTATATTTATATTGTTAGCCACCCTGAGCTGCCTCTGCAGGAGGGGTGGAATAAAAATTCTTAAAATAAGTAAATTAAATAAAATTAAGGGTGTTTTTAAAACAGAAAAAAGAAGTGAAACATGCAGAAACTTATGAGAGTAAAATGAGAACCTTGACAGAAAGAGGAATCAGTATCAGATCAAGCATCATGAAATGTTTGTTTGTTAGTGTCAGAGAGAGCTGATTGTATGTTGTGATTATCTGTTGACATTCTTTAGGGGAAAGTGGAATGCTGGGATCCCAGAACAAGAAATCGAGTGGGAACACTAGACTGTGCTTTAAGCAGTGTGACTGCAGATAAAGATTAAGAACTTACTATTTCTCATCCTGAAAACCATTATTGAATTTCTCTAATACAACTAACAGCATGAATTTCATACCTTTCACTATATCATAGGTATTCTAGTATGTATTCATAGACTTTATTGAAAGGAAAACATACCTATGAAATCATATCTTTCAGGATAGAGGGCCTACCATCCATTTCTGCACTCAAATTTAATGGGAGTTTGAATGTGGCAGTTGGAACATAGACTGGACAGGTAGATGTACTGTCAAATGATGCTTATTTACCATGTAAATGGCAAGTTTAAAACAAATAAAAGAAAATCTTTTTTCACTCAGCGTATAATTGGGTTGTGGAATCTACTGCCAGAGTCTGTGGTAAGGGCCAGTACTATAGCTGAGTTGAAAAGAGGTTTGGACAAGTTTCTGGAAGATAGGTCCATTAGCAGCTATTAGCCAGACAGGATCAGGGAACATGACTGGAGCTGGGGGAAAACAACAGGGAATGGATCCCCATTGTGACCTGTTGGGTGCTACTCCCAAGCTACCATGATTGGCCACTGTCGGAGACAGGATGCTGGGCTAGATGGACCATTGGTCAGACCCAGTATGGCACTTATGTATTTTGAAAGAGAGAGTTTCTGTGCAGAAGACCTGCATGTGAAGAGTGTATTCAGAAGACTTTCTTTGCAACCAGTTTGTACTGACAGATAAGGTTAAGTGTGTGTGTTTGCTTGTTCACGATACTTAGGCTACTCTCCCATGTTACAGTGGGGTGTGGGAAACTTACATGAGGCAAAATCTCAGTGGGGAAACTCACGTGAAGCTCCACTTTTGGGCGTAGGGGTGAAAACACACAGTGATTTCACTTCTGGATGATGGGGCTCAAAATCCATCCGTCAGTGAAATCACCGTAAGAATCGCCTGATGACATTTTCACCCCCTGCACTAACAAGTGGATCTTCACATGAGTTTCCTTGCCATGATTTTGCCTCTCGTAAGTTCCCCCCACTCCTGTAACGTGGGCGAGCAGCCTTATTCCTGAAGCGGAATTCCCTTCATAAAATGCAGTTAGAGCCCCTAAATAAGAAGCATGTCTATGGTGTTGATCTTGCAGCACCACAGCTACCACTGCAAACTTTTGACTTCAGGGGGGTTAGAACCAGCACAGAGATTTCAGGATTACACAATTGGTGTAAATTTCTGCTGTCTGAGTGATACAAGGAAGTTATTGTTTCTTATCGCTTTCTGACAGTGCTACATTCATATATGCTGTCCTACCTGATCTTTGTTCTTTTATGGCTAATTGGAGGAATAGTTAATAATTGTAATTTGCATCTGGAACTTCAGGTCACTTCATTATCACTTGGGCCGCCCACAAGTTGTGCAGTGAGGTAATTTTCAGTGTGAACAGGACTAATAATGGCAAATCAGATTATTGTACAGTGTAGTGCCTTTTGTCCACATTTCCTTTGTCTGACACATGGGTAAAATTGTTGTCTTCCCCTCATTCAATCAGGCAATAAAAGCCAATCGGCTGTTTACTGATCAGCTGTTTAGTGCTAATGACTGCTATCCGAGCTAAACAGCTGGCTGGCAGTTGCAACTTGAAAGCATCTTTAGAAAAACATCACTAGAGCACGTGAAGTGGGTGACCAATAGTTTTTAAAAAATAGATCTTCCTTGCCTGTGTATACAAGATGCTTTTAAAGTGCTGGTCCAATCATGATACTTGAAGCATTTGTCTGGTGTTAGTTTACAAACTAATTCAGCATACAGCAGGCTAGTTTTTATAGATATATTAATCTGAAACTGAGGACTTAGAATTCTTTCTTAGTGCCATGATTTTAGATGAATTCTTTTGAAATAATATAATTTAAATGGTTTTTTTCAGGTTTTGTTGTATGATCTCCGGTCTAGTAACCCATTAATAGTCAAGGATCACCACTATAACCTGCCTATTAAATCAATCCAGTTCCAGGGTCAACTAGATTTAATTATTTCTGCGGATTCACGGATCATAAAAATGTGGAACAAGGACACAGTAAGTCTGTTTCTTTGTTTTTATACACAGAAATCCATCATTTTAATTGTTTTGTTCATGTATGTTACTTACATTTTATGCTGTACTCTTCTCTCTATTTGAATACAAGGGAACTTTGTGTGTGCCCTAATTAACTTAGTATTGCTGTACTGTTTCAAACTGTAACAAAAACCCTAATTTGGGGGAATTTCTCCAGTTCAGCAGGTCAGAAATGGTATAGTACTTTTGGTATGCAATATTGTACTGTTCCTTTTAAAAAAAGCTAAAAAAACCAAAACCTTCCTCTTTCCTTTCCCCTTCCTATTAAAAACAAATGAAATCCAGACCACAAAACCTATATACTAGTTGACTGATTTGTAGTTCACTATTTCTTAACCCATAATCGGTTTAAGAAATGGGCTAATATACAAATATATAATATGAGATTGATAGAACTTAGCCTTCTAAACATTTCATTTCTTGTCTTGGTATGTGGGTCAATCTTAAACCTTACTTTAACTTTGTGTGGAATTAGTTTGTTTTTTAGCTGGTATATCTATAATAGTATTGCTGTAAAAAAGACTGTTTTGAGGTCTTTTATCAGTCTTCCTCTGTGCCAACATCACGCTTGTCAAAGACTGTATCTAGGGGTATTTTCAGACGTGACGGGGCTCACACGTAACGGCCAACAGACACGTTGACTGCTCCCGGTGGGGAATCGGGGGGGGCACTTGGCACAACGTACGGCCGCATGGCCCCGCCCCCCCACACTCCCTAGGCCGCCTGCCCTCTTGGGAGACGGGTGCCCGCCCACATTGACCACGACCTGGAATCCCACCGCTGATTCCGGGCCGTGGTAGGGGGCCAGACGTTACGGTCCCCTTGATCACGGGGGGGAATCACATTCAACACGCAAACGGAGATGGTCCAGCCAGGACCTCCGTTTGCGTGTTGAATGTGATTCCCCCCCGTGATTCACGAGGTGAACATCTGGGGGGGAACTTCCGTTCCCCCCAACAGACGTTACGGGATCACGGTCACCATGTGGGCATTCACCGTGGTTGAGCGTGATCTCGTGACGTCTGAAAATACCCTAGGTGTTCTGTTTCTGCACTTTTTGTATTTTCTCTGAGTAGCTGAAATAGCTTATCCGGAGCACTTTCAACTTTTGGCAAGTAGAAGCTTTATACAACCTTTTTCCAGAGGCACCCAAGACCCCACTCTTATCTCTCTCTCCCATAGGACAACTATCCCTTGCTAACATAAGAAATGCCATACTGGTCCATCAAGCCCAGCATCCTGTCTCCAACAGCGTCCAATCCAGGTCACAAGGGAGAAGTACTAGCAGTCACAATGGGCAATCCGTTCCCTGCTGATCGCTCCCTGCTCCCAACAGTAAGAAGTTCCCATCTCGTAATCTACTTGGCTAGTAGCTGTTAATGGATCTATTCTCCAAGAATTTATCCAGTCCTTTTTTAAACCCAGTCATACTACTGGCCCTGCCAACCTCCTCGGGTAACAAATTCCATAATTTAACTCTGCTGAGTGAAAAAATACACTAGTTAGTTTCATGAAATGTCCCCTAGTTCTAGTGCTACTTGAGAGAGTAAATAAACATTCCCTAGCTACTAGTTCCACTTCACTCAAGACTTTATAAACCCCTATCGTATCCCCTCTCTGTCTGTCTTCAAGCTGAAGAGCCCCAACCTATCAAGTCCCTCTTTGTACAGAAGCCATTCTAAACCCTTGATCATTTTTGTTGCCCTTCTCTACACCTTTTCAAGTTCTACTCTATCTTTTTTGAGATGGGGTGACCAGAATTGCACACAGTACTCAAGGTGCGGTCACACCATCAATTTATATAGGGGCATTATGATACTTACAGTTTTATTCTCTATCCCTTTCTGAATAATTCCTAACATTCTGTTTACTTTTTTGACAGCTGCCACACACTGAGCTGAGTATTTCAATGTATTGTCCACAATGACTCCCAAGGTCCTTTTCTTGAGTGGTTACTCCTAATTTAGACTCCAGCATTGTGTACGCATAGTTTGGATTAATGTTCTTGATGTGCATCACTTTGCACTTGCCCACATTAAGTTTCATCTGCCATTTAGATACCCAGTCACCTAGTCTTACAAGAACCTCTTGCAATTCTTCACAGTCTGCTCGTGTTTGAACTACCTTGAATAACTTTGTCATCTCCAAATTGGTCACCTCACTCTTTACTCCTTTTAGAGACCCTTTTAGATTTCCCAGCTTTTTTCTGTCTTCATACTGCTAATTGCTTTATTGTAAAAAGCCCCCATGTGCTTTGTATATCAGATACATGGCTACTTAAATCCATAACAATTAGTTTTGTCGCCAGCCCAAACCTTATATTGTTCCGAGTCCTGTACGTTGGTTACTCACAATTAAGCCTAAGGTTATGGGGTGGCTTGTTGGATGAGAAAGGGGTGGATTTCTTGCTGTGTGTTCTAGCTGGCACCACCTCCCACAGATGCTAGTTCCTGTCCATCTCTGGCTGAAAACCAGCAGTGCACTGGCAGGCTGTGGGCTGAAGAGGCTTTGATTCCAGAGTACCCCATGCTGAGACATGCCTATGGGTGGGGAGCACATGGCTCTCTGCCTGCAGAGAATGAGGGTGGGGAAAAGCCCTTCTACTAATCATCAGGATATAGATCAGAGGTAGGCGAGGTACCAACATTAAACTGCGTGGGAAAGTAAGATCCCAGGAGGCAGGTTAATCTGCCTGCTAGGAAGGTAGGAAGGAAGAGAAATGGAAACTGGGTTTCCTGTTCCCATTTAATGATCTCAAGGGCATATGTTTTTAAGGTGCTATGGTCTAGCTGCTGCAGAGGCTTTTTCCCTAGTGACTCATGTTTTTGTGTAAAAATCTTTGTGTCTGTGTGCTAGGTTTCTTCAAAATGTTTCTGAATTTGCCGAGTAACTTTGAATTCAGTGTCAAATGGATTCAGACCGCTTTGGTCATTAAGCCTCAACACTTTCCTTGTGCATAAGAGCCAGTGGGCCGTAGTGGCTAAATGTGCAGTACCTTGACTGGGAGGTAGAGGGAAGCCCCGGTTCAAGACTCACCTTAGCCAGAAACTCACTGGGTGACCTTGGGCTAGTCACAATATTCTCTCAGCCTAACCTACCTCACAGGGTTGTTGTGAGGATTAAAATTTGTGTTAATTAGTTCTATGTGAAGCGCTCCGAATGCCATGGCAGGGGGGGCGCTATATAAAATAAAAATTAAAAATAAATAAGCATTGATGATTCCTGTGACAACCTGCTGTCTCTTCAGTGAAGAAAGAAAGGGAAAGCATGTAAGAATATGCCTCTTGGTGCAACAAGCTACAGTGTGCCACAAGCTTTTGCCCAAGAGGCCATTGCAGAGCAGTAGCTGCTTGCATCTGCCTTACCATAAGATCCAGCTATTTGGAAGACCCACTGAGAGTTTTCTTTTTGAAGGGTGATTTTACACCAACAAGCTACAGTATCAAGCATGCAGTGATAGGGCTGTCTATAAATAAGGGATTGGAGTATTTTATGTATACCAAGCTTATTAAATCACCATTTTAGTGTCAATTCCGGTCTTTCTATGCTAGTTACAACTGTGGCCTTTTACTCAACCCTTTGTAGAGCTGAGTGGATTTCAGATACTGTGATGTGTTGTGTAAAACAAGGCAGGAGACACCCAAAAAATGGGAGACTCAGACCCTATGCCCAACCTGTCTGCTTTCTCATACAGACTGTTTGTGTATTTATATGTTGAGATCTGCAACTCCAATACAGAAAGCCCAGCTAGAAGACTACAGATTGCAGCATGCAGTATTCCGTTTTTAGCTGAGCAGGTGTATAGGCCACGTCTAATAGTGAAGGTCATATTTGCTATGACCTATCGTATAGCATTCCTTGAGCTGTCCTCCAGCAATTGCTGTATTGTCATTGCACTGTAGGGCTTTATCAGCATTGTGCTTGACTTGCTGTATTTCTTCTCAGTTTTTATTATATTTGAGTTCTGTAAGAGAGTTTTCCTCCCTTAACCGTGTATTGCCTGTCTACTGTTTCAGGGGAAAATATTTACTTCCTTGGAGCCTGAACATGATATTAATGATGTTTGCCTGTATCCCAGCTCAGGTATGTAGAAATGACTCTTTTATTGTGTTGAAGGGGTGAAATCCTCACCACCTGAGACTGTTCGCCTCCACTGTCACATCAAAGGAATGTTTCACCCACTCCTTCGTTTTTAGGTCTCTAGGGTGCACTGAAGACTGGATGTTTTTAAATGAGCAAGGGACAGGGTGGGGTATATTTATGCAAATTATAAATGCAAATTATGCAGCGCTCCCAAGTAGTAGTAGTAGTAGTAGTTGAGTTTATTGTTGGCCGTAGGCCATAACAACATTCTATAAATAAAACCAAACAATACATAGATTGCAGAGTCCAAGCGAGACTCAGATACATTTAGAATAAATGTATACATAGTACAATGATACACTCACAATTTGGCTTGCCCTTCTCGGGGGTTATGCGGCCAACATTTGTCCCCTGCATGAGCGTTCCCTTATAGTTAGGGAAAATACATCAAGAAGCATGAACCGAAACAAGCAGCCCAACAGTAACTCACACAGACATAAACTGCTTAGCTAGATCACAAGTACCCAAACCCTCTAGCAGGTCTAAAGACTCTTCTTTAAACAGAGGGACAAATGGCCTAAGCAGCCGTCAGTCCTTTTAACACAAGTACCCACCGCCTCCCCCGCCCGCCCAAATGCAGCTACTGCACTAGAACAGCTAGAATTATTGCCCCTCAAGAGCCAGCATACCCTTAGGGCCTCCGGGAGATAGCAAGGAATTTCATTAATAAAATAGCTCAAATATTTATCCCTCAGGGCAGCCAGACCAGGGCAGTATAACAATATATGGGCGACAGAGTCCGGGACCTCCAAATCACATCTCTGGCAAAGCCTTAACTCTTTAGGAGTCCTCACATAACGCCCCTCCACTACGGCGGAGGGAAACGTATTGCATCGGAGCAACGTCAAAGCCCTCCTCTGCTGATCATTCACCCAGTTTATATATCCCGGTGGGATCACATTACGGGGGAGGAGGCAATACTCTGGGGCTAACCTCTGTAAACACATTGCTACCTGTTCTACTTGTAGCTCTTGATCCAAGAGTCTTTGTTTTATAGCCCTAAAGGCCTGCTTGGGATTCCAGCATCTCAAGGAGTCCCTTGCCAGACCCAGTTCATTGTACATTTTCTCAATTGGCCTTGCCCAAAGATCGATAACCTTATCACCCAGAATAAGAAACAACAAGGATTGGGCTTCTGGGGGGAAAACCACCACCCTTAGCCAAAGCTTAAATAAGGCCATTCTTGCCTGAACCTGGATCGAGCGCATTGCCAGTTCGGCTCGTAGGATTTCCTGGGGCGCACCTCTTGGGAGGCCAAGGATAGTACGCAGAAATATATTCTGTGGTGTCTCAAGTTTGGAGATCACTGCCTCGCCCCAAATAGCTACGGCATAGAGTAGCTGCACTACCACCTTCGCCTTAAACAGGCGTAGCGCCGGCTCCACCAATTTACCCCCCTGAGAAAAATAAAAACTTATTATGGCCTTTGAGGCCTTCTGGGACTGGAGCATCGCCGCCTTATAGTGGGCGTGCCAACTACCCGAAGAGGCAACAACAATTCCTAGGTATTTGAAGCAGGAGACCTGTTCAATTCTCTCCTCTCCAATAAACCACTCATGTCGAGCATTTGATCTGCCTGCTACCAGAACCTTGGTCTTTGTATAATTTATGCTCAGGTTCTCTTGGCGGCAATACTGTGCAAATCTAAACGTACTCCGACGTAAGCCTACCTGAGACACGGAAACAAGCACTGTGTCATCGGCATAGAGTAACGAAAACAACCTTCTTTCGCCTAATTTGGGGGGATGTAGATCATCCAGGGCCATATAAGAGACTAAATCATTAATGTAGAGATCGAAGAGGGCTGGGGCTAACAAGCAGCCCTGGCGCACTCCTCTTTCCACAGGGTATGGCTTAGACGTAGGATGGCCAACCGCTGAGCGTACCTGCAGAGAATTATTAGCGTGGAGTTTTACTATCAAAAAAAGTAGACGACCATCAACAGATGAGCTCCTGAGTTTACCCCAGAGACGCTCTCTGTCGATGGTGTCAAAGGCAGCTTGCAGATCAACAAAACAACACTACAAGGAGACTTTAAACTGGCCCACAGTATATTTAGAGACCAGCAACTTTAAGACCAGCGCATGATCAGTCGTGGACTGACCTGCTCTAAATCACGCCTGTTCAGGAACAATAACATTACACGTCTCCATCCAACCCAAAAGTTTATTCAATAAAAACTTGGGAGTATAGTTTGCCCACAACAGATAAGAGGCTAATGGGCCTATAATTTGCCGGGTCCGTAGACTTCCGCTTCTTAAAGATGGGGACCACCAGGCTTTTAGCCCAGTGCTTAGGAATCTGGCCCAAAAGATTGATGGCAGAAAACAATGGGGCTAACAGCGAGGCCCACCGTTCTGACCTAAGCCTTAGGAGTTCCGGAGGAATAAAATCGCACCCCGGGGCTTTGCCATCCTTCAATGATGTAATTAGGTCTAATATCTCCTATCTTGAAACCTATCCATAGGAGAAATTTCAATTGCCCTACCTAAAGGCTGCGGGTAAGCGAATAACCTAATAAAGGGGTCCTGCCATTGGCTCAAAGACAGCCCCGGTTCCCTAGTGGAATTCCTGTTTGCTGTAATAACCTCCATTTAGAGTTAAAGAAGGCCAGCTTTTTTGTTCTCAACAGGCTCCGGTAAGCCCTCCTAAGAGAGCTTACTCGGGTCCTATTGGCCTTAGAAGGGGCCCATTTCATCACCCTAGTGGCACGCGACAGGGTCTTCCTAGCTTGACAATAGCAAGCATCGAACCAACCACCCGAATACCTAGGAGGCGCCCTAGCTGAACCATTAAAGACCAGCACCTGCATAAGTTGTTCAACTAGTGCCTCAAAAGCTGGGACTGCACTCGCAGGGTCAGAGATAATCACGGTATTTAAGTCCACAACTGCCTCCGAGGACATCACCTCCAAGCAGATCTCTTGTAGCTGGGGGGACCACTTTCTACGCCCCTGGCCCTGGTCCTCTTATCCCAAGGGGCAAAGGACTAGGGGGCAAAAAGTCCCCAGCCTCAGGGAAAAAACCTCCAATCCTGAAGGCCAGAGGAACACACACTGTCTCAATAGTGGTCAAAATTCTCAACTCCAACGTATCATCCAGAAAACACTCTTGGGTCAAAAAATAATCGCTAACACTCACCCCCCTACTAGAGTAAAAGGTGGAATCACCCTCCAAATCCCCTGACACTACTCCATTCAAAATTGCCAAACCCAGAACCCTCAGTAGATGAAAAAGAATAGGGGCCCAGGGGCAGGATACCTTATCCCTAGATATCCTTACGTTATTAAACTGGATGTTTTTAAATGAGCAAGACTGGATGTTTTTAAATGAGCAAGGGGCAGGGTGGGGTATATTTATGCAAATTATAAATGTAAATTATGCAGCGCTCCCAAGTAGTCACTTGCGTCACTCCAGTGCTCGTGACCGGAAAAGGTTGAGAACCCCTGTCTTATATGGTCACGGTGACATCCTGTCCCACTAAAATAATCCACTTCCAAATCCAAATCCACTTTAATTTATATCCCGCGCTCTCTCCATACAGACTTGAGGCGGCTTACAACAGAAAAAATACAATACTGGGTTTTTTCCCACACGGGACCCAGAACAATTACAACACAGCATTCTAACATAATATACAATTTATAAAACTTTCCACAATTCACACAGTTTTCCACAATTTTTGTGAATTGTGGAAAATAATGTGTCTTGTTAGTTCTCATTTGAAATCCCTTCCATGTAATCTTATTAGTCTGCTGTATGATTTGTTAGGTGTCTCCATTAGCATGAAATATGGTCAGGGTTAACAAGCTGAGGCAGCAGAGAAAGGCATGAGACTTCCTTTGATCAAAATGTCTCTTAAATTTCCCCCATTATTTACATATATGTATTATCCCTGAGACTACTTCCTTCTATTGTGGGGAAAGCCCCAAGAGGAAGTTTTCCTGTAGTGTTGTAAATATTGAGTGTAGTCAGTAAGGTGGCATTCAGGGATAATTTTTACCCTTGTTTTGGTACCTGAGATACTATTACTTTTTTGTTGTTGATGTGCTAAGTCCAGCTGTGCTGTGGGCAGAAAGGATTACTCTACCTATTTTAATTACATGCCTTTAGTTGGGTATAAGTTGCATATCTCCCCTCTGACTATATGATAATTGACTCCATTATTCATTGCCTTAATAAAATAGGTTAGAAACACTTTCTTCATAATTTTTCCACTTCAAGCTTCTTCTCTTCATCAAAGATTACCTTCAGAGGAAAGAGAACAAAACTGAAATAAACACAGAAATATTTATTTATTTCCAACATTTTTATGCTGCCCACCTCCTGCCCAATGGCAGCTCAGGGAGGTGCACAACATATAAAACATAAAAAATATATATTAAAAATACAATATAAGATCAGTTAAAAACCATGAAACAACAAAGGCCCGAGAAAATAAATACCCCTTACCCAAAAAGAAAAAACCACCCACTACCTCTCCCCCTCACCAAAGCTGCTTAAGGCTGCCACTATCCAGGCTGGGAGGAGGACACGTGGCATATTACTTGCCAACTTTATCTTGCTTTAAGTCCCTTACTAGTTCTGCATTGCTGTAGACTTCATAATTAGCCTCCATCTTCCAAGCACTGTAAAAATCAGTGCACCCTCTCTGTGAGGTTGGGGAAACATTTCCTTGTTTACAAGTCCACAGCTGCTTGCCCCAAATCTCTGACAGTGCTGGTCAGGGCCACAAGGTGCTGACTTCCATTCTTGTGTTTGAACATGCTTCTGTGATGATTCTGGAATATCACAGAGGGAAAAAAAGTGGCTGAGCTGAGATTGAATTACGAAACCAAAAATTAGTCTCTTTTCTAGACTAAAGAAACTTCTTCAAATATTCACACTGGCCTTAGTTACCATTTTAAGCATTGTGTTGATTTAGCTTGCACTCAGAAGTGTTAGATGACGCAACACTTAAAACAGCGACGATAGACAACAAATATATACTCTAGATCTCTGAAGATTGTTGGTATCATTAGTGTTAGTAATGGTGTGGTGTGCTTGAAATATTTGAGTAAAATAGAAGAAGTCTGGGAGCTGACATTCAAGGAAGAAAGGTAGATATTGGCAGTTTTATTGTAATTGCTGATTAAAATTACAGGAATTGTAATGTAATTGTACAAGATAATTAGCACTTTTTTCCCCTGAAAGTTTTTTCATGATCAAATTGTCATTCTAATAAGTATTTCCTTTTAAATCATAGCAATGACATTGGCAGTTAGTTTCTATATTCTGGAAGTTTCTACTCCCTTTCCAGTGGCTTTGGAACTAATGTATATATTTACCTTGTACTTGTTTGAGACTATTTCCTCTAAGCCTATAAATGCAAAACAAATAGCATTGGTCTTCTGACAAACATTTTCACCCTGTAACTCTTTCTATATCTCTAGGAATGCTGCTGACTGCCAATGAAGCCCCTAAAATGAACATCTATTATATTCCAGTAAGTCATGTAAATGACTGTTGCTTTGTTAGAAATACAGATAAGAAAAACATGGCGCGGTGGAATGTGAAGGAGATTGGATTTCTCTTAAACCTTCATGTTGCATTTGAGGTGGAATTAGTTCTTGGAATCCATTTAAATATGCTTTCAAATCTCAGATTGAAAATTTTAAATTTAACATTTAACTTTCTGATAAAGTTTATATCGGGCAAAGCTCCAATCCAATAGTGTGGTCCATTTAACTTACATGATTTTATGGGTAAGAAAATAAACAAAACCTGAAGATGGTTGCATATTTGACAGTAGAAACTTCAGTTGGAACCCAAGAGTAAAACTGCTTGGTTTCTAACAATGTGTTGCAACGAATTGCACATCTTCAAGGCAAAATGTAAAACCTACTGTCAAAATAAATATTAACTCGGGAATAGTTATGCTAGCATCTTTGTATACTGTGGCTGCGGATTTTGAACACGTTAGCAGTCTAGGGGTAAATTTTAGACAGAATTTTACCCATTTTCCAAAAGTTCACCAGGTTTACCAGATTGATCATGGCTGTCCTTTCATAAATTTGCATTTTTGGTGTACATGTTGGCACCTTAAGAAGTCATGGTCAGTAGCTTGATGCTTGCAGTTTTGGTATGTAATCCTGTGATGACCTGTTGGGTATAACCACTACAGTGGTTAAAACTGATTGTAAAGTATACACAGCTGAAAATTGTCTTGTCAGTGTTTTCAGCATCAGGTAATTAAGTGAACTTTATTTCTTGTCTAGGACAGTAGGTGAAAACAAAAGAGACGAGGGCAAGCTGGAACCCCTGGCCACCCCAGGAAGGACTACTGCAGCCTCCACGCTTCGCCAAGAATTAGACCAGGGCGGTTCGGCCCTGCTGATTCTATTAGATCTGTCGGAGGCGTTTGATACTGTTGATCATAAGATGTTGGTGACACGCCTGCGGGACCGTGCAGGGGTGGGCGGTATGGTTCTTGACTGGTGCCGGAAGAACTCAGCGAGTGGTACTCAGTGATTATTTTTCATCACACCGAGACCTCTTGTATGGAGTTCCGCAGGGTTCTGTTTTGTCCCCTCTCCTGTTCAACATGTATATGCAGCTGCTTGGCGAGGTGGTCAGGAGGTTTGGCGTGTGGTGTCATCAATATGCTGATGACACCCAACTCTACCTCTCTTTTTCATCAGACCCAGGCCCAGCAGTCTCGGTTCTTAACAGGTGCCTTGAAGCTGTTGGGGACTGGATGAGGGCAAACTGACTAAAGCTGAATCCCGACAAGACGGAAGTGATGTTGGTGGGTAAGGCAGAGGGGGTAAGCCCCCATCATTGATGGGGTCTGCCCTCTGCTGGTTCCCCATGTATGGAGTCGGGGGGTGCTTCTTGACTCGCAACTCTGCTTGGATGCTCAGGTGGAGGCTGTGGCAAGGAGTGCCTTCCGCCAACTACGTCTGGTGCTCTGGCTTCGGTCGTATGTTTCGGACTCTGACCTGGCCACTGTTATCCACGCCGTCATCACCTCTAGGCTTGACTACTATAATGGGCTGTACATGGGGCTACCTTTGGTGACCGTACGGAAACTGCAGCTGGTGCAGAACGCGGTGGCCCGTCTCCTGGTGGAATTGGGCTGCCGGGAACATATTACACCGGTTCTTCGGTCTCTGCACTGGCTGCCTGTAGTCTTCTGGCCCGATTCAAGGTGTTGGTGTTTACCTTTAAAACCCTAAACGGCCTTGGCCCAACCTATTTGCAGAACCACCTCAACCCCCGGGTTCTGGATCGGCCCCTGCGATCATCGGAGGATGCTCTCCTAGAGGTTCCCCGAGTCTGCCAGGGGGCCACGATGGAGAGGGCCTTCTCGGTGGCCACCCCACGGCTGTGGAACTCCCTGCCGGTGGAGGCCCGTTTGGCCCCGGATCTCCCCTTGTTTTGACGCTGTTGCAAGACGTGGCTGTTTCGCCTGGCTTTCGCGGGGGAGGATGGGTAGGGTGGAGGAAATGGGTTAGGGTGGTGTGTGTTTGGGGATTTTTTTATACCTCCTTTGTTGTTTATTTTAAAAGTTGTTTTTACTGTTATGTTTTATATTGTGCGCCACCCAGAGCTGCCTGTGGCAGGCTGGGCAGGTTAAAAATGCTTTAAATAAATAAATTAATTAAATTAAATAAATCCCTCCACGCTATAGGTCAGCCGAGGAGCCGTCTACACGGGGCAGGACTCCTAGACCCCTGCTGCACAGCAGGATCGGGGCCCTCAGGAAGAGCTGCTGCCAAGCAGCTGATAAAGGGGGCCTGAAGGAGTACACTCGCCTTGGCTGCCGAACAGCTGATGGGGGGGGGGCAGCTCCCCTGATCAGCTGTTTAGTAAGCTCACCCAGCCTGGAGGAGCATGCTCCTCCAGACCTCCCCTCTCCCCAAATCAGCTGTTTGGTGCACTTCTCGGGCCCTCGATCAGCTGTTTGGTGGCCTGGGTGAGCGCGCTGCTCCATGCCCAATCCTCGGACCTTCCCTTGTGGTAGGACTGGGTGGGGCCTAACAGATGGGAGGGCGCACGTTAGCCTGGATTAGCCTAGCTGGGCAAGCCTTGACGCACGGTGCATCTCCAACCTCCTATGGATGATGTGTCTAGTAGAAGCTGGCCATCTGCCCAATGGCAGATGAGGGTGAACATCTGGCAGCCACCAAACTGATGAGCAAGTGACTCGTGGGCTGCTGTCTCACTTGTTTTCAACCAGTCTTTGGAAATGACTTGACTAAAACGATTAAGAAATTATATTTTTCCCTGCAAAAAAAGGGGGGTTTTGGTCAATTTTTAAAAATTTGTCACATTTTCATTGAAAACCACATGCATTTAAGAGAATTTATTTTACAAAAGCCCCAGACTTTTAAATAGGAACCAGCAATTTTTGTAAAAGATGATTTTAAAGTGTTGCTTTCTGTTCAAGGAAAATTCAGACAATTTTGGGCAGTTGAAGTTTTGACCATGTATCCAGTTGCATTTCTGTGCAATGAGGCTGGTCATAGATATGTTTCAAATGTTGTAAGTTACCTAGGTACCTATGATAGTGATGCTGATATAACACTAGCTTTGTTGAAATATAAAAAGAACGTACGCGTCTTGTTATCTTTTTACTAATTGGCACAAATGTGTTACGAAATGCTCCCATCAGCCTCCTATTGGTTAATAATTTCTCTTCCAGTGCTTTCATTCTTCATGTTGTAAAACTACTAACAAGAAAACCCTAACCATTGTGGGTACTTCAGATGTCTTTAGAATCCTTCCAGGGATACTGAAATCACAAATAGTTTCTGAATGCTACATTTCCATTGGATTTCTGATAATTACTAATGAATATAAACCACATGTAGACAGACGTTGCATACTGCAATGTGCGTGCACTTGCATATTGCACAAGTTATTCCAATTAAAGTTGACATTAAGGTATGATCAAACTTTCCTTCCATTGCACATTTTTCTGATGGTGTTCTATAACTTAATTATATGTATCTGGTGAATCCACCCAGTTTTGGTCAGGACATGTGTCTTGAGTTTTCCCATCATATGTGCAGATGTGGCCCTGGAGGGGACTAGCTCTTAGATACTCCAATGAGAGATTCCTCATAAGCACTTGAAACTGAGCACTGGTGTTCTGGAAACTGGAATATGTAGTCTGTCAGATACTAGAATAAATCTGGTTAGAGTTTAAAGTTCAGTGAACTCCTGCTTGACTCAAATAGGATGGCTGATTCTGAAGCCTAATGGAATACTTTAGGAATGTAGATAGCCCCTGTTACTGTAGTATATGAGAAACGTTCAATTTTCAATTGTTTATCCTCCCAATACCCCTATGAAATATGGGAGCATTATCATTCAGATTATTGTAGGTGCGGGGCTTGGGCAAGGAGAGGCTAAGTGACTTGCTCAAGGTGCACAGGAAGCCTGTACCAAAGCATGAAATTAACCTGTGCATCCAGTCATGGGTTAGGACCCTAATCAATGGACCATCCTTCCCTTCTCTCATACATATGTTCAGATGTGGCCCTGGAGGGGACTAGCTCTTAGATACTCCAATGAGAGATTCCTCATAAGCACTTGAAACTGAGCACGGTCTGGGCCCCTCATATCTCGGGGACCGCCTCGCCCTCCGTGCCTCAGAGCGATCCCTTCTGTCCACCGGGGGTGCCTTTCTGGAGGTCCCCCGTGTAAGACGGGGGGCCACAATGGAGAGGGCGTTCTCAGTGGCCGGGCCGCGGTTGTGGAACTCCCTCCCTGAGGAGGCTCGCCTGGCCCTCGGCCTGTTAGCCTTTCAAAGTATCTGTAAGACTTGGCTGTTCGCCCAGGCCTTCAGAGGGGAGGGTGGGTGTGGGGGGTTAACTTCTGTAGGGGGGTGTTTTAAATTTGTTTTAATTAAGACGATGTAGATTTTTTTATGTTAAAAAATTGTTTTATATTATGTTGGAAGCCGCCCCGAGATGCCGTAGGCATGGGGGCCGTCATATAAATATAAGGAAATAAATTAAATAAATAAATAAATAAAATACTAATGTTTGTTTTTAGTACACAAACTTGCTGTACATTTAAAATTGACAGTTTGGGGGTAATGTAAAAATATTGAATTTTAATATTAAGAAATAGCAAGTAATCTATGAGGGACTTTATCTATGGAAAGAAATCAACCTTCATTAATGTCTTCAGGCTATATGTTTAATCGAGCATGATATCTGGATACACGCCTTCCATGTTTTTGTAGTTCATCTCTGCATTGGTTTAAAAACATACGTATTATTCCTTTTTTTTACTATGTTTTTAAAAAATTTCTGGAGTATTGAATGATGGCTCCCTTGCAGAGAGCCCCTAAAGGCTTCCGCTTTTTGGCTTCTCCTGTAGGCAACCTCCAAGACACAGCGTATAGCTGTTGTCCCCAGTCTGATTTCTCATCAGCAAATCTCCTCACAACAACGGTAATCCACCTCATCCCAGCAAGATTTAATATATTAAGAACACGAGCCAGCTCCATATAAGTCAGTGGTATTTTAGCCATTGACTTCAATGGGAGCTGGATCACGCTCTAAAACTTTAGTTTATTTTAAAATAGGCATGAATAATGCCTCGGATGTTCTGTCTTTGAGATGGAGACAAACACATTGGTTTAAGTACTGTAACAGAATAAATATCAGAGGGAATAATTTACTGATGGAAAGTCAAAGATAATTTAGGGCAGGGCTGCGGAACCTTCTTCAGCCTCTGGGCCAAATCCAATCTGTAGATGGTTTTCCTCTGGCCCCTTTCCAATTCCTGGATCTGGCCCATGAATCTATCCCCTACCCTCAACCACTGAAAGAGTGAGCTGCAGTGGGAAGAATTGGAGATGAGGGAATGTGATGCATTCAAGGGTAGGGATGGATTCTTGGCACAAATCCATGGTCTGAACCCTCTTCTTTCTTCCCCCCCCCCCTCCAGAGCGTACACCCCAGCCCCCTTTCTCCCCACACTCTCGTGCCTTTCCAGTTCACAGGCTTATGCCAATTTTCAAAGAAAAATTTCCTCCGCCCTGATTTAGAGCCTTAAGGGTTGGTTAAATATGCCATAATCAAACTGTCGGTGTCTTTTGCAATATCATAAGCTTGTCTTCTGGAATGGTTCAGACAACTGTCTTAATATAATAGTCATGCTGGTACTGAAGCAGCTCTGTTTCGTTCTTCACTGGTTAACCAGAGGTTCAGAGCTACCTCTACAACTAATTAAAGAAAAGGATCAATTTTCAAGGAGCCAATTCTCAGAAGATATTAAAATCTAGCTTTTTCCATTGTGAGGGCCAAAGCTAGACTTCCATTATTTATTTTAAAATCATTTAATACCCTGCCCCTCCAGCCAACGCAGTTCTGGGTGGTTTACAATATATAAAATACATATAAAATCTATATACAATAATAGAAAACTATATAAAAGGGGGAAAGCATCCCCCCCCAAGGTAAGAGGGAGATGCCAAAAACAAAAATGTCATAAATATAAATACCCCGCCCCTGAAAGTAAACAAAGACCCACCCTCACCCATCTCCCTCGCCAAAGGCCCAGCAGAATAGACAAGTTGTGCAATGACATCGAAAAGAGGAGAGGTCCAGGGCCTCCACCGGGAGCGAGTTCCACAGCCTTGGTGCAGCCACCGCGAACACCCTCTCCATAGTTGCCCCCCGGGAAACCCAGGGGACTTCAAGAAGAGCGCTCCCGGCTGACCGCAGGGGCCAATCCAGAGCATGGGAGAATGAGGCGATCCTGCAGATAGATTGGGCCCAAGCAGTGTAGGGCTTTATACGTAAGAACCAGCACCTTGAATCAGTCCTGGAAGCCTATAGGCAGCCAGTGCAGAGAACAGAGCACTGGTGTAATCCCGATTCTTGGTATTCCACTTCCTTCAAGACTAAGTAAACTGACAATTAATGCAGTGAGGGAAAGAAAAATACGTGCCACTGATATTTAAAATTAAATCTGAATTGTGACCAGGTTCTGTATTGCACCTTCTCCCCTATCAAAATTCTCTCCTTTTGGTTGACTATAAAAAGTAGAAATGTGCTTTACTCCATCCCAGCACAGTACACACATGTAAGGGCCAAGCAGAACCAAGTACTGAGAAGTTTATTTGTATTTTGGGGGGCAGGAGGGGGCAGTTGCTTATTTGTAATTGTTTTGTTCAGAAATTACGCTTTTGTTAGTCCTAATGACACATGCCTCTAAACAGTCTTGGGCAACTTGGCAATAAGATTAGTAGCTAACTAAGGTTTATGTAAACTTTTGGAATCCATCTCAGCTGGCTTCCTGTTGCATGTTTTTGATGTGAGTTTCAGGAAGCGTGGTAGCTGATACTTTGGAATGCTTACAGCCTACTGTCCTTAAAAGTGTTATATTGAACCTGTTGTGTATCTGAGGTTTTGCATCCTTAACCGAATAGGCTCCTGCAGAAGGTACATCTTTTCCCCCAGCATCTTTTCTGCCCAAGCACTGATCATTCAGAGGCAACCCTTTCCTAAATATATCCAGAAAATCCAGTTCCCTCTTCCCAAATGCAACACATACTCATGAAAGTCTGTGTGTGCTTATATCAAATCTGAAAATTGCAGCTGTATCTGTCTCATTCAGAAAAAAGTGGGGGTGGAATTTGTTGTAAGGAAGAATGTAAAGTTTCTCTGCTATGGTAGTTTTCCATTTTGCTGTTTTGGCATTAAGCCACTTAAAATTGTTTGATCGCACTGGAAGAAAGTTGCTTTTGGCATAAGGATAGAGGACAAGTCTCCCAAACTTCCTTGTACGTCTGTCTTTCATTCAGATGGCTGAGACAAAGTGTTTCAAATGCTATCTGTTGTTGGACCAACTGTTGTTTGTGGAAACAACAGCTGGTCCAGTAAAAGATATCATTCTAACTACTTTGTCTCTCTGTCACTTTGGACCAACATGGCAACCACACTCAATCTCTGGATTCAGTTGACTTTGAGAACGCGTTTGATTTCCTGGCACTTTGAAGGCTGTTGTCTTAGGTACGATTTGAATATATATGTTCCAGTGGTGTTCTGTGGGAATTTATATTAAAGATGGATAAAAGGAATTGGGGAGCTACAACAAATCTAATGCCCGTACCTTGTTTTCCAGTACGCTGTTCTCGCTTGTTTTGTAGACTCTGCAATCTTGGCGGGAGGGGTGTCACTTCTGTCTTGTGAAACACTTCAATGGCAATGCATAAAAATGAGCTG
This sequence comes from Sphenodon punctatus, assembly GCA_003113815.1. Lineage (NCBI taxonomy): Eukaryota > Metazoa > Chordata > Lepidosauria > Sphenodontia > Sphenodontidae > Sphenodon > Sphenodon punctatus. Next base: position 6,201,288 of record QEPC01008233.1, on the reverse strand, counting down.
CTTCAGCCATGAGTCTTTGTCCTCCTTCCAGACATTCTCACTTTATCTCTGTGATAACCGAGTACTGTGGAACCTATATTGTCACATGCATTTTTTGATGATCATCCCTTGTTGGCTGAATTTCAGAAATCTAGTGGTTTATCTCTGATTTTTTTTAAATGTTGAATCTTAAACTGGCCTACCTTTTTAAATATAATCTTAAGAAAAAAAAGAATTTGAATATAGCACCCCCACCCCGCTGTGACACTTAGAGCGCACTTTACATATAATGCAACTTTTATCCTCTCAACAAACCTGGGAGGTAGGTTAGACTGAGAGACTATTGTGACTGGCCCAAGGTCACCCGGTGAGTTTCTGGCCCCCTGTTTGATAAGATGGAGACTGACAGAGGTGCTGAGTGCCTGCAACTCCAGTTGAAGTCTTTTACAGTACTTAGTTACAAAGAACTAACTCTAGAAGTATCTAACTCTAGATTCTTATCAAACAACCAAAAAAGCTGTGAAGTGTGTCAAGCTGGGCTTCAAAACTAGTCGATGTATTTACAGATTTGGGGCTTTACCTTAGTTTTGTTCACTGTAAATTATGCATTGTACCCAGCTATTAGGGGGTAGTGTTAGGTTACCAAGCTGAATTGGAGAGTCTCTTATTCAGGGAGTTTTTAGAAGCAAAAAAAAATCTTATTAATGACAAGGCCTTTCTGCGTGAAAACCAAAACAGAGCTTGGACATCATCTGCTCTATAGTATAGAGGCTTTAAAATGAAGCTCTGTTCATATCATTTCAATTTTTTAATCTAGGATTTTGAGCAGTAGATGTTCAGTCCCCCAGTATGACAGTAAATTGAAAGCAAAAAAAGTTGTTTGCACAAACAGGAAATGTGGTCTTCCTATCTTCAAGATAAACGCTTTCAGTATGAAAAGTAGCGTGCTGGGCGTGTTTCCAGCAAAGGAAATCCTGTTTCCCACAACTTATTAGCTGAGAGGATCTACACATTTGTGGGCATAGATACGGAAACCATCAATGTGCAACATTCAGGAAGCGATTATCTGGTCATCCTGCAGAATCTCTTTTAACACATTTAGAGTTGATGGTCTGTTATAACCATATGTATGTATGATGGAAATGAATGGAGTGTGTATGCTGCTGCTGTATCCAATTTGCTATAATTTGACAATTAGTTGTCCATCTTACATTCTCATTAGTATTCAAGAATATGGATAGACTCAAAATCTCATTTGAGATGGATAGCCAATTTAAAAGTACAGTAGGCTATTCCAAATAGTTGGAATCTAAGCATGATAGTACATGATAGATTCCAGGAGAGCCATTATTGGGTGCTCCAATTTTCACCTTGACTAGTAGTACCAAAAAAATAATAATCTATAGTAGGTCATGATTTCATCGGTCTTCCTGATTTAATTAGAAAACGTTAAAGTAACAGTGATAAGCCAAAAGCAAGCCTCTCCCAAGTGAGAACTACATGAATAAAAAGGGGATAATTGACGGTGTGTTCTAGTCGCTCTTTGGTTTCTAATAAGCTATTAGACAGATCATATTTAGATCCTCCAGTTTCAAAAGTTGTAATAGTTTGAGTGAACTGGCAAAGGGCACCTTCTTGTTTATGTAGGCCCATTTTCTTCTGAACTTTAGGTTTGAGTCCTAAGAAGTAACAGGTTTGATATTCAGGAACTCTAGACTTTTTTTTTTTTTTTTTTAATTGGATGGAGGGGGAATAGCCTTTTGCCCTAAATAATGAAGTTAAACTAGCAGAAGCAAATTCTCTGCCATTTACATAGTGTATCCTCTTGTCATGCTAAAGTGCTAATATTGTCTTTCTCTTGGCTTTGGCCTACATGTTACGTCGGTACCCTGCCAGTAAATTCTGTGGTTCTGATATTGAGTTTTTAATAAAAACATAGTGACTGCTTATTAGGCACTAAGTTACATATGGTTCTCTGTTCTGGGACCTGGAGAAGGGTGCCTGAGTGTTTGACAGTTTTTGCTGGTCATGATCATTTGCCTATCTTCTCTCCCGCCCCTCCACCCCCAAGCGAATGGTGAGATAAAACTTCTTTCCCTCATGTGCCTTATTTAGAGTGCAGGGAAGCCACAACCAGATATGATACAGTCCTGGCTTTTCTGCACCAGGACAGTTTGTGCCAGCAAGTCTCTTCCCTAAACTTCCAGCCTTTTCCTGGGAGACATTCCCTTCCCAGGGCTATCAGCCAACTACCTCACTGCCAAAGTCTTCCCTGGTTATCTGCCAGCTGAGCCAGCAGTTCAGACATAATATGCTTTCTCGCGTGCGGTAATACGCACCTGTCAGTGCCGTGGGGAAGTCCGGGATTCAAAAGACGTGACGCTTCTGTCTTGTGAGACGGGCGGAAATGCGGATCTTTTCCAGCAAACATGCGTGCCTGACAGGATGCTTTTTTCTACCCTGCCGGATGCACAAGTTTGCAGGCAAAGAATGGCATTTCCACCCTTCTCACGAGATGGATGTCTTAGAAAAGCTGTCTTAGAAAAGCTCCTAGATGTCTCAGCAGTTGTGGCCAGGGTGCTCCACTAAAGGCTGGCACCTGCAAGGACTGAGACCAGTACCCTGCCACAGGGCCTTAGTTTAGGAAGAAAAAATGTAGTTGGTTTTTCTCCCCCCCCCCCCCCTTTTTTTTCCTTTGGATGGGATTTGAACCGTATAAATGTGAAAGCATTCCTTTAAAAGTTGCACTTGGTGGTTCAAGCTAACGGATCTGAAACGGACATTTTTCATCACCGTGAGACAATGCAGTTATTTATTCATGCCTGGCCATCCATGGAGTAAAGGAAGTAGAATCTTCCTGTATTAGAAGGATGTTATCACCAATAAAAGAATTGTATGCTCCTAGACGTTTAGAACTAAGAGTAATTGGATAGTTTTGACACTTAGTCCTTTCTAGGCAAAGTAGAGTATAACAAGTGTGTGGGATTTCCTCTGCGGCATAATTCTAAATGTTCATGCTGTTTCTCAACCCCAATCTGATTATAATTTATAGAGGGGATTAAGTAAGCAGTTCTCTCTTTCTGAGCAATTTATACAGAATATGATATTGCATCGTACGACTTAGTATTAAACTAAACCCTTCCCCGATTATAAGCCCTTATAATTATATAGTAATGGTCAAGCAGTTACAGGAATTTTAAAAGAATGATATTCTTATTTTTAACACATTCATTTAAATTTGTTCTTTTTATTTAACTTAAGCTTAAAGTTAAGTCAGCCTGATCCTCCCTTAGAGGCCGTTCATTGTTGCTGTACATTAGGAATGATCCATTGGAGTTGACACTTTTGTGTGCCCATTGAGGATCAGGGAGCATCAACTGTCTCCCTGCAGCCCTCCCCTGCATGAAAGCAGATCGTGTCACTTAGACAAAAGGTTGGTCACTAAAGCATAGCTTTTGAAGTTGTACCTGAGGAAGCCAGTTGTCCAAGAAAATCCAACCTTTAAATTACTTTCAAGTAATTTTTTGTGAATCGTGCAGTTTTCCTTCACCCCTGCTTTTATTGTAAGACACACAGAGACTGAGCCATGTCTCGGTATATCCAACATTTCCCATTTCCAGACCTGTAAATGCTATGCCTGTGATCAGGAAAGACCCTTTAGCTTTATCCTTTCATTATAAAAAGGGGGAAGATGGTTGCCTCTCTGAATAAAGTCATTACTACTTTGGAATGCTCTACCCTAGGTTTGGGAATTTGACTAGTCAAAAAATATTTGGCCAAATAGTGGTTAAGCGTTTTAAAAGCATTCATTTATTAGAACAATAACAGCGACGTTAATCTTCAACAAGTTAGATACTTATGCTTATTACAAAAACAGGTTAGTAAACTTATTGTGAACCAATGAAATTAAATTCTAAAAAAATCATAATTAAATATAACTTAACAACATTAAGTTAGTATAAATGTGAATGACATTCAACTTGGAACAGCTCTTCTCCTTGACTTTTTTCCTCTTTGTGCTTGTTTATTTGCTTGGGTTGATTGATTGATTGGATGGGTGGTGGTGGGGAAGTGATTGGCTTTTATTAGTTGGGGGGGCTGTGTTTGTGGTGAAAATGTTTTGTTTGGAGCATGTTTGCTACTGGGGTTTAAGGTAGTTTTGTGTGGGAAGGGGAGATTGTTGTTGTTTGGGGGGGCGTGTTGGTTTGTCCTATTGGCTCAAGTGTTCGTGGACATGCCTGTACCACTGTGATCTAGAAAGCAAATGTATGTGTGTACATTTGTGCAAATTTGTTCTGCTTTTTTTATGACTTGAAGAGTTTGGCTTCCTTTGTTGCACAAAAAATTCCTCTAAATTCTGTTGTAAACGTGAGTCTGAGATGATGCAATGCAAAAATCACCTATACCAGGCTGTTCTTAGCTTCATGGAATATTTGACAATATTTTACCACGGTCAAATAATAAGCAGCCAACTGACCAGTTGAAAATATTTGCCCTGTCAATTGACCACCTTCCCAACCCTATTCTGCTGCCTAGATTGGAAATAGCATGAATTTTAACTATCCTCCCTGTCATGTGGCAAAGCTTGTTTGAGTCTGCATGGTGGAGAAGTGGGGCTGTTGGCAGGAATCCCTCCTCCTGGGAAAGTGATGTCGTGTTTTAGCTGGGGATTAAACAAGATGTGTTTGGTTAGGTGAAAAAGTGCTGATTATTTGGTTGATTTCCTCTTTGAATCTTTTAGTGGCATTTTAAAATGTATGTCAGGAGTGTGTTAGAGGGAGACAAAGTAGTTCAAATGATCTTTTCTTGGACCAACTTCTGTTGGTGAGATCCATCAGAAGTTGATCCAATAAAAGATTTTATCTGAACTACTGTGTCTCTATCTATTTTGGGACCAACACAGCAGGCACATTCTTTCATTTAGATGTCTCGGATAAAGAAACAACTTTGGGGAACTAAATATATTTATATAAATCTAGTAGGCTTTTTACATGGTGTATGAAGATCCAAAGCAAATAACCAACTACTAAAAAATGATGCCTCTTGCACCTCTCTAGGGCTCTTTCTACAATAAACTCTTCACATGTCGTCAGCGTCAGGCACAGCTTCTCTCTGAACATTGTCCCACTAATAAGGACCTACTAAATGGAGTTGTTCGCCTGTATTTTTAAAAATACACCACCACCACCCTTTCTTTTTAAAAAAAAAAACAGGAGAAAATCCTTTGTTTTGAATTGTTGTTAAACTCTGACTCTATTCACAGACTTGAATCAACAAGCTAAGCTGAGGAAACAAACTTTTCAACACTGTTTGACAGCTCATTAATAGCTTACAGGGTTTTTCTTTTAAATGAAGTTGTGGAAAGCTGATTTTAAGACTGCTACAGGGTATTGAAGAATATTTCAATTTATCCAAAATAAAATAGAAACAAATATTTAAAATATTTTTTTATTCGTTTTCAAACATTTAAAAGTGAATGTCACTATCAGTGTGATTTATATTATAGTCAGTGAAAAATTGAAACGAACATTAGAACAAGCTATATAAGCTGCAATCCCCAAACATTGGAGTACGTGGTTTCCAGTTTGTAACTCTAATCTCGAATACACAAAGTAGATTGTGCTGTGAAGAAATGAATACGTATTTATAGGAACAAAGCTCTCTACACTGGAGAGGGTAGGGTCACTTGAGGTTGTGAAAAGACCATTGCTAGACCAGGTACAGAGAGAAAAACAAGATCTGTTAAAAGAGAAATTACTGGAAATTGCCTGGAGAAGCACAAAATAGCGTCTGCTATCAATTTTGTTTATAGTTTTAATGCGTGGGTATCCTGTCCGTTCCGAAAAATGGTTAATTATTCCAGTTCCTCAGGGCAACGCTCTCAGACAGTGAGCAACACATCCACAATTCTAATCAAAAACCAGGGAGGCACCCACAGTATGTGGCAGTAGGACCTGTCAGTAATTAACTGTGACTGAAGAAAACCTGGCAAATCAGAGTATGACGCACAAACTCATAAAGCAAACTGGCCAGGACTAATAAAAGGAGGGGTTATAATCTGATGATAATAGAAGGGAAATTATATTGCACTGTGGGCAAGTTCTTGCTTCTGTCTTTGCCAAAGACATTTCTTGTAGGTGTGGTTTTTCTGGTCATTCTAACTTAGGGATAACTAAAGAAGCGTGGATTGGGCGGAAGTCTAGTGTAATTCTCCCTTTCCCCCACAGTTTCAAACCATAAGAATGCTGGCGTATGGTGGGAATTTGCTGTGGAGGTAATGAGTGGAAAGAGAACCTGCTGTCTCGTCTTATGTGACATGGCTAGTGGTGCGCCAAACTAAGCTACAGGAGTGAACTTTGAGAGGGAAGGAGTTAGGAATAAATTGAACAACATTTTACATACGGATAACCTGTTCGCATCTGTGAAACCTTAGCCAATGTGCAGGACATAATACATTATGAAGACCAGTTAGTTTTTACTATCTGATGTAAAAAATTGGAAACAATATTCAAGTATATCCTGTATGCTAATCAAGAGGTAGAAGGCTAAAGGATCGGTTGGATAGATGTCTTAAATGCCTTGAAATGTTGCTCCATTCAGAAATGGACGCGTACGTTTTGTGGAGTAGATAAAGAAAGAATTGGAAAAGTAGGCATAGGCGATGAAGCTTTCCCTAGGAAAGAAATTTCCCAGAAAGACTACTTGATTTAAAGACCTGAAAAAATTACTTACGAGAGAGAAGCATTTTTTTAAATTACTTTATTTGACTAGGAAAAGGCTGTTCATCCCAAAATAGCGTGGTTGCCCTGGTGAAGTCTGATACTCTCAATTTAACGGGTGAGGGGATTCAGTGGCATCTAATATCATTTACATCTTCTGGGATACTGGTGATGCCCCGCGGGGTGCATGCATACTGAAGGGACTCTATATGGAATGGTCCCACTTCCTTTGAACAGGAGGGAGGATCCTCGCTGCGGTATGGCTTGAAAAATATCTGCATAGGAGTAATCTCATTGAACTGCAACATATAACAGTTTGCAAAGTTCAGTGTGGATTGGGGGTTAAGATGAAAGAAGAAGACTAAACATCGGAGAGAAGTAATACAACATGTTAAATGTGTGCTGTGGGATCAGAAGGACAGCTAATAATGAGGATTATGTGCAAAATTGTTATGCAAATATATGAAGTTTCATGGTGATTTGCATAAATTCCATAAAAATCTATACAAGTGTATTGTGTCCATTTTAATTAAATTATAACCATTAAATAACAAATTTTTAGTTGGGTATGTAAAGCAATTTTAAAATTGTAAACAATACTCAGTTACAATAAAAGGAGTTTTTTGTTTTGTATTACAAAACAAATGAGTTTTTTGTTTTGTATTTTGTATTGCAAATGAGCTCTTATTCAAACCTAGTGCAAATTACTTCTTTAGTTCATCAATATAACTTAGCCATCTAGCTAAGATTTTTGGATTCCAAATTAAAACCCAGGGCAAACATTTATAACTAGTTTGAAAACATTTGAAAAGAACTACTTAACTTAGCAAGATGTTGGAGTGGTGACACAAGTTGCAAAGCTCCTTAGTGATAACTGAGTTACCATGAAATGACCATTATTATAGAGCTGCGGGAGCTGCACTGTAGTTAAGGTGACTGCATCCCACTCTGTTAAAATGACAAACATTCTATTCATTATAAAATCTGGATGATTTCACTGTGAAATTTGGTAGGAGGATTGTTTACATGAGCCGGGGTAGAATCTTGTTTTTTATCTGATTCACCTAAGATTTGCATAGAAAGTTTAGACATTTTAATTTTGGAGGCATAACGTTTTTTTCCCCTATGCAATTTTTTTTTTTTTTTTAAGTGGATGTCAGTGAAGGCTGCGTTCAAACAATCCTTTTCTCCTGAGTTAAACTGCTTCCTTTGCGTTTTTATTGCTTGTAAAAAGTAATTAGCTCCCAAGATCATGCACAGGCAGGCTGTTAATCACCCGCATCTGTCAAGAACATAAGTGCCATACTGGGTCAGACAAATGGTCCATCTAGCCCAGCATCCTGTCTCCAACAGTGGCCAATCACGGTGGCTTGGGAGACGCACCCAGCAGGTCACAATGGGGGATCCATTCCCTGTTGTTTTCCCCCAGCTCCCGTCATGTTCCCAGATCGTGTCTGGCTAATAGCTGCTAGTGGACCTATCTTCCAGAAACTTGTCCAAACCTCTTTTCAACTCAACTATCGTACTGGCCCTTACCACAGCCTCTGGCAGTAGATTCCACAACCCAGTTATATGCTGAGTGAAAAAATATTTTCTTTTATTTGTTTTAAACTTGCTACGCATGAGTTTCATGGAGTGTCTCCTAGTTCTAGTACTAGCTGAGAGCGTAAATAAGTGCTCCTTGTTTATTAGTTCCACACTGCTCATGATTTTATAGACCTCTATCATATCTCCTCTCAGTCGTCTCTTCTCCAAGCTGAAGAGCCCCAACCTACCAAGCCTCCTCATACGGGAGCCCTTCCATGCCCTTGATCATTTTGTTGCCCTTCTCTGCACCTTTTCTAGTTCAACTATGTCTTTCTGAGATGGGGCGACCAGATCTGCACACAATATTCGAGGTGCGGTTGCACCATTGATTTATATAGAGGCATTATGACATCCTCCATTTTATTCTCTGTTCCCTTCCAAATAATTCCTAATGTTCAGTTTGCTTTTTTGACTGCTGCCGCGCACTGCGCTGTGGATTTCATTGTATTGTCCACAGCCACTCCCAGATCCTTTTCCTGAGTGGTAACTTCTAGCTTAGTACCCAGCATTGTGTACGCATAGTTCGGATTATTTTTCCCTACGAGCATCACTTTGCACTTGTCCACATTAAATCTCATTTGCCATTTATAATAATAATAATAATAATAAATTTATTTGGTGAAGACTTAGGCCATTGCTGAGAACAGAACAACAAAAAAGCATACAACATATACATTTGCCATTTAGATGCCCGAGCACCCAGTGTCGTAAGATCCTGTTGCAGTTCCTCACAGTCTACTCGTGTTTTTAACTATCTTGAATAACTTGGTGTCGTCTGCAAATTTGATCACCTCACTCTTCACACCCTTTTCCAAATCATTAATGAATACATTAAACAGCACCGGTCCCAGTACAGATCCCTGAGGCACACCACTTTTTACATCTCTCCATTGTGAAAACTGACCACTTAGTCGTACCCTTTGCTTTCTATCTTTTAACCAGTTTCCGATCTATAGTAAGACACTACCTCCTATCCCATGACATTTTAATTTTCTCAAGAGTCTCTCATTTGGGACCTTATCAAATGCTTTCTGGAAATCCAGGTACACTATATCTACTGGGTCTCCCTTGTCCACATGCTTATTTACACCCTCAAAGAATTTCAACAGGTTAGTTAGCCATGACTTACCTTTACTAAATCCGTGTTGACTCTTCCCCATTAAGCCATGTTTGTCAACATGCCCTGTAATTCTATCCTCAATGATGGTTTCCACCATTTTGCCCGGCACAGAAGTCACGCTTCCTGGTCTGTAGTTTCCACGATCACCTCTGGATCCCTTTTTAAATATTGGGGTTACATTTGTCACCCTCCAGTCCTCGGGTACAGTGGCAGATTTTAGTGACAGATTACAAATTACTAACCGTAGGTCTGCGATTTCATGTTTGAGTTCCTTCAGAACTCGGGGATAATGCCATCTGGCCCTGGTGACTTGTTAGTATTCAGTTTGTCAATTTGTCCTAGAACATCCTCCAATGTCAAGTTGCTTATACGCATTACTTGTAATGTGTGAAAGATCTTCACACCCTCTACACATTGTTGTTAACATACTGGGACACCAGGAGACATGGAAATTACCTCTCAGCCGCTTGTAGGGGGCAATGCGCAGCAAGGGGGAGGAAGAATTAGCGACATGTTTGAAAGGTGATTAAGGCTAATAAAGCGCAACAGCTCTCCTGCACAGGTAATTAAAGAGTTGGGAGAAAAGGCTCATTTGAATGTGGCGTTAGTTCTGGGACTAGTATTAAGAAATCTAGCAGTATTCAAAAATTCAAGTGTGGCCTGAATGGATTTCGTGTCTTTCATTTTTGAAAATCCATTGTATACTTTTGAAGTTCTCATGTTTTGAAGTGCCCATTTTGGTAAATGAGGGTGACAAAAGAGGTGTTGCTGCCTGTTTCACTAATGTTCTATTGAATGGGAAGAGATAAGCTTTTGTGAGTGCTACTGTTGTACAGACCTCAGTAGCATTTATTGTCAGCAATTTGTACTACGTTTTATTGCAGACATTTATTGCACCCTATTTTTGCACAGATGCCAGGGGAGTTTATTGTACCCTTGTTAAGATTTAGGGAATTAACTCTCTTTGGATCGGGGGACCCACACACCCTGGTTTGCACATATGAGACATTCACATAGAAGGGATCTTAAATCATAGTTATAGATTTATTTAGTTGTTCACACATTTATAAAACCCAGTCTGTAATGATCCAGCAGCAGTTACCTAGCTATAAAATATCCCACACCCAAAGTCAGTCTTACATGTCTTGAAAGCTCAAAA
>QEPC01008233.1:6173439-6190249 GCA_003113815.1 Sphenodon punctatus | reverse complement strand
TTTTGGTTTGAGGTTTAGCTGGCTAGTAGGTTCTTTAGCTTGTACCCATCATGCTCTATAATATGAACCAGTGTTTTTCCCACTTGGGCTAACATATATTCAATACTATTTATATTTAATCTACTAATGCTATAAACAGGTGTTATATAGTTACTAAAGTAATCTAAATGCAGGTTTACAATCATGTGATATGGGGAGAATACAATCAAAATGCAGCACAAGTCAGTGTACACAGTTACTAAGATAAAAACAGGTTTACATGGCCAGGTGAGATTACAATAAAAATGCAACACCCTATTCCGCTCTGACCGAGTTGGTGTCAGAAGTGGTGTTGCGGTTCCCCAGGACTGTGGTCCTGGGAAACTTCAGTATCCACGGCGACGTCAGTCTTGGAGGGGCGGAGTTGGAATTCATGGCAAGCATAGGCCTGTCTCAGAAAGTTGTTGGCCCCACCCATGTTGGCGGGTATACCCTGGACATGATATTTTGCCCAGGTCTTGAGGTGGGGGATCTGTTAGTGGGGGAGGTGCCATCTGTGCCCTTGTCATGGATGGATCGTTATTTCCTCCAGGCCAGTATCCTGGCACACGTTAGCCCCTGGAAGAGGGTGCAGGACCAGTTCGGTTGGTCCACCCCTGGAGACTTTAAGGAACCTGAGAGGTTCCGGAATGCACTGGGGGATGTATCCTCTGCACTTGATGATCGTTCACTCTGGCCTCGTGGCCAAGGTCATCGACATTACAGTTCCCAGACTGCTGATGTCACGGGTCCCTGTGGTATACAGAGGGTCTGTGGTGGATGAAACAGGAAGGGTGGCGGCTAGAGTGACGGTGGTGTCGTTCTCATACTAAAGTCGATCAATTGTGGCGTAGAGTCTGTTTATGTATCTATGCCGTAGCTGCGTGGGGAGCAAAAAAGGTATTTTTGCTGCCCTCATTGCATCCGATAAGTCGCGTCCAGCTAAACTTTCTAGGTAGTGGGGCTGGTCAGTCCAGCCTCCCTCCACGTGGACTTAGTCATCTAATGCTTGCTGTGACTTGTTTGTTGACTTTTATGCAGAAAAAATTGCTCAAATTCATTATGGGTTCGATGCTGCACTTTTGGCAGTAAGTGAGTCAGAGGCAGTCGAAGCCCCGGCTTGTCTAGTTTTTGGGATCAATTTCAGTACATATCGTCCTCGGATGCAGGGGATGCTCTTGGGACTGTTCGAGCCACCCATTGTGAACTGCATCCATGCCCATCCTGGCTGGTTAAGGTCAGCTGGGAGACGTTGGGGCCATTGCTGGCTGGGATTGTCAATGCCTCTCTTAGGGAGGACACAGTGCCGGGCTGCCTGAAAGAGGCGGTGGTGCAGCCTCTGCTCAAAAAACCTTAACTTGATGTTGATGCCCTGGCCAGTTATCGGCCAGTCTCTAACCTTCCATTTTTAGTTGTTGGTGGTACAGAGTGGGTGGTACTGTTCTTGAATGGTTCCACTCCTTCCTGGCCGGGAGAACTCAACATGTGGTGCTGGGTGATTGTTCATCTTTTTCCTGGGACCGCACGTGTGGAGTCCCGCAAGGTTCCATCTTATCCCCTCTCTTGTTCAACGTGTACATGCGGTCTTTGGGGGCGGTCATCAGAGGGTTTGGGGTGAGATGTCATCAACTGTACTTCACTTTCCCATGTGACCCAGGTCCCTGCAGTCTCTGTGCTTACCCGGTGTCTGTCAGGAGTCGGGGACTGGTTGAGGGCGAGTCGTCTGAAGTTGAATCCTGACAAGACGGAGGTGATGGTGGTGGGCTTTGCCCCATCATCGATAGGGTCCATCCTCCCCTGGTGTCTCAGGTCCATAGTGGGGGGGATTTTCCTGGACCTGCAGCTCCACCTGGATGTCCAGGTGGCAGCTGTAGCAAAAGGTGCGTTTCGCCAATTACATCTGGTGCGACAGCTTAAGCCATGTGTCTCAGACACAGACCTTGCCACCATCACATATGCTTTTGTTACCTCAAGATTGGATTACTGTAACGTGCTCCGTGTGGGGCTACCCTTGGTGATGGTCTGGAGACCAGCTGGTGCAGAAGGGGCATGAGTCATTGTGCGTACATTATACCAGTGTTCTGTTCTCTGCACTGGCTGCCAGTCATCTACCGGGCCCTTCAAGGTGTTGGTTTTGATCTTTAAAGCCCTAAATGGCCTCGGCCCCACCTATCTGTAGGATTGCCTCACCCCGCTGGGGTGGAATGATGGGTTTGAGGGCCCAGCCCTCCTCCCTGTCTTTTCATTTCCTCTCTTTTGGCTTCCTCATTTTTATCCCTCCAGGCAAAAGAACAGAATCAAGACCTGGCAAGATCAGGGCTGTATGGATTTAGGTGCATTGAGGAATTCTGCATCAGTTGGACAGTATTCCTTTAGGCATGTAATTGACAGACATCAGGGCTGCAAGGGAGAAACTCAGATGAGGAGGAACCTTGGAAGCAATGTCCCCTCTTTCCCCCACCTTCCCATGAAATTGAGGCTGCTGCTCCCAGGTGAGGGGGAGGGGGTGGGAAACTCAGCTGTGGAAAGTGACAGAGCTGGGGCAGAAAGGAAAATCCACTGGCTGCTCCAGTTGCCAAATAAACTCCCCAGCAGGTGAAACTTGACAAAGGTACTGCTCCCAGTTTCAGACCATATCCTGTGGTGAAAGTAACAAACCTCAAGGCTGCAAGGGAAACTCTCCAAAAGGAGGTGTCTTCAATGCAATATGCCTCTCCACCCTCCATTGGCCATTCCACGGTTGGAAACCGAAAACCAGAAAAAATATTTGACTTTCATTAATGACTTTCCTGCCCTACCTCTGCGCTGATCATCGTATAGATTACAGCTGAATATAAGAGGAGTTCATGTGATTTAGAGAAGCAGGTTTATCTAGTGGTTGGGTTGCTATTTGGCGAATAGGGTTGATTTCCCTGCTTTGACAAGCTGTGGGCTGCGGGGTCATGGCTTTTGGAGACAGGGTGTTGCTTTTGGAGGCACGTTTGGGCCCCAGCAAATATACATTTATTGATTCATTTTTGTTAACCAACAATCATCAATTCAGTCTTGTCTGAATTCAGTCTCCGTTGACTCGCCTGCATCCGATCCCCAGTAGCAGCCAGGCACTGAGTAAGCACTGAGACTGCAGGATCACCTGGTAGCTAGCATGACACACAAGGGGGCTCAGTGGGGACCCGGAACCATCCAGATTAAAGAAGAGCTTTAAACGTTAAGGGCTGGCGCGTCGCTTCCCCTGGTCGCCGAGGACTCCCAATCTCGGGAGTTGGGTGGGGAGCATGCATGCGCCACGTTGGGGCCAGGCTCAGGCAGGCGCACTTAGTGTGGCGGCAGACAGTGGTGGGAACAAGTGCCTGGCCTGTAACAACACAGCAGGCTTGCAGCTGCACCACCCGCCCCCTCCCTCTCACAGCTTGAGTTTCCCTGGGTGGACAGCGCTGCTTGGCTGGACTGGTTAATGCTGCCGGCCAGGAAGGCGGGTTGCGCAATGGGATGATGTACGCAGGCTGGGCTCTGCAGCTGGGAAACATGAGAAGGCTCTGCTATCCAGGTAGGTTCCAGGGCCAGCCAGCCCGCCCCTGCCCGCGCCATAAAATTCGGAGGTAGCAGCAGACAGGCAGGTGAGAGCTTGGCGCTCCGGGGAGCAGGATGTGGCAGAGCTGGGACGGGAGCGGCCAGGAACCAGCTGGATTATCGTGACCCAACCGAGGCAAGTAGAGCTACCCCTGACCCCAGGTAGGGAGGGGGAAACACACACACACCCCACCCCACCCCCCAGGCAGCTCAGCCTCGGCCAGCTCTGCTGCTCTATCTCCGGGAGGGTAGGGGGTGATCAGGATCCTTCCTGGCAGCAGGAGAGGAGTGCAGGGGCTGGGACTCGGACAGCAGCAGAGAGAGAGAAGGCTTCAGGGCTTGCCCTCTGCTCAGAGAGAGCTGGCTGGAGTTTTCCCGTGGTGTGTGCGCACGCGTGATCTGGCTGGGGCGGGGGGGTGCACGTGTGACTTTAAATACTGTGTATCCAGCAGATTAACCCTTACCTCCCACCCCAAGTCCCGTCAGCCTCCTCCCTGCCACCTAGTCCAAGGAGGGTATTGGGGGGCCAGTCCAAAAATTGTCAAGAAATGGGGTGAGGGACAAATCTGAGACAAGGAGGAAGTTGGTCTTAACACGCTAACACAGGAGTGAGCATGATTTAGGGGTGCGAACAAGAAAAGAAGCATCCTCCAGTATATGGACCTGTACAATGGATCTGTTCTCCTTGTGTGCATCCTCTCATCTCTGTTCCCTTGCCCTGAACTCAGTTTTTCAATGCTTGCAGTTGCAGGTAATAACTGGATCCAGGGGCCAGATCCAGAAACTGGATCTGAAAAAGGGGCCACATAAAAGCTGGTTACAGGTCATGTTTGGCCCATGGGCCTGAGGTTCCCCACCAGGCCACCCTGTGTTAAGACCAACTTCCTCCTCGTTTCACCTTTGCTGTCCCCCTCCCCCTTTCTTGAATGACATAATTTTTGGGCTGTCCCATATCTGTGTATAAAAGTGAATTTAATACTGGTGCAATATACTGTATGCAATTTGAAATGTTTAAGGAATGCTTTTCTTAGCCATTGTGTCAACTGACACACCCGAAGTACAGCCCAGAAGTGTGCTGTGCCAAGGTAACATCAAAGGTACAACTCATATAAATAGAATAATATAAAATGGCCGAGTTAGGCTGATGTGTGAGTTTCTTGGCTCATGCTCGCCCATAGATCTTGATTGTAGAATTCCGGTAGGGTGATGTAAAAAAGGGCTGAAGCGCAAACCTCTTTTGCTTATTACTTTGTCTGTTTCGGTGTTTCCAAGGGAATCTTGGAGGTTATTGCAGTCTAACTATTTTGCGTTCTGTACACTGTGGTTTGTTTCTGGTTATTTATTTTATTTCTGAGTCACTCTGGGTGGATGGGGCGGGGGGGTATAATTGTGGGCTCAGCCTGGGCCCTTCTCAACCTTGCTATGCCCCTGGTTTCAGCAGCATATTGATGGTATCTCACATCAAGTCTATATGCACAAAATTGTCCAGAAGCCTTAAAGAGGGGAGGCCAGATGGGACCCTGCAGGTGCTTGCAGGGGAGGCCCCAAAGGGACAATGAGCAATCGCCCATCACCACCCGCAGGGACCTCCCTTTCAGGTAGCACCTAGTTGCGAGTGCAGTGCAGCTTTCTCACGTTAACATGGGAGCATATCACTTTCAGATTGTATTTCCATGAGCAAAAGATGCTTTTGTCTTTGCCCTCTCTCCCCAAAGCACTCCTCTTTCCTCTCCTTTTAGACTTTTTGAGCTGACTGTGTGTAGCTTTCAGAAAAGCAAAATAGCCCTATGGTAACTTTTAAGAAATAATGAACAGAACAGAAGATAGAAAACCTCAAAACATGTGACTAGGCAAACTCCTTTGTTAATAAAACAGCATTTGGCAATGACTACTCAAAGTAACATGAGAGGCTTGACTGGATGAAATATAGTTGTATTAAAAGTTGCATGAAGCTTTGAAGAAATGAAACCAAGCAAAATAGTCAGGAGTTTTTTAAGATCTAAAGGAGGCAAAAATGTCTGATGGGAATGATAATGGAAAAAGATTCAGCAGGATTTGCTATTCATTAATAGAAAAATCATTGGTGTATTCCAACAGTCATGAGGATTACTAAGCTCACCTTTCTGACTTAGCCAGGCAGTCGTTTGCTCAGATAACTTAATTCTTAATTTAGCAATGAACTAATCTCAGTGAAGTGGGCAGTATGGCTAACGGTAGCAATCTCAAGCTGCTTGTTTTTGTTATAATTGCCATTTTGATCAGTCTGGCCTTATTTTCATTTCTCTTGACTTTAGATTGGCAATTTAAAAAGCTAAATTTATCAAACTTGTTAAAACTGAGACATCCTGCGAAGATTGCGAAGTTCAACTGTTACCTTTTTCTTGCAGAAGGTGCTGTTGCATCAAGGGTCTCAACAGTCACATTTATTGGGTAAAATTTACGATCTGAAAGACACTGGCGGTGAAATACAGCACTGACATCTTATCCTTCCAGCCCCTTCCACCATAGGCTTATCGCTTCTCCAGAGATTCCAGGAGCAATGATGAGCCTGGGGTGGTAGGGTGAGGAGACTCCCACTCCCAGCGCCATGCTCATATAGATGTCTTTCATGTCCACCAAAATGCCTGGGTTGAGTGGGTCTCTTCTGTGTCTGACTTGGAGTATGCTGAGAGAGTGATTTTTAAAAGGAGGAGGGAAATACTTATCTTTATAAATGGAGCAGAATTGCATTACATTACACTAGGCTTTGAGACCTCCTTTTCCGTTTTCCATTTAAATTATTAGCATTGATGCAAGAGAAGAGGAAATGGATCATTAAAAAAAATTCCATTCTGAGGGAATGGAATGGAATGAGGCAATAGTGACCTCTCATTGGTTTCCCTCTTCCTCTCTCTCTCTCCTGGGGAGAGGACTTTCATGTTTATATTTTTGTATTGGACAAGCATACCTATTTTGAATAATAAGCTAAATTCAGTAGATGTAATTAGGTATCAGGGTGGAGACAGATTGATATCTACAGTGGAAAAGAGTATGAGTGGTATTGTTTGGAGGAGTAACATGGAAACATACAGACATTTATTGTCTGATGATTACTTCAAACAAATCTGACAAAACACGATATAGAATGCAATGAGTAAAGAATTAAAGGCTGGTAGAATAATACTAATTAACATGGTTTTAATATGGAAACTTGGCCTCATCTAAAAACTATACCTTAAGATTGGTTAAAAAATGTAGCTATGGTGGACAACTATATTTTTAAGACTTTTCTCATAGTTTTGTGTGGTGTTCTGACTAAATATTTGTACTATACAGAATTAATATAGCACACATTAAAAATGACTGACTGTAAATTGGGAATCCTCAACCAGTGGGGAGAAGTCATTAATACTGTTTGACTGCCCTTGGCTGAGTGCTACTGACCATATTACCAATGATATCAAGGAAAAATCGCTTGATAAAGTTTGCAGATGACGCAGATGGAGTGGTAAATAATACTAGAATGGTCAGGGAGGTTTTTCGGAAACTCATTCCTTTTAGGAGATAGGGGCAAATGCAAGGTCGTAGATCTAGGGAAAAAGACAGTAAGTCAAGTTTGCACAGTGGTGACTGTGCTTGAAAGAATTAACACAGAGGACTTAGTGGCTGTAATAAATAGCCAGGTCTTAAACAGCTTACTGTGATATTTTTCTCTGTACTCTAAGAAATAGGTTTGACTGAGCTTTTGTGGTGCAGGGCATAATGGTTTCATCTCCTCTCTTGCTACAAATAACCACTATGTAATTTTTCCTATGCATTTAACCAAAATAGAGCATTCTGGTTAGAATAATTGGAGAGGGGGGTGTTTACTTGAGTACTACAGAAGCATCACAAGCATCTGAAGAGCTTTATCTGTGTGTGTAATTTCATAACTTTTTAACATGTCCAGGTTTTAGGCCCTGCTCCAAGATGGTGTTCATTCCTAGACAACTTGACAGAAGAACTAGAGGAGAATCCAGAGAGCACAGTGTATGACGACTATAAATTTGTAACCAGGAAAGACCTTGAAAACTTAGGTAAGATGTTTGTTAACATCAGGGTTTCTCTCTCCCTTCCGTCTTTCCCTTTTTCTGTTTTCAAGCACTTCTATTCCATTTCACAGTTTGGATGCATTGTATGAGCAAGTGATAAAGTAAGCTGATAGGAAGCTACTCAGAAGTCCTTCTCAACCTTTTCCATTCTTAGTAACATCACAGATGTGTTCACCCCAAATCAGGATGCTCTTTGCTAACCCAAAGAGAGCGCTTTTACTTATGTCTTGTGTCCCAAGCAAAAGGTTGATGTGTGTTGCCTTAGGGAATGTCTACAGCAGAACCTGGGGAATCTTAGGTCCAGAGGCTAAAAGTTGCCTGCATGGCCCCTTCTCAGTTTCTGGATCTGGCCCCTGAATCTAGTTCTTTTCCCCAAGCACTGAAAGGCTGAGCTCGGGGTAAGAGAGCACACATTTACTTTCTTTCTTTGAAGCACTCTAATACCGTGGTGAAGGATAGAAGGATCCACTTCTAAGCAGATAAAAGTGTTCAGGTGTATTTTGTACTTGGTACATGATGAAACTCATGCTGGTGTTGGAGAGCTTAATTTTATTTATAGACTTGTATGGCTTTCATTACTCTAATATCTGAGCACCTCACGAAAGTCAATAAGCTTATCCCCTGCAAGGTAAACAAAAACTATTATCCCCCTTTTGCTTTCAAATGAACAACTGAGGCAAAAACCAGTTGTCTGGCTCCTCCAGACTCCCACAGGACATCTCTGGTAGAGCCAGTAGAGAGGCAAGGTCTCCCAAGACCTAGTTGGGTTGGTCCCATGCCTTACTCACATGACCATCTTTCTTCTCTGTATTTGGCAAGATTTTGCCTTGCAGCTTCAGATTTCTGTTGCCCTCAGAAGATAAATCAGATTTAGATAGGATCAACCAACCAGGCTTACTGTATCCTGCACTTTAAACCTTCGAGTATTACCCTTTTATGTTGGTAGATTCAATAGATGTTTGCCTCCTTTTGTGGTTGTAGATCTTTTTCCATAGAAAGTTGCATACTAGCAGCTATCAAGCTTATGAAATAAGCTAGCTTTAGACACTGGGTGCAATCCTGCAGGGGCGAATAAAGTGTGCCTACACCAGGCGCAGTTAATGTACGCTGGCTCTCAGGCACGAGCGCTCGCTGGCAATGCAGCAAGTTGTATGAAGCAGCCGGCTCTGCATGTGGCGCTCCTGAACACAAGAGCGCACGCCACCGAGCGGCGCCTGCTGCTGTTGTACGTGCGGCACAAGATTGCACCCACTGTCTGATGTCCCTCTACTCCATAAGGCAACAGTATTTAGTGAAAGTTGTTATATTGCCAAAACTTAACATTTCTGTTTTGTTTTCGTTTTGTCTCTTGCTTGCTTGCTTTATTTCTGAATTGTTCTGTTCAAGTGCTTGCTGTAGTCTTGGGTAAATGATGTTTACTCTGAGAGAATTTTAAAACTTCTTTATAAAGCAATCTGAGGATAAATGCTTTCCTATTCTCCTCCCACTTTGAGGTTTTCACTCTTTATTTAGAGTAGAGCCTAAGGTGACAGTTTTATGAACTGATGTGATACTGTATATTTACGTTTATTTCAACATGGCTGTTCTTCAAAGGTAGTGACTCGAAGCAAAACTTTTTCATTAAAACACCAATATGCTACACTAAAGATCATGATCCAGATATGTATGTTAAACAGTCATATACCTTCAGAAGATTCTCCAAATAACTGAGTTTTGTAAATTTTTCAGGCTTGTGTGAGTTAATGGGCATCCTTAAAAATGGCATAGTAACCTTTATTAGAGGAGGAAATGGTCTTTTATTATGGAGCAACACAAACGCATTGCTAGGTTGGCATAATTGTGCCCATATTTAGACTTGATAATGTGAGTATTGATGAAACTTGCACACTCATATCAGTCCTGCTTGAACAGCTGACTAAAGCAAAACAGTTAAATTGTTTGATGTAGGGAGTTCTTATGTCTTAGGCTGCAGTCCCATCTGCAGTGGCGATGGTGGCAAGAGGGAGGGATGAGGGAAGACGCGGCAGCATGGAGGAGCCAGCTGACAAGAAAAGAGCCGGTGCGAACGAGGATCTGCCGCGGCTTCTCTCATGCATCTCAGGGCGCAAAATCCTGCCCTGACAGGTACGAGAGAAGCTGCAGCAGATCCCCATTCACACCGGCTCTTTTCCTATCAGCCGGCTCCTCCACACTGCTGCGTCTTCCCTGGCCCCTCCCTCTGCTGCCGCAGATGGGAATGCAACCTTATTGTTCTCCCTCTGACTCCTGGCAGTGATCCGCTGGGTAGCTCTGCGGATGACCGTCAGGAGGCAGAAGAAAGAAGAAACCTTCTGCGCATGCGTGGAGCTGCCCGCCATTTTGGTCAGTCTTTTCTTCTGCCTTCGGCCGTCGGAGGTGTTTTTCACGTCGTCCTGAAAAGACAAAAAACAAATCATAGTTAGGACTAAAAGGAAAAGAAGATCAGCGGGGCATTAGGGCACGAGCTTCCCTCCCAGCAAAGGGATCCTCGTTCGGCCCGCCAGGTTGCCGCGCAAAGCGCCCGGGAACCGGGGAGCAGTGGGTCTCCGGGGAGAAGAGGCTGTGGCCTACCCCAGCGGTTTAGATACCGCGGAGCCAGTAATCACCGTAAGCCTCCCCCCGCTCAGGGTCCTTACACCGCTTGCGGGGGTAAGGACCAGCCGCGCCGGACTGTGCAGAGCTCCTAACGCTCCACCCCCCACGCGCCTACACGTGGCCGCACTCGCAACGATGGACGGAGCGGGGGCACAGGAATCCATCCAGGCACCCCCCCCTCAGGGAGGGGAGCCTACAGAGGCACCCGGCATGACGGCGAGGCTCGATAGGATCCTCATAGCGCTGGAGCGCTTAACCCAGGTACCGGGTGGGCCCCCAAGTATCGTGCCTCCTGGTTCTAGCCAAGGCACGGGGCTAGAGCCACAAAGGAACCGAGATTCTTCACCCCAGGGCTCTGGGGTGAAGCAGGTCCCTCCTAGAGCGGGGAGTTCAGGCCTGGGGAGAATGAAAAAATCCCAGCCCAGGGGCAGAGCAGGGAAAAGCAAGGCAGCCAAGCGCCACCTACAGGCCACTGCCAGGATTCTAGACTCTCCTCAGTCCTCTGAGGATGAGAGTGAAAATGAACCCCAGCCTAAGAGACCTGAGAGACAAGCCACCTCAGAGCTGGCTTCAGAGTCAGAGGGGGAGTGGACAGATGTGGAGACCACGGAGCCTCAGGGCGCTGCCCAGGAGACTCAAGACCGTCTCAGACATTTTCCCTTCCAGCGTAGGGAGGAGTTTATGCCACAAGTCTCCAAAACCCTTAAAGTTGTGGAGAGACCGGTCAAGGAAGTATCCTCTGACTCCCAGGAGGAGGAGGAACGGGACTATATCCCTTCTGTCCATGGCAAAGACCAGGGTTTTCCCCTGGACAAGGCCTTTGAAAAACTGATCCTACAAGAATGGAAACAGCCTGAAAAAGGTCAAAGGATGAATAAAACTCAGGCCTCCCTATATGCCTTATCCAGGCGTAAGGAACCCCTATTCAAAAACCCCAAGGTGGATGCGGCGGCAGTCTCCCTGGCCAAACAAACCGTTTTCCCAACTGAGGGTGATTGCTACCCCAAAGATGCAACAGATAGAGCTGTGGAGAATGCACTGCGTCGGGGTTTGGAATCATCTTCGAATGCAGTGAAAATTAGCGTAATTTCCTCTTGTGTAGCCAGAGCTCAGTTGGCATGGTTACAGGAAGCTCAGGACCCCACTATTTCGGACAGGAGAGCTCAGACCTTGTCTTCTAGGATTAACTTGGCTGCCGCCTTTTTAGCAGATTCCACCATGGACTCTATGTCATGGTCAGCCCGAGCTATGGCTAACTCAGTTTCAGCTAGACGTAAACTCTGGCTCAGATCCTGGGATGGAGATAGTACTGCCAAGAACCTCCTCACTGCTGCTCCCTATAAGGGATTTAAGTTATTTGGGCTCTGCCTTGACAAAGTACTGGCAGACGCTAATGATAAGACCAAACAACGAAATTTGCAGCAGATGGGATCTAGAAAGCATTTTTTTCGTGGTTCCAGCTTCAAACCCAGAGGGGGATATGGCTCGGGGTATGGCTCCGGTAGAAAGTTCCAGAGTCAACCCAGACAGGACCAGCCCGGTCGCTTCTTTTCGCGCAGAGCAGGAAGAGGGCACAATTTTCGACAGGACAGACAAAGGCCCAAGGTTTTCCCCCAAAACCCGAGAAAACCTGACGCATGACTATATGGAGGACTTACGAGTGGGAGGCAGACTGCTGCTTTTTTCAGAAGAGTGGGAGCAGTCCGTCAACGATGCCTGGGTCTTACAGTGTGTAAACCCGGGTTACAAAATAGAATTCAAAAGGCCCCCACCCGAAGCATTCATCATTTCCCCAAGGTCTGCCAACAATCAAAAGCACTTCTCCATGCTCCAGGAATTGCAACGACTCACTCACATCGGAGCGATAGAACCGGTGCCTCCGGACCAGCGAGGACGGGGCCTTTATTCTCTACTCTTCCTAGTCCTGAAGAAATCGGGTTCTTGGCGAGCAGTCTTGGACCTCAAGAAGTTGAACACAGCGGTCCGGGGCCAAAGATTCAAGATGGAAACAGTAACATCAATATGTCGTACCATCCGGAAACAGGACTGGTTAGCGTCCCTAGACCTCAGGGACGCATACCTCCACATTCCGATTTGGGAACCCCATCGACAGTGGCTCCGATTCATCTACCAGAACACACACTTCCAATTCAAGGCCCTACCATTCGGCCTGTCGTCTGCACCAAGAACATTCACGAAGGTGCTGATCCCCCTGGTGGCGAACCTTCGCAAGCAGGGGATTCACATATACCCGTACCTCGACGACCTCCTTCTACGAGCACAGTGTGTCACCAAACTTCAGACGGATATCGAGTACACCATACAGTACCTAGCGAGACACGGCTTCATGGTGAATCGGGACAAAAGCCACCTGATACCGACACACCAGATCGAACATCTGGGAGTATACATCGATACCATCTTAGGAGCCGTCTACATCCCAGCAGCACGACAAGACAGGATCCGACAGAGGGTTCGCCTCCTAAAGGTCCAGAAGCGGGCGAGACTCAAGAACCTAGCTCAACTGTTGGGCCTTCTAGTGTCCTGCACAAGACAGGTTCAGTGGGCAAGATTCCACCTTCGCCCCTTGCAGCGGCTGCTGCGACCTTTTCAGCAAGATCTCACCAGCGGAAAAAATCCGTGGGTCAGGATTCCACCCGCCCTACCACGCTCAATGTCCTGGTGGTTAGGCCCCGCCGCCTTTCAGAAGGGCGTCCCCCTAGAGGAACCGGAAAGGGTGGTAGTGACAACGGACGCAAGCTTGAAGGGCTGGGGAGCCCACATGGGGTCAATGTCGATCCAGGGTCTGTGGTCACAACAACAGTCACAGATGAGCATCAACACCCTCGAACTAACAGCAATCCGCCTGGCCCTACAACGCCTGGCCCACGACATCGGCAGGACACACGTCCTAGTGTATACGGACAACGTAACAGCGAAAGCGTACGTAAATCACCAAGGGGGCTCAAAATCCAGACATCTACAGCAGGAAGCCATACAATTGTTCACATGGGCGGAAATCAACCTGAAATCCCTGAAAGCACTTCATATCAAAGGAGTACAGAACGTTCAAGCGGATTGGTTGAGTCGTCAATCGATAGATCCACACGAATGGAGTCTCCATCCGGAGGTATTCAGAGTTCTCACAACATCATTCGGAGTACCGGTGATAGACCTGTTCGCGACGAGAGAGAACCGGAAAACATCCCGGTACATGACGAAAACAAACGACAGCTGCTCGGAAGCAGTAGACGCCCTAAATCAACGTTGGCCCAGAGGCCTCCTGTACGCCTTCCCACCGACTCCGCTCTTAACCAGAGTGGTAGCAAAGATAATCACACAAGCGGCACACGTGATCCTCGTAACCCCCTGGTGGCCGAGGAGACCGTGGTTCTCAGACCTGGTGGAATTGAGCCTAGAAGCTCCACTCACCCTCCCATTACGACCGGACTTGCTGTTGCAGGGCCCTCTTCACTGCGATTCGATCGCAATGCTAAAATTAACAGCATGGCACTTGAAAGCTCAGCATTAAGGGGGGCGGGGTATTCAGAGGCTGTTTTGACAACGTTACAACAGGCTAGGAGGCCTGCAACGAGAAAATCATATGGGGCCACCTGGAAAGTTTTTGCTCTCTGGGCAATGGACAGGGGGTTAGACCCATGTGTGGCTCGGGTTCAGACCATACTACAATTCCTTCAGGAGGGGTTAGAAAAGGGATTGCGCCCGAACACATTGGCACGACAAGCCTCTGCCATTTCTTCGGTTCTGCAATCCATCTCTGGCAGGAGGTTCTTACCTCACAAGCACATCAACCAATTCCTGAGGGCTGCCAGGAATATCTCCCCTCCGGTAATCCATAGATGCCCCTCCTGGAGCCTCAGTTTAGTTCTAGACGCTTTGACAGGACCCCCATTTGAACCGCTTAAACACGTCTCCCTGTACATGCTATCCCTCAAGGTAGTATTTCTGGTAGCGGTTACATCTGCCAGAAGGGTTTCCGAATTGGGAGCCCTGTCGATGGAGGAAAATTTTTGCATGTTTAGTGAACATTCAGTGACCCTTAGAATGGACGAGGCGTTCATTCCTAAAGTAAATTCTACTTTCCATAGGGCCCAAGAAGTGATTTTACCTTCCTTCTGTCCGAAACCTTCACACCCTAAAGAGAAAGTCTGGCACACCTTAGATGTGAGAAGAGCGCTTAAGATCTATTTGAGAAGGACCAGATCTATTCGAACTACTTCAGCCTTATTTATTAATATTAGACCCTCTTATGGGGGCAAGAAGGCTTCCAAGTCTCTGATCTCACAATGGGTTCGCCAGTGTATCATTGAGGCTTATAAGGCCAAACAGAAGGTTCCCCCTCTTCAGATTTGGGCTCACTCGGTAAGGAGTGCAGCCACCTCCTACGCTTTTAAAGCCAGAGCATCCTACGCAGAGGTATGCAGGGCGGCCACTTGGTCCTCCCTGCATACGTTTGTGAAACACTATAAGTTGGACCTGTTCAGATCCGCAGAGGCGGCGTTTGGCAGGAGGGTCTTGCAAGCGGTCCTGGAGGCTCCCGGGACTGTTTGTTCCCACCCTTAGTTTTGGGGCTGGGGTACATCCCAGCGGATCACTGCCAGGAGTCAGAGGGAGAAACAAAAATTGGTCACCTACCTCGGTGAATTTGTTTCTTCTCTGACGAGCTGGCAGTGATCCGGCCCTCCCTGTCAAACAGAACACGAATATTGGGGGGGCCCTCCAGGGGTGTAAGATAAACAGGTAGTTGGTTATATAGTTATTAGCAGTTACAGTTATAAAGTTAAAAAAAAAAAAAACCAAAAAAAACACACCATAGATTGTAAGAAGAAGCTGGTTCTTGTTCCCTGAACATCTCACTCCCTGTACAGCGGGACATGCGCTTAACTGGAAAAGAACGCTTTAATGTTGTGTTAAGTATTCCAGAAGTGGACAAGTGCCTCGGCTTGGATACAGACTGACCAAAATGGCGGGCAGCTCCACGCATGCGCAGAAGGTTTCTTCTTTCTTCTGCCTCCTGACGGTCATCCGCAGAGCTACCCAGCGGATCACTGCCAGCTCGTCAGAGAAGAAACAAATTCACCGAGGTAGGTGACCAATTTTTGTTTCTTTTGGGTTCATCTGGTAACATAGACTATCTTTTCAGGCCTTTCTCATCTCATTGGATCACCCTTACTCAGAGCATATATGCATGGCTTTTTCATGGACGTACGACTGTATCATAAGGTAAGTAAATTAGGCTAATTCCACGAAGATTGAGTCTTAGTCTATATTTTTGCCCTTAGGTGTGCAATATATACTACTTATTTATTCTTGCTTTGCTTTTCTCCCTTCTGTTTGTGTTAAAAGGTGAAAATGATGGTGAACCCATTTGCTTATGAGGAATACAGAAAAGAAAAAATTAGACAGAAGATAGAAGAAACACGTGCACAGAGAGTTCAACTAAAGGTAAAAAATCTGTTTGGGATTATTTAAACTTCTATAGAAAATTGATCCTTCAGACTATTCCAAAGAGTATTAAACAGTTTGGAGTTAAAAGTTGGGGCTACCCTCATCCATGAATTTGCTGTTACCAGAAACTGGAAAAACCAAAATTATAGCCCAGTTGATGATCCTTTTCTAATATTCATGTGTGTGCACATCCCAGTTTGTCCCACTTGGTGCATGAAGCTTAATAGTAGCAGCAGCAGTTTATTTGCTTAGCCACAGGCCATCATAACACAAATAAATTAATACAGATAACACAGCACTCAAATAAGGTTATCAAAGGAATCCAAGAATACAGAAAGGGACAGTCAAACCGCTGCGAGACCCCTAATCTTAAGAAGTAGAGTCTGTCCAGCATATTTTTTTCACCTGCTAAATGTACAATTCAATCCGAACACAATACCCGTCTCCCCTCCTGGATAAATACCCGGGGAGGACGGATTTAAATCTATCGTGGCATGCTCTTAATGTCCCTGAATACATGCAGGCCGCTATACATTTTTTAATACAGGCTTTTGTTATTAGAAATAGATTTATGAAATCTAAAACCTTGGAGGAGGTCTTGGAGGTTACTCATGGCACACAATGCAAAGCCCTTAGGGAATAGTTAAACCCATGTGTTGATACTGAAGTAAGGGCACAAGTATCCTATAGAACTGTTAAATTTCTGGGTCACTGGTCTACTGTAAATATATGGACGTAGGTTGGATTGTATAGTATCAAACTAAAGTCTATATAACTAAAGCCTCAGGTGCTCCAGTATTTATTAGAGATGTATTATTTTGTTTTTAGCTTTATCTGGGCCCTGGGCTACGATTTTGTATTTATTATTATTATTATTATTATTATTATTATTATTAACAAACATTTATATAGCGCCAGCAGTGTACATGGCACTTTACAAAGTAATAAAATAGACACGGTCCCTGCCCCTAGGGCTTACAATCTGAGCGACAGGAGCTGGGGGAGAGACATAGGAAGGGGAACAGAGGGAGAGACAAGGGGTCTAACATTCATGAAGATGCGAGGTCTCA
>QEPC01008233.1:6139311-6166405 GCA_003113815.1 Sphenodon punctatus | reverse complement strand
CAGTACTATAGCTGAGTTTAAAAGAGGTTTGGACAAGTTTCTGGAAGATAGGTCCATTAGCAGCTATTAGCCAGACAGGATCAGGGAACATGACAGGAGCTGGGGGAAAACAACAGGGAATGGATCCCCCATTGTGTGACCTGTTGGGTGCTTCTCCCAAGCCACCGTGATTCGCCACTGGTGGAGATAGGATGCCGGGCTAGATGGACCATTGGTCTGACCCAGTATGGCACTACTTATGTTCTTTTAGCCCCATTGTCTTCCTCTACATGTTGGGGACAACACTGAAGCTGGGGAGAGCAGGGGGCAGCAAGCTGTGTCATCCGTGTCTCTCACCCCCTCCCCCCTAGTTTTCCCTATGTGCTTTTGTTGAGTTGGGGAAAGTGGGAGGAATGTGGACAGATGAGGTTGTTGGTAGTTTACATCCAAATTAAGACAATTAGGATCAGACTCGGTTAACTACTATGTTTGACTGAACGCTAACCTTGGTGATGTCCCTAGTTTATAAGATGGATACTGTGCTGTGGCTGAGTAGTAATTGAGCAGTACTACTCCACAAAGCTGTGATGAGGTAGTACAGACAGCACTGATATTAGCATGTTTAAAGAGTCTTGGAGCAAGAGGGCAAGTGCAGATGTCTTAAATGCAGATCTAGACTGTTTGCTACCCTGGCCACTTGCACACAAGACAGAAGAGGTGGGGGGACTGCTGTGAGCCAAAATCACATCAGGGGATCATGTGAAGTTTCGCTCATGTGTGCAGGGTTTTTTATGTGATTAGCCCCTTTCCATCATGTCCAGCCTGTCTCCCGTAGCTGAAATCATGGCAGAAATGGGCTAATCACGTCAAAAACCCCGCAAACACAAGCAGAATTTCACATGATCCCCCTGACATGATTTCGGTTCACGGAAATCCCCCCACCTCCCTTCCCAGTCTTATGTGCAAAGTGGCCACTGCTTCAGTACAAACATCGTATGTTTGCGGGGGAAGGAGAGGGGAACAAACATTGTTAGAGGTGTGTCCTTACCAGAACATCAGGCCAGGAAGCTTCAGGGAAAAGAGAAAAGGAGTATAGGAGTGCCCAAAATATGGTGTGTCCACAATTTCTCAAGAGTGACCACTCGCTTACCTTTAGTCTTACTGGAAAAGCAGATCTTCTGAGGTGAGAGTTTGCTGAATTGTACACTGGTATGCTACAATTGGGTGGCAAGAAGGGACATTCCAAAATAAACAGCTGTGCTGAGTCCAAAGTACAGAGTACTTTTTGTGAGTTCTGAGCAAGGGACAGTATGGAACGAAGTAGAGTTAGTAGAGAAGCAGGGGAATATGATGGTAAGCAGCCAGGTTACCATCAGTTCTCTCACAATGAGTATAGTAGCTCACTGCATGACATTAGAGGGCAAATATCCCCCTGTCCTTAATCACCTGTGCAGTGAGCAGATACACTTGAGCTGCTACCTGAGAAAGGAGCTCTAAATGAAGGAAAAATTGTGGCCATGGTTGAAAAAAAAATCAAGCACATAATATTGGGGCAGGGTGGAGCTTGCTGTCCCCAACTTCAGTGCTGCCCCCAACCTGCAGAGGGTTGGGTCTCAGAGACCAAGGCAAAGTGTGAGTGCATGGAACCTAAGTTGTAAGCGAGCACAATATGAGAGACTGTATTGAAACTTGGACAGATTCTACCCATCACCCAAGTGATCCTCCCTACCAAATTTCACAGTGATAGGAGAAATCATCTTCATTTTTATAATGAATAGAATGTTTGTGATCTTAACGCAGTGATGCCGCTGCCTTGACTAGAGAGCAACTCCTGCAGCTTTATAAAACGAATTTTTGTTCTTGCATTTGAATGTATAAGTATAAAATGTTCAAGTATGCAATATTTTTATGTATGGAAGAACAATATGGTGGTCAGTTTTCACATTTGCTTTCTTTCACTAGAAACTTCCAAAGGTTAATAAGGAGCTGGCCCTTAAGCTAATTGAAGAAGGAGAAGAGGAACAGCAGCTTGTTAGAAAAAAGAAACAAAAGGTAGGACATTATTTTTGGCATTTCCATAACCATGCTGAGATGGTAGCATGATTTATGATGATGGGCTAAGCAGTTCCATAGTTCACTTTGTCTTCTGTTATCAGTGGATGCATATGAAGAGATACTGTCTTTACCTACGAACTTAACGTAATCTTTTTGCTTTGTGCTTTAGCTAATCCTACTTTATAAAGTAGTCAAACTCCTTATAAGTAATAAAAAGATATCTTTGTATTGTATATCATAATACATTTTAATCACATATTGAACCTTTACAAGAGTGGGTTAAGTATCAGTATTCCCAATTTCCAGTTAAGGAATCTCTAGGAAAAGTGATTTTATTTATTTTATATATTATTTATTTGGCTGTCTACCTCACCCTATCCCCAAGGGCTCAGGGAAGCTCACATCAAAACACTGCATAAAAATAAGACCCATAAAACAATGACACCCACCCAACTCTGCTCCAAACCAAAAATCTACCCCTGCCTGTTGAAAGCTTGGATGAATAACTACGTCTTACGCTACTGTTGGAAGATGTACAAGGTAGGGCTTAGACAAACCTCCAAGGGAAGAGACTTCCAAAGCCATGGAGCAGCCACCAATATCATGTCACCAGTGGCAGCCAGGCACTGAGTAAGCACCAGGATTGCAGGGCCTGCACGGGATGAAAAAGATAAATAGATTTGGGTGTCGTTTGCGTATTGTCAAAGTTCGGATTGCAGATCAGTACCAGAACTGCAAAGCTGCTGCTTAATGAATTTTTGGGCTGTTTCCAACATCGCATCCCCCAGATATAAAATCTGCCCTGATAATTTTTCAGTGTACAGAAGGGGCTCACTATACTTCGTGTTTGTGGGTGGTGGTGGTTACCACGTGATGCTTCTCCACACGTGATCACGGGGAGGTCCCAAGAGGGGAAAGGTCCTGGTGATCAGGCTAAGTCTCAAATTTTGGAGAATTACTCTTTTTCAATTGCCTAGGGTCCACGTGCGCTAGGGATTTGGTCTGAGGACGTGGCGCGCTACAACCCATTGGCCTCCCACCAAGAAACGTAACCGAGACAAGAAGTTCAAAGCAAGAAGGGATATTTATTACAAACAGTGCTGCCTAGCTTGGACTGGCATTCACAGAGTTAAACTTTGGATAGTGTAGGGGTAGATTTCAGATTCTGGAGAACTGGTAGTAAATTGTTTTGTCCAAAGTCAGGGACAAGAAAGAGAAAGGGAGAGAGGGGGAGGTGAAAAATAATGAAGTAACAAGAAGGGAGTTGGAATATAAAGCCTTGAGTTTAGAGCGAACAGAGAAAGAAAGAGAGAATAGGAGGATATGAGTAAAGTGAAAAAGAGATGATCTCTCTTTTGCCTGTTGTGAGCGGACGGGTGAGCCCCAGTGATCCTGCGGTGGGTCAGGAGTGAGGGGCAGGGGGGACAGACCTAGGCCTGGGAGACCCTTGGAGTAGACTTGCACAGGAGACCTGTGTGTATCCACGTCCAAAAGCAACTCAACTCCACAATAGGAAGCTCAGGTCACTTGTAGGGACCAGGGGACAAAGCCACACAAAAACTCTCAATGGGAGTTGGGATACTCACAAAAGCTTCATAATGGGAGTTGGAGTACTCAAAAGATGCTTCCTGGGTGGGTGCTGGGGTTCCCAGAACTAGACAAAGGCTTGCAATGGGTGTTTGGAATGGGGTCTTTCCAGGTGGGTCCCAGAAGACAGGAAAAGGGATGTTTTTGGAGAATCTTGCTCCTCAGCAATTTTCCAGGTGAGGCCTGATGACTCGTTCAGGTTACTTGAGCAGCTTAAAGGCATACTATTCATATTCTTAACTAGGAAATATTGCTAGGCAGGAGGATCCCATCTCTGGAGGTTACACACCACAGGGAGTTGCCTGGCATCTCAATTGCTCCATTTCCTAGTACCGGCTTCTCCTTTTCCTAGGCCGGTTGTTTTGCATAGGACTAGTCTCCTTCAAGGAATCTCTGAGGAGCCAGCTCAACCTGCTTTTGCCCTATCTCTCTGCCTTTTCACATGGGGTTTCATCACCTCTCTCCATGCACCCCAAAAGGGCGGGGGGGTTGCCTGACTCGTAACATTGTGTATGACTCTTGACTTGTAGTATCCTACAGCCAAATAGTTACGTTGGAGTTCCATAATCAGGGCAGACAGAAATGTCATGTGACATCTGGTGAGTCTCCAGGCCGCACAACGATGGTAGGTGTGAATACACGGGGAAGTAGCTAGGTTGTGATGTGACCTTACACCCAAATTTCCTGAACGTCTATGTATAGTATGTCCTCGACTTTAACATTCTTGGTGTTTGTTTGAGAGAACATAAAACAGCATTTTGTTCCAGAAAATAAATTTCATTGTGTACCAATATAAAAATGCAGCGTCTGACTATTTCCCTGAGGGAACGTTAAGAATCTTAGTAAGAGCCAGGTGGCTTTGTTTTCTTATTTCCCTCCCCCTCTATTTTTAGATCAGACAGTTAGCCAGGTATTCACAAGATACTTAGCCCTGTTTTATTTTTCCCTTTCTGGGCAGCTGTATAAACAAATCGTTTGGCCAAGGAGAGAGAGAGACCCTGCTGGCAGTAGTACATTTGTAGTTGTAACAGGGCAAAAACATTTTTATTAATGAATGTGTATCTTCAGCAAGTTCTTCATAAGAAGCATCTTACAGTTAATTGACATTGCAAGTCGCACTTGAAAGAAAAAGCTGCCTCTTTCACTGCTATGTATGTGTTGGGTATTTCTGATGGATTTTTAAAAAATAAATAAATTGTATACCGGGGTGGAAAACTTTTTCCTCCCAGGGGCCACTTTGAAAATTAGTACAAGCTCTGAGAACTGCATACAGGTTGGGGGCGGAGGTGTTTAAGGGGTACACTCAGGAAGAGGAGGGTCCAGTTGATGGATCTATTCCCTGTCCTTGTGTGCGTGCCCTCATCTCTGCTCCCTTACCTTGAGCTCAGCCTTTTAGTGTTTGAGGGTAGGAACGTGAGCCAGGGGTCAGAGCCAGGCACTGGAAAAGAGCCCAAACAGAAACTAGCTGCAGGCTGCATTTGACCCTCAGTCCTGAGATTCCCCATCCCTGGTATATGCACTGTGCAGGGTGCATAGAACCTTTTATAATCTTTATAACCTTCCTGAAGATTATCTAAAAGAGGCCAGTGTTTGATTTAGCAACACCATGTATAGAAGCTGGCCCTAAAATATGAAATGTTAGGAATTGGAGTTTGATGAAGGCCTATGTTCAGTCAGCAAAATGGGCCTTATTTATACGTTAAATGAATAAGAAGATTCTTCCCTTGATCTTTATGAAAGTTCTAAAACTTGCAAAGTAAATGGAATAAAACTCAATGAAATGGTCAGAAACGAGGCACTCAATATTGCACATCCGGTTGTATCTTCTTGTTTAGTTACGTCTAGGTAATAAATGATTGTTTCTGTCTGTCTTTTCATTGTCTTATTAACATGTTTCAGTTTTATAACCCACTTTTGATTTTCTTTCCATTTCTAGAATCTACCAAGCATTCTCAAAGATGACCGTTTCAAAGCCATGTTCGAAAACCCTGATTTCCAAGTGGATGAGAAGAGTGAAGAATTCAGGCTGCTTAATCCACTTGTTTCTAAAATAAGTGAAAAAAGAAAGAAAAAACTAAAGATGTTAGAACAGCAAGAATTGCAGGAGGAGGTAAAACTTTTTTCCTTTTTGGATTTAGGATTGCTTCAATTGTATGAACTCAGTTTGTGAGAACACAAGATTTCTCATTTTATATGTACTCTAGCAAGGAGAGGAAAATCTATGTAGAGTTGTATGTCCATAAGAGAGTCTGAGTTAGGTTTATTATGTCCTCAGTCATGAGACCATAGCTAAATTTTATTTTGGGTTAAACAGTTAAAGCAAATAGTGCTTAATGACTCCTGAACTATTATATTCCAGTTCCTGTTGAAACACCTACAGGCCTGGGCAGATACTTATAATGTTATTGGTCAGGAGCAGGCTGGGTTTAAGAAGGGCGCTTCAACTCTGGACCACGTCTTTCTTCTCAACCAGTTGATTACCAAATACATTGGTTCTTCCAAGAAATCTTCTCTGTACCTCTGCTTTGTAGATCTTAGGGCCACTTTCGATTTGGTGCATCGTGAGCATTTATGGCAGAAGCTTTCTCGTACTAATATCGACTGCAGATTATTATATTTAATTATCACCCTGCATTGGGAGTCATCTTTACAAGTTATAGTGGGTCGTTAAGGCCAATTATCTCGACCAATTCCTACCTCTTGGGGCATCAGACAGGGCTGTTTACTGGCGCCTCTATTGTTTAACATATATATTAATGGTGTGGTTAATTGGGAAATGTTCATCTATATGCTGATGACTCGATCTTAATCTTGCAAACCCTGATAGGCCTTTGCCACTTCATGCAAAGTTTCTGTGATTTTTGTCAGGTTGAGTTGCTGGAGATTAATTACACCAAAACTAATGTTTTGGTGGTGGGGAGCAGAGCTGTCCAGCATAAATGGTATATGAATGGTCACCAGGTTACCCAGGTTAAGTATTTCAAATACCTGGGAATTGGTTTTGCCCAATCAAATTCATAGTCTGCACACTGTGGTGCTATTACGGAAGCAGTAAAGTCCACCTCCAATGATATCTCGAGTCTTTATTTTACAAAAGGCGGCAGATTATTCTCTCCCGTGCTGAAAATATTTAGGACAAAAGCCCTTCCTCAGTTGTTATACAGCACTCAAGTCTGGGGGCTTAATAGACAAATTAGACAAGGTTGAAGATAAATTTTTACGATCCATTCTCCATGCCCCTCCAAATACCCCACTTTCTATTCTGAGAGCAGTGGCTGGTGTCCCGTCAGTGTCATCTTGGATTAAATTGGCAGTTATAAAATTTTGGCTTTGGGTTACCCATTTGGTGCCAAGTAGCCTTTGTTGTTTAGCCTCTGATTCCTTGGCTGAAGGCATATCAGATATTCTTTCCTGACTGGGTCTTGCTAAAGAGCTTTTGTTTGCTCTGTCCTACTCATATGCCTTAACCCAGGTGAAACAACATATTTCAGACCAGGAGAGGCAGACTTTGTTGTCCGCTGCAATCAACTCTCAAAAGATATCCCTGGTGTATAGATCACTCCCAATAGAGCTCTCAGGTGCAACCTATTTAAACTTTCCCCTTCGCTGGATTTACAGGCGAGCTTTCACACTGGGTAGGTTCAGCTTCCTCCTAACCACCATCTCTGAGGGCAGATGGAAGGGGATGCCATACGATCAGAGTGTCTGTCAATGGTGTAGCCAGGGTGTCACTGAAACGTTGTCCCACATAATTTTTGACTGCCAACTGTATATGACACACACACCCCGGCTCAACTATTTAAATTGCATCACCCTAAGTATGAAGTCTTGCAGTCAAATGGATGCACTGATATTTTTGCTCTCGGGGCAGGATCTGATTATTGCCTTGCAGATGGCTACATTTCTGACCACCGTTGTTAATCTTAGATCAGTAGTCTCTGAGGAACCCTACTGTTCGTTTACTGAGTTTAATTTTACTCAGTAATAAAATTTATTTATTTTAACTGGGTATTATTACAAGTTTCTTTGTTTATCTTGTCATGTTATTGTGCACTTTTTGATAGCGTATAGCTACAACAAATAAACGATGATGATGATGATGATGATGACTCTTGAATCGTAGAAGGCATTGGAAATGAAAAGTTGTATTGTAATGCTTGTTTGCTCAACTCGGCATTGATATTTTTATTTGATATTGGAAAATAACGACATTCAAAAATATTTACCAAGTTCAATAACCAAACCCACGCAGAGCCTCTCGTGTGTGTGTGTACAGCCACGCAGAGCTGCATTGCTGGCACGTTATGCTGCACGCAAAGTGCGCATGCACGCGGCTCCGTGTGGCAATCCGCACAGCATTGGATTGCACCCATTGCGTATAAGCACCAAATAATGTTTGGTGTCAGAGTTTTTACTGCATGCTGTGTTTCATTATGTATTGGTTAGAATAGTAGCTATTTTCAGATTGTGAATATGCAGAGATAGTCACGTACTCTAATTGGGCAACAGGTTGTTGTATCAGTTGTTTTTTTTAAAGAAAATTAAATGAATATTCTATACTAAAGCTATTTTTGGCTGCAGGAAGATGAGGAAGAACCAGAAGGAAGACCAAGTGATGCAGAAAGTTCAGAGACTTCAGATGATGAAAAGGGCTGGGTTGAAGAGGTCAGGAAACAGCGCAAGCTTCTACGCCAAGAGGAAAAAGTAAAACGGCAGGAAAGGTTCAAGGAGGATCAGCAAACAGTACTGAAACCTCAGTTTTTTGAGATTAAAGCTGGAGAGGAATTCAGAATTTTCAAGGACTCTGCCGTAAAGCAAAAGTTAATCAAGTAAGACTATCATTTTTGTTGAATACAGCTGGGTGGTTGTTAACTCTCAGCAGACAGTGCTGATACCGATTCTTTTGTTCTGCTGGAGCATTGCCCCTGGCAGCAATATTTTCTCTAGCCAGACATGGGGATGGGGACAAAGCTCAGTCACACTTTATTTCATTTCTTCTTCCATACTTAATGTCTGTAGTGCCTGGGCCTCCCTTTAATTGGGAAAATCAGGTCTTCTGTCACTATGGGTGTTCTTAAGCAAGCACCTCCCCACCATTCTACATGTTGCTGGGCCGCATTGGTGCAGTCCTGCAACATGCATGATGGGGGGAGGAGGGGCTTGTCTAAAACGCCCATTGTAAATCCTTTGTGTGAGAAGAATCATTGAAGTCAGACCATCCATGTGAATAACTACTCATCAGCGTGAGCAAGGGCTTTGTATCTTTTTCTTATGTGATTTATTCTCATGAGTGACCATAGACTACCTCATAGGCCGTTTTTAAGCGGCGGTGGAGGTGGTGGTGTTTCTGCGTGTGCTCAGTGGAGCGCGCACACACTTCTGGTAGGTGGGGGAGGGTTTTGATGGCAGCAGATAGGTGTGTGCGCCGCGATCTACCCGCTGGCCACCCATGCCCCTGCATGGTGCAACCCGGAATTTCTGGGTTATGCCATGTGGGGAGGTGGGTGGGGGTGCATGGAGAGTGGGCTCCTACCCACTCCCACTTCTACAAGGATGCTGCTACACATGTTCACTGGATGGACCTTCATGGTAGCGTTTCATGTAAAAACTGCCATCATTTTTTTCAGGGACTAATTTTGCAAGGAGATAGCAATGATTTTTGAATGATACTGTGGGTATTTTCACGCATAATATTTGCTACCATACCAGCCGCCTAACTCCGAGGCAGTCATTATGTTTGTCACAAACCTGGGAACAGCACATGGAGTGAACATGGGTTTACAGAGGCTTGTTTCCTGGAACATATTCAGGGAACTCATAAGCAGAGCAGACAAAAACACAGCACAGAATAAACATCTTTTCATCCGCAGGACTTTGTGCTTGTCAGTTTCACCAGCAGGAGCTTTGCCTGAGAGCTTTGCCTTATCACTTTTGCCATCAGAGCTTTCAGGCTTCACCTATTGATGCTGCCACCCGATGGGCTTCCCCTGTTGGTGATCAGAGTCCATAGGGTGACAGCATAAACACAGAACAGCATGAACGTTTGTTCATGTTGCTCCACCACATGAGGATGATGCCAAAGTACCCAGGGTTGACTTCTGTGGCTAATGTAACACGTGGAATGCTGTTTTTGCTCTGGGTTACTGCATTTGGACATGTTGGTTATTAACATTCTCTATCAGAATGACAGTCTTCATTTTTTCTCCTAACAGTCATGGTTTGCTTTTGTGTTTTTGTTTACTTTTGCTTGCATCTAGGCTAGGCCATACAAAGGGCCACCTTTACATTTAAATTCAGCATTTAAAGGGCTCTGACTTTCAGAATTGCTTAAAACCTGTAGGTCTCATTGCATTTGCTTAGATATGTGCTTCTTTAGCATTTCTTAAAACGCTAACAGGAGCTGTTACTATGATTTTAATTGATCAGAGAGCAGCAGTGCCCCTACGTAAAATCATGAAAGATAGCAGAGCTGCATGTGTCACAGCAGCCCTAACAGCCAGCAGAGTTCTCACAAGAATTTGTGATGTAGGGTGGATGAGAATTTTGCAAAATCCTTTCCCAAGCAACGATGCTTCATTCACCAAGTGTGCGAGGGGGTTTCATACACAAGTTGCATGTCATTTCAGCACATGACAATTTAAGGGGTGCCAAATCCTCATTTGCAGTGATTGTTTTCTATACACACAGTGTCTCACACCCCCACCCATACTACAGTCCTTTTTGTGTGGTCAGGAAGTAAGTGTGGTCTGACCACAAGTAAGCATGCCCCAGGTAGAGGTGCGTTCCATGCTCCCATATTACAGACAGCAGCCTGCTGGCCATGGTGATGATGCCTCTTGCTGTAAAGAATTTGGAAGGAAGTCTAGTGTACTTTGGCACATCCCTTCCATGTGCACAACTTCTTTGCATGTCTGGCAAATGAGGATTAAATCCTTATTTTATAAAGTGTCACTCTTGTGCTCAGATGCAAGGTCATGGGCATATGAGAATAGCTTAACTCAAAATTACATGTATCAAGAAGTTAGACTTTAAGAGGTTATAAAATTGGTCCTGGAAGTAATATCTGCAGCTTGCTTCTACTAGAAGCACTTTATGAATTTGTGTTCATATTTGTACATAGAAAACATTTTTATGGTTCATGCTATGCAAAACATGTACAGTGCCTTAAAGAAAACTCTAGCATGCACTTTCAGGCCCTTTGCTTATTAATCTTGTCATAAGCACAGGAAGAATTGGTGCACAAAAATAAGATCAATGCCATGTTTCGATGAACAGATACATTGCAATAAATTGGATCGTTCACATGTCAGGAGCTGTAAACTGAAGTTATTCAGGAGTAGGAAGAGAAGCAAGCACTCCTGAAAAATGAGTACATACTCTCCTTCACTTTCTGCTTTATACATTTTACTTCAAAGTAAAAAGAGAAGGATAATATTGTTTATGACCATTGGGGTGTGATTCCAAAAAGAGTAGTTACTTCTGTTTCTTGCTATTCATTGGCACGTAGCCTTAAAACACCTTGGAAAATCTGGCCTCAGATTATTTATTTCTGTTATAATTTAATTATAACTGATATTTACATATTACTGTATAATACGTAATTATAGTAGCACCTTTAGACCACCCTCAGTTTGGGTTCCCATTGTTCTAGACCATAGTGCAGATACATCCATAAAATTGACATTGCCTGAGCTTAAAAAGTGGAATGCTCATCTTCATCACCATGTAATTAGCTGAGGTTGTTACCTTAAGTCTTCTGCATAAATGTTTCTTGCATTTTCTCTATTTTATCTACAGGGCTATTAAGTTTGCAGAAGATTAAGGGGGGCTATAATAGAAGTCTATAAATCATGAGTCGTGTGGAAAAAGTAAATAGGGAACTGTTGTTTGCCCTTTCTCAGAATAAGAGAACAAGGGGACACTCTCTGAAGCTAAATGGCAGCAGATTTAAAACAAACAAAAGGAAGTACGTTTTCACATAGTGGACAATGCAGTCATGGAACTCGTTGCCAGAGGAAGCAGTGAAAGCCAGCACCATAACTAGCTTCAAATGGAAACTAGATAAATTCTTGAACGATAGAGCCATAAATGCTTACCTACTGGGGCTTCAACCCCTGGCTACCGGTAGTTGGGAGTGGTTTGCAGGAGATGGGTCACGTCTCCATGACCTGTACATGATGTCTCTCAAGCTACTGTAGCTGGCCGCTGTCTGAGACAGGATGCTGGGCTCGATGGACCATGGATCTGACCCAGTATGGCACTTCTTATGTTCTTATGTAGGTGTGTCTTTTGTTTTTCAGTATACATGTTTTTCTCCCAGGGGATCCTCCTGGACATCCGGTCAGGACAGTAGGGTAGATCCCGCCCACTACTAGTAGGAGGCAGACAATCAATTTTTGTGGAGCATGCTCATAGGGATCTATCCTCAGCTCTCCAGTTGTTTGTCTGCCTTCACTCTGGTAGGAAGCAGGCTAGCTGCCTACATACGTTTTTCAATCAGGCAGCCTTCAAATCAGGTATATAATCTCCGGGTGCCAGGGGAGGAGAAATTCTCCTCCCTGTTCAACTCCCTCCTAAGGAGGGATTCAGAGAAAATTCTGGGTGCCTCCTTCCCCTCTGTCCTGACTGGCCGTCCAGGAGGATCCCCTGCCGAAGGAAAATTCAGAGGTAAGAGCCCAATTTTCCTTTTTCTGGACATTTCAGCTCCTTGTCTAGAATCTTCTTCAGTTCACTTACCTCTTTGACTATTATTGTTCTCATTGTTTCCATTTCAGGGGATGGGACTGCATTTGTGCCCCTGAGTGCACCAGAGCATCCAAAGACCTGGGGTGTTCTGGCAAGAGATGAGTAGGTTTTGTTCATAGGTATTTGTAAGTTGACCAGTGACCTGAAAAAGCAAATAGGTTGTGATGAGGTGGTAGTGTGCTGTGACTTCATGACTTTGGGCACACAGAAACAAGAACTTATTGCCACCTATTCACAGCCTGCTGCTTTCAGCAAAGGCACTCGGCAGCCTCTGACTACTGAAAGGAAACTTTTGTTCCAGGGGCCTTCACTGTTGAAATGTTCTTGAAAGCACTGGGGGGGGGGGGGAATCATAAACCTAGTGGCCTTAATTCTGACCAAACAAACTGCAAGATTCAGTAAACAAATCAAAGTCAGTTCCAGATAAAGAATTAAAACAGAACAATCTAGTACAGCACAACAGCAAAGACTTCTCATCATGGAAATGACCAGTACAAAAAATCTTGTGCATGCATTTGTGAGGAATTGGCAGACCATAGAA
This sequence comes from Sphenodon punctatus, assembly GCA_003113815.1. Classification (NCBI taxonomy): domain Eukaryota; kingdom Metazoa; phylum Chordata; class Lepidosauria; order Sphenodontia; family Sphenodontidae; genus Sphenodon; species Sphenodon punctatus. The sequence goes on along the minus strand of QEPC01008233.1, from coordinate 6,153,498 downwards.
AAAAATATTTTGTCTATATAGCAGTATTATGGGATCTGAGAGAGAGTGGAGGATGATGGTGCATATTTTTGGTTCACTTCTTTCCCGTTCAGGCACCAAAATTGGTACAATACTCTCAAGGACAATATTATGCTGTCATGGAGACTGTGGTGAGATACTGAGATACACCTTTGTGCCTCCAAAATAATAATAATTTATGTAGTTACATAGTGCCAGCAATGTGCTTGGCATTTTACAATTGATTATTTATAGACGAGATCTGTGCCCCGAGGGGCTTACAATCTAGGACAGACCGGGAAGGGGAGATGAAGTGGGTGGGGTGGGGTGGAGTAGAACTGGGAGAGACAGATACTTTCACGAAGCTGACAGGTCGCATTTGCAATTGCTTAGTTTATTTACATGGAAGAAGAGGACCCTGAGAAAATCAGGAAGGAGATGAGAGCTAGGGAAAGCCTGACCTAAGAGAGAGGTTTTCAGAAGGGATTTGAATGTTGAGAGTTAGGAAGCAGAACAAATGTATTCAGGGAGGGAATTCCAGGCATGGGGGCAGCAACGGAGAAGGGGTGGATATGTTTCGTGTAGGGAGGTTGTGAGGGTGGTGGCAGAGGAGGAGCAGAACTCACCGAAGGGAGTGTAACGAGAAACAAGTTCAGAGAGAGGGGAGGGGGCAAGGCCATGAAGGGCCTTATAGGTAAAGACAAGGAGCTTGTGCTGAATGTGTTCAGGTAGAGGGAGCCAGTGTAGGGAGGGGAAGAAGGGCCAAACATGACCAGAACAGCAGCTGAGGTGGATGACCTAGGCAGTGGGGTTTTAAATGGAAGTGATCAGGGCATGGTGAGAGCGGGGAAGGCTAGTAAGGAGGAGACTGCAATAGCCAAGGCGAGAGATAATTAGAGTATGGACTAAATAAGACTTGGCAGTGGAGACAGACTGGAAGAGCTGGATTTTTGCAGTGTTGTGCAGGGAGCGGCAGCAGGATTTAGCAACAGATTGGATCTGAGGTTTACGGGAAAATGACGAGTCAAAGATGAACTCCAGGCTACATGCCTGAGGGACAGACTGGATAGTGACCCCGTTAATGGAAATTGAGAAAGGAAGGATAGATGTTTTGGAAGGAAGAGGAGTTCAGTCATGGCCATATTAAGTTTGAGTTGGCAGTGAGACATCCAAGCAGAGATGTCAGAGAGGCAGTTGGTGATGCGAGACTTGATAGACGGAGTGGAAAGATAAGAGTTGAGTGTGCTGTGAGATTCAATGAGTTTGCCCAGGGACCGAGTGTAAAGAGAGAAGAGAAGCCTACTAAGGACCGAGCCTTGGGGAACTCCAACCGAGAGAAGTGGTGTGGAGGAGGTACCAGCAAGAGATACATTGAAGGAGAGGTTAGAGAGCTAGGAAGAGAACTGGCCAAGGACCAAGACCCAAAAATCAAGGGAGTGAAAAGATTTTGATACTGATTTAACAGTATCCATACTTTCGATATTTATGTAGGCCATGAATGCGGCGGCTCGTCTCCTTACGGGGACGGGCCGTCGGGAGCATATTACACCTGTGCTCCGAGCTCTGCACTGGTTGCCGATAGCGTGCCGAGCCAGGTTCAAGGTGTTGGTGTTGATCTATAAAGCCCTACACGGTCTGGGCCCCTCATACCTCAGGGACTGCCTCGCCCTCCGCGCCCCAGAGCGGCTCCTGTGGTCTTCCGGGGGTGCCTTTTTGGAGGTCCCCCGTGTTAAGCGGGGGGCCACAATGGAGAGGTCATTCTCGGTGGCCGGGCCGGGCCGCGCCTTTGGAACTCCCTTCCGGAGGAAGCTCGCCTGGCCCCAAGCCTGTTGACATTCCGGTGAAGTTGCAAAACCTGGCTGTTCGCCCAGGCCTTTGGGGGGAGGGGGAGGGGTTTTTAGCTCCCCCACCCGATTTTGAGTTGTTATTTATTATATATCTATGATATTAGCCCTGTTTTAATATTTTATTATTATTGTTATAAATTTTAAAATTGTTTTTATTGTATTTTATCTGTTGGAAGCCGCCCCGGGCTGCTTTGCAGGAGGGGCGGGGTATAAATTTATTAAATAAATTTTTAAAATCAAATAAAACGATGTTTCTCCCATTCTCAAGCCCTTAGATCATAGTGGACAGGAATAAATTGTTTTTTATGCACTATTTCCCTCTCCTTCTACATCCATGATATGAACATGTGGGTGGAGATTGACCAACACCCCCTTCTACGTAGCTGCTATCAGTGTTGAGGTGTCATGGGGATGGAAGAATGATTGACCGCTGAACTGGGGAGAGTGCATCCCAAAGGTTCCATGACAGTTGGGAGGGAGAACTGACACTTCTGTGGAAGCTGGTTGCTTGGAGGCTAAATTCATTATACACAGCACAGAAACTTCGCAGTAGTGTAATTAAGGAAGTAGATCCTGAGGCCTAAATTGTTTTACTTTGGAAATACCAGCCACCTGAAATGGGTACTGTTTAGGGTTTTTTGTAAATGGGCTACATGTGTATACTACACAATTTGCTTAAGCAGTTAGTCCTAATGACTTTTGTATTTTTTTTACTTGTAATGATATTTGTATGCTTTTGACCTATGGCCGTAAATATACTATACTATGGTGGCTTGGAAGCTGGGTTAAGTTTTTTGGAGTGTGCATGAGCTGGGACCAAGTAAAGTAGGGTAAGGCTGTATAAGTAGCATTTGCTCTAGGGGCCAATATCTTGTTTGTTTTGTCTTGATTCTCTGTCTGGTCCTAGATTGAGTTCAACCTACAGAGACAATAAAGTCTGTAATATTCTCTCTTGCATATGAATATATGCGTGTTTGTAGATATTGTATCCTGCTTTTCAGAAGGGTAAAACAGAAGATAGATACTAGGAAAAGACCTCCCATGTGAATAGTGGGTATGAAGAATTCCTCACTAAGGTGTGCATATGAAGACATAAATTGTCAGGATTTTAAAAACACACACTTGGTTAGAAAGGAGGGATTTTTCCCTCCCTGTTCTAGTATTGTGTGCACTTTGCAAACCTACAAGGCAGGACTCCTTCTCTGAAAAGGGATGCCCAAAGTCGGATAGCAAGATTTAACATCTGCGATGGAGGAAATGGAGACCAGGATGACTAACAAGTTTTTAGAGAATTTTACATCCTCTTCCTTTTTACAGTGAGTTGCTGTGTAGTCCTGCCATGCAAATTTTTTATCACCATAAGAAACTATCCATAAAACTAGAGCCCTTGTGAAAAATGATCCCATTTACATACAGGCCAGGCATGATTTATGGTGGCTAATGGTCCGTGTTCAGTTGCTTCAGGCACTACCTGGCTAGCTGACCCAGTGCTAACCTTGACTTTTCTTTTTCTGTGTTAACTATCCTGTCTATTCACTTGATCATCTGTAGCCATATTCAAACTGTACATTTTTTGTAATGAATCAGGCAAGCGCCTGAAAGAAGCTCTCTGCAAACCCCATAGTGTGATAAATGGTCAACATGTTTTATGCTGACTTCATGGGCACCATACTGAAAACTGGAAAGCTTGGAGAGGCATGTGCCATCTGCTGATCTTGGCATACCTGTTCTGATGTGATCTAGCAAATGTGAGGGGTGGTGGTCTGTAACTAACTATCTTAATATCTCTTCTACCCACTTAATAACTAGACATTGTGTTTCTGTAGTTTTATGATCTTCGTTCCTCATGAAACAGTTTATTACTCTAATATAAAGCTGGGTGTTTCTTTGTCATATTCATGATTCAGCACTGCTTCAAGCTAAACTTCTGAAGCACTGGTGTCTACAATTAATTTCCTGATAAATGCCGGGCTTCCCAGAAGAGATCTTAATATCTCTTCTACCCACTTAATAACTAGACATTGTGTTTTTGTAGTTTTATGATCTTCGTTCCTCGTGAAACAGTTTATTACTCTAATATAAAACTGGGTGTTTCTTTGTCATATTCCTGATTCAGCACTGCTTCAAGCTCAACTTCTGAAACACTGGTGTCTACGGTTAATTTCCTGATAAATGCCGGGCTTCCCAACACTGTAGCCACCAGTCACACCGATGCCAACTCCAAAATGAGAATTTACTGCTAGCTAAACAGAGGCATCCCTCTATCTTTGGTACCAGATAATGTGGGCCATTGATAAACAACGTCCTGAGGTCCAAAGCCAAACCTTTAGGTTATGCCCTGTTGTCACCTCCTATAAGGCAGTTGAACTGGAGGAGATAGCCTTGGTTTTCCTACCAAAGATATCAGAGACGGTGTTTGCATTATAAATGCTTTTGTTAAATACGTATAACTTTTCTCCAATTCAAGTAGGATGGAAACGGCTGTTTATATTCTGTAACACTGAGCTCCTATAGTGCCAAATGTTGTTCTTAATCAAATGGCTTTATATTTAGGAGAGTCAGAAATGACAATGTAATTATATAAATGTTATTGAAACATAGACTTTATAGACTACTTATGGTGGTCAGACACAGGTTTGTTTGTTTTTTTACCTTAAAGGCTGCCAAGTTACTGAGCAATATGAATATGTGTTACTATATTAAAGGCCTGTTTAATTTCACTCTGTGTAAATTAATGTACCCATCACATCCTGACACCACATCAAGAATTGCTGCCAAGGTACGTGTCCATTTTCTGGAATGGAATGGGCTGCCTAGGTCTGGTATGTGTCTTGACTCAGGCCTGTAGATTATATATACCTGCATGAATTTTGCTTTACTAAGCTTTATTTGGAGGGAATAATTTTGGACATCAGTTTCTATCCTTTTCCTAGGTATATTCCTTACTTAGGTTAGTAAGGAATTACTAACTAGGTTGTTCAGAGTGAGAGAGGTGCCACTTTTTTGTGTGTACAGGTGGTTTTGCTGAATGCCACTCTTTGCATCATCAGTGAGTGCTTGACAAGGCAATATGATGATTGCAGAACAGAAACTGACTTGCTTTTCTTTGCAGAAAAACGCTTGGGGATCGCCTGAAGCTTGAAGAAAAGCTTGGCACGCTCACAGTATCCGATACCACAGTAGGGAGCAAACAAGTGACATTCAAATTAAAAAAGGTGAGTTAAATTTTTTTTTTTTTTAAAAAGGTTTTATTAAATAAAATAAGGATCAAAGTGATATGGGTTTTTGTGAAAAGAACAGGAAGCCCTTTAATCAGAGGCAGAATGTCCAGTTTGATCGTCATCCTCTCAACACATTGAAGCTTGTTGTAATAGGGTTACAAATAGGTTGTCTACATTCTTGGAGCAGTGGTTCTCAAACGGGAGAGGGAAGAGAAAGGAGCATAGAAGTGAGGGGGTGAAGGAGCCCACACTCTGACTGAGCTAGGAAGAATCTCCAAAGAAGTAATGATATGGCAAAGAGCAGGGGCGAGAGGGGATGCAACTGGGGGCGGGGGGTGAGAGGAAGAGACGGAACCAAGTGCATGTGTGTGTGCATGTGCGGTGGGGGGAGAGGGGCCTCAGCTACCACAGACACTGAAGGGGAGGCGTAGTTTTAAAAAGTTTGAGAACCACGGGAGTACCAATGACATCAGAAAATCATATTAAAACAACATACCTTTGGAATGTAAAAAAAGTACAAGCTGTCAGGTTGAGAGCAAGAAGGTTGCTAACAAAAAAATGAGGAGATTCTTGAACTATGTGCTGCATTACATTCAATAATTTGCTTCTACATCATGTCTGCTTGAAATCTGTAATTCCAGAAGCTAAAGATAGTAACTTGCTTGTGTTATGGTAGCATCACTCTCGCGATTATAACCTTGTCCAGATTTCCTGTGGCATTCTAGTCTCCTGTAAAATCTGGATTTTAGGTATTCAGATAACATGGAGATGGGTATATTTTAAATGAGCAAGAGAAAAGTATCTGCATGTAGAATTTTGTTTTCACTTTCACAAGGGGAGGCAGACCTCCAAAACAAAACTCTTTACTTTCTTTTGAGGAAACGCTAGGTCACTTTGTTGTAGCTATTGCATCTGTAGCCACATTTCTCATGCCATGACCTCTTCAGATAAGCAAAGCTGCATCTGGTTAGACCTAATGTCATAAGCATTATTTATTTATTTATTTATTTATTTATTTTATTTAAAGACATTTATAACCCACCCATCCTGCCACAGGCAGCTCTGGGTAGTGAACAACAGTTCAAAATTATAACAATAAAACAATTTTAAAATAGTACCAAAACGGGAGGCATAAAAATATCCGCAACCACCCACCCACCTTCTTATGCAGAAGAAAGTGATATTTATGTACTGTCAGGTATATATTGTACATTATCAGTAGGAGTCAGTAATGAAACTGTGTCCCATAATGGTAATTTGGAGCTTCTTGGCCACTTCTAGTTATAGTTACATGACACTGGGTAAGGTCAAACAAGACATTATCCCACTTTGGGCAACCTTACTCTACATTAGCCGGCAATACAGCGGACTGTATGACTGGTGGCTGTCAGCTGTTCACCCACTGCTGTCTTGGGGCAGGCAGCTGGCTGCTACGCGATGGGTCAGCCGGTGATGCATCACATGTTACTGTTGCTCCACTTGGGCTAAAGTTGCCCAGTGCGGAATAATGGGCCACCCCCCCCACCTCCAAATCTGGCCGAGCCTGTGCAGCCTCGTCCCGTGGCAAGGTCTTAGAATCAGGTCTGGGGGGAACCCGGTCTCCCCACCCACACTGAAGTCTCAAACAGCATAAGAACAGGAAAAATAATTTAAAAAACAGTAAAAATATAAAACTACAAAAATAAAATTAAAATCACTTCCACCTCTGCTCCCTAGACCATATTCTCTCCCATCCCAGCACCCCAACACAAAAAGTCTGGCAAAAAGGAAATCCCCTCACTGCTATAACCAGCTCAGAACTCTGACTAACTAGCGATGGGCAGACAAAAGGAATTGACCTCTCTCCTCCTAGTCATCTAGCTGGTAGGGGAAATCCCCAGCTTGTTTCCAGCTCTCCTCCCATTGTAGGTGTCACGGGGGAACATGGGGTCACACATGTGTGATGCTGGCCTACATGTAGACTATGTAAAGCAAAACATGCAACATGTATGTAATGTTACAATTGAAAACTGTGACATAAGAAAACTCCAGGAAGTAGGGACATTTAAAAAGAATGTGTATTTGGTAACACTTGCCAGACGGAACCCTGTGGAGATGTAAATGGACCTTCATGTTTGCCTGGGTTGCCTACGTGACACACTTCAGGTTTTCCCCAAGGCGGGAAACGAGAGACAAAGAGGGGAGGAAGGGTACTTAAGCAAGCAAGTCACCTTCGAGAACTCTCTCCCTGAGCGATCCCGAGCAGTTACATCTGCATACGAAAGCCTGCCAGCAAGTCAGGCTGGAGACCATGAACTGAGGGAGACAGGATTTTGCTCTCTAGCAACTCTAAGTCTGGAGACCCAGTCACTTACACCAAAGGACTGAGAGAAACTTATGGACCTTTGTAGGGTAAGATTCTTATTTAGGAACTCAACCAGTATAGTTTAGGAATGCATTATATTTACCTTTGATTTCTAGTAACCACTCTGTATCAACTATCTTGCTTATGTAATCAATAAACTTCTTACCTTTATGAAGAAGTGTCGGTGTCTAACATCGGAACACAAGTGAGCAACAAGAGCCCTTAGCTCTTGCGAACCCAGAGATTAAAGAGTCTGTAAACGGGAAGGATCGCAGACTTGAATTAGCCAGAGAGAGAAACTAATTCAAGTGGGCTGTGCACGAGGGAAACTGAGTCACTCAAACCCGGTAAAGTGGGGGTGCAGACCTTCCAACCCGTGACAGTAGGAAAGAGGTGTCAGTTGGAGGAAGAGCCTTCAGAGGCAGCAGGGTAAAATGTGCGTATGAGGGAGTGGCTAAAAGAACAGTCCCAGCCCTCTTTCTCCCCCACCCCCCGGATATGGTTAAAAGACCAAATAGGTTGCCATAAACTAGTAGTTTGAAATTATTGATAAGTAATTCATAAATATTTTGTTTCACTATGAAAGGGAAAGTGCAGCTCATTTGTATGCACATCACAGGTTATTGGTGAAGGCCAAAAAAGGGTGAGCTTCTTCCGATGCCCTTACCCACCTTCTGGCAGGTGTAGAAAAGAAGATGCCACCATTATGTAAGCAACCCTACTTGAGGGAAATCTCTAGGGAAGGGAATTACGTTGTCCCACTGTCCTTTGAGGAATGTGCCATCTTATGCTGGCCCACCATTCCAGATTTCTTAATCTGTGTCTCAGTCAGTCCCTGGGCTGTTCCTGGGACAGAATGGGCTAGATTTTTGCCAAAACGACCAAGGTGTTTTGTAGAGAGTTAATTTTGTGCTGTGCAAATATATTAGCTGCTTTGTTCCAGTTTGTACTGAAATGTCTGCATGCAAAACTTTGCTAAGTGAGTATTTTATTGTCAAGGACAGCTGCGGAGCAGGAATATTAAAATCAACATGGCACAAAAACATGTTGGGGGAAGTAACATGGGATTGTGTGAAAATACTTCCTAGCAATGTAATCAATAATGCAGCTAAGGTAGAACAATTGATAGAAGTCCATTTAAAAGAACTTTCTAGGAGTCTGAGTTGATTGCTTCATACCATTTCATACCATTTTTTTTGTAATTGCCTGTGTATGAAGTCTAAATTTGACATCTGTTTTTAACCAGTCTAGAGAGGAATAAAATCCTCTAGATTTAAACATTGTGAGCATTTGGGCACATGGAAGCTTGTTGTAATAGGGTTACAAATAGATTGTCTACATTCTTGGAGCAGTGGTTCTCAAACTGGGGAGAGGGAAGAGAAGGGGGCATAGAAGTGGGGGGTGAAGGCGCCCACACTCTGACTGAGCTAGGAAGAATCTCCAAAGAAGTAATGATATGGCAAGGAGCAGGGGCGAGAAGGGATGCAATGGGGGGTGGGGAGGGGGGGGGGAAGGGTGAGAGGAAGAGAAGGAACCAAGTGCACGTGTATGCGTGTGTGGTGGGAGGAGAGGGGCCTCAACTACCGCTGACACCGAAGGGGAGGCGTGGTTTAAAAAAGATTGAGAACCACTGTTCTGGAGTACTGATGACATCAGAAAATCACATCATAAAACAATGTACCTTTGGAATGTAAAAAAAGTACAAACTGTCAGGTTGAGAGCAAGAAGATTGCTAACCAAAGAATGAGGTTCTTGAACTGTGTGCTGCATTACATTCAATAATTTGCTTCTACGACGTTTCTGCTTGAAATCTGTAATTCCAGACGCTAAAGACAGTAACTTGCCTGTGTTATGGTAGCATCACTCTTGCGAGTATAACCTTGTCCAGATTTCTTGTGGCATTCTAGTCTTCTGTAAAATCTGGATTAGGTTTTCAGATAACAAGGGAATGGGTATATATTTTAAATAAGCCTGAGTAGGACAGAATTATTTCTCATAATAAGCCACTCTAGTTTTCATTCTTTCTAGCGTAGATGAAACAAAAATAATCCTGTGGTGACTTCCATGTTAAACTGTGTGTTGTAAATTCTTGTGTCTCTCAAACAATATAAGTAAACTGGCTTGGACTCTTTGATAAGTCTAGAATTGTATGGCGTCTACTACTTGCAGCTTGGAAACTGTCCTGAATCTGTTAATTCGGATCCCTTGTTTATGAGAAGTGTGGAATTCTAATCTCTGTTTTCTAAATCTTTAGTCCGAGCAGCAGAAAAAAAAACAGGAAGATGAGAGAAAACATCATGCAGAGAGAAGAAAACTCAGACGTTCCGCTGGCCACCTCAAGAGTAAACGCGGTAGAGGGCGACCGTTTCCTTGACTTGCTTCAAGATGCTGCTTTACCTTCACTTGTGACCTGGAAAGTGGGATTTTGCAGCAGAGACTGGCTCCGTCTTTTATCTAAATCATGGGCACGAGCAAAATAAGAGCTTGTTAAATCCTGTTTGACTTAACAAAAATTCCACAGAGAGTTAGTGTATTGGGTTGGAGGGAGGCCTTTTGAAGATGTATATGTTACGGACTTGGAATCTGTGCTATGACTTGTGTTTTTGAAGCAGCAGTGACTGGTTATTGTGTAACCCTGGATATGATTCATGTGAAAATCTGTCTCTACAGATTGGATTTTCTGTTGTCTTTTAATTTGGGGAATGATGTTTTTAGTATCTTGAAACGTTTGGTGTTTGAATGTAAATTGAAAAGCTTCACCCTGTCAAGACGTGACATGTGGATGATATTTAGCGCTGTACTAATAGAGGGTCTGATTTTTGCAAACCCTTCTGTATGCGAGTTGCTCTTGCTCAAACAGGAAGCCCCATTAACTTCCAGTGTTTATATAATTTTGACACAGATTAATATATGATCCTTCTCTCAGTTGTCTTATGTGTTTCTGTTGGGGGGGGGGGGGGGGGCAAAATTCACAGTACCTTGGAGCAACTTTGCTGTTCTGTTTGAAGAAAAAGTAATATTAAGCAAGCAGTAAGGAGGCAGTTGGAAATAAGCTCATTTTAGCATGATGGCTACATTCTTTTGTTTTTTTTCCAAATCTGTGTCGTGTACTACTTTCCTTTGGGGGCGTGGGTTAGAGAGCGTACATATGTTAGTAACAAATCACCGTTCGTTGCCTCTGCTCTACAAGCTTGGGGATCTGGACAGCCCACAGAGCTCTTTTCTACTGCACAGATACAAACAAGGTTTTCTATGCCTTCCACTACCTTCTGTGAATTTTTTTTTCAAGCAAACCATTCGTGTTTTATATGGTTACAAATACTTCATGGGCATTTTGGTAGCATAATTTTGGAAATATCTTACAATAAGTCTCTGGCTTGAAGAAAAAGTTTATTTTGGCATACTCCTGGGATTTTTGATGATTTGATTTGTAAGAATTCAACCCCTTCCAGAGAGAGTTCAAAACTGAAGATCTGCTAATCTTATGACTGTGATACAAATTCTGTAAAATACTGGTTGGTTCCTTTATGGGCAAATAAGCTTTGGTAGCATGCAGAGGATAATTCTTCCTGCCCTCATCTAACCTCTTGTAAATAACAATACCATTTCTTCAGTGCAATATTGTCTTTTTAAAAGAAAGTTTGCTCAAATTTTGTATAATGTTTTCAAGGGCATCCATTGTGTTATCTGCATAAAGAGGGCATCTTCAAAACTTCAGTATGCATCAAGTTCCAAAGTTCAGAGGCTTGTTGAAAGAAGTTTCATAAACATGTTTAAGGGATAATGTTTTGTTCATTTACTGAGCTCAATAGCTAAAATAAATTCTTATGGCTTACAGTTAGTCTTACTTTTACAGATTTGGGCACATCGGGTTTAAATGATCTAGTGTTTTAAAATAATTTTAAAGCTATGTCAAACACTGGTTATTTAATTCATATCCTTAGTGTCACCATGCCTAAAAATATTTGTAATTTTGAACCACTGAGATTTTCCTCCCCAAAAAAAGACTGTACCATGCCATTCTCCCCCTGCAGCAGACAGTCCTCCGGCTGGGTAGCTCTACCTTAACCGGAAGGAGGCAGAAGAATCCAAAAACTTTGCGCATGGGCCTCCTGCGTTACCCTCCTCTCACCAGTTTTTTCTTCTGCCTCAGACCGGCAGGATCATTAGGAACGGGCTCTGCAAGAGGAAAGAAGAAAGCAGAGTTACGATTGATGGGGCCTCACAAAGGTTTCCTCTGCCTTGGCAGCAGCCATTGGCAGCGGCGTACTCAGCCCAGCCGGCTCCCGCGCACTAGCCTGGGAGCAGGGAGAAGCTAACCGCGTGACTTCAGAAGCGGGCTCTCTCCCGTCCAGAACAGCCTCCTGCAGCCGCAGTGAAACTGTTCAGCCTGGCCCCCTTTTAAAAAAAAAAAAAAAAAAAAAGGGGAGAAGGCCGAGGGCAAAGTTCTCGTACTCTCCCCCGCAGTGGTGTTGGGAGAGCGGGAATCAATTATGGAAGGCACCTCCAGGCTGGAGGTAAGATTCTACATAAACGGAGGCGGGTGGGGGGCTGGCCCTTTGGTAGGGAATCATCCCCAACGAATGAGGGTGGGCAGTAAGCCTGGAATCTTCAGCCCCTCGCCCCTGTTCCTCTCATTCCTCCCTCCTCCTTCCCCTCTTTCCCCCCCCCCCCAAAGGCAGGAGCGGTAATATGAGCCCTTATCTCCACAGGACTCCGGGCAGGGGGAGACATCAACGGCCTCTGCGTTGACCACCCTGGGGGGTTGGGATACTCAGAAGGAGGCTTTTCAGACCCTAAATAGTAATATGGAAAAAATATCACTTGCCATCTCAGCTCTAGGGGATAAAAAAGGAAAAAAGAGAAAGCAGTCACAAGGGAGAAAAGCCTCCATTTTAAAGAAGAGGCGGGTGAAAAAGGCGGGAAAACCCCGAAAAACCACAGGGGCACCATTTCCCGCCTACTACACTCTCCGCCATCTTCTGAGCATGCTAGCTCAGCGGGGGAGGGAGAAGGGAGTATGGCTGCAGCAGCTGCTATACAGTCCCTGGCTTCAAATTCTGACGTCGATTTGGAGGCTCTACCCTCAGAGCTGGAGGAGGGGGAGTGGCAGGATACTCTATCAAACAGACCAGGAGAGGCAGTTTCCATTGAATTTCAGGGAGGAGTTAATGGTCCAGGTTATAAAAACCCTGTCTTTGGAGGAGAAACAGAGAAAGGATCAGACTCGGAGGAGGATGAGCATCAACTGATCCCCTCCCTTTTAGGCAGGGATGTTGGCCTTCCCCTGGATAGGGCATTTGAGAAACTACTCTTGGAGAAATGGAAGCTTCCTGCCAAGTCTTGCAGAATGAATAAGACCCAGGAGGCGTTATATTCGTTCCCTAGGAGAAAAGAGACATTGTTTAAGAACCCCAAAGTGGATGCAGCCGCTGCCTCCCTGGCAAGGCAGACGGTGTTTCCCACTGAAGGGGATTGCTTTCCAAAGGACCCTTCAGTTAGGGCCCTTGAGGACAAGGGCGTAGCTACCATAGGGACAGGCAGGACATTTGTCCCGGAGCCCACCGTGGCTGGGGACCCATCCCTATGGCAGCTAAGCCCGCTGTGTGGCTGCCTGTCCCATTTTTTAAAAAAACCCTCAAAAGTTGCAGCTCGGCTGGACCCCCCTGCCAGATGACGTTTAGCGCACACACACCCGCCGGGCCCACGTCAATGGTGGGCTGAACTTCTTCCAGCCCCTTAGCCCCGCCTCCTGACGTGTTTCCTGCCTGCCGCAACTGCCGGAGGTCTTACTGCACGTGCTCATGCAGAAGCGCGGCGGCAGGCAGGGAATTCGAAGTGGCTACGGAGCGCTTGGACGAACATCGAGTGACTGCTGACTGTGACTCGACTCTGGGTGAGTCCGGTGTGTCGGATCCTCTGGGACGGACTGAAGCCAGGAGAGCTGCCCACCCATCCCCCCAACAGCAGGTGCTGCAGGGTTGGGAAGCCATGCAGGGTCCCCACAGCCTGGGAAGCCCCCCCCTACACTTACTGTGTGAAGCCGTTCTTTGGCTGCGCTCCCTCCCTGACTCCTTGCAGGCTGCTCCAGAGAGAACGTCAAAGCTTTTTTAAAAAAACAAAAAAAACCACTCACCCACCCCCGCGCCAGCTGTGCCTCACAGCAGAAGGTTGCTGCCTTGTAAACAAGGTTCAGCAAGATGGCTACAAACATTCTCACAAATGAGTTTGCGCTTGCACGCCCTTCTCTACCAACATATATCAAGCTCACTAGTTTGCAAAATCACCCCGTGACAGTCTCGAGCCCCCCCCCAGTATATAAAGCACCTCCTTCCCGCTCATAGATACCCAACAGTTCCTTCCAAAGGGTGACATTTGTGAGAGTGTTGAATATCTCGAAGAACCTTGTTTACAAGGCAGCAACCTTCTGTTCTTCAAGTGGCTCCTCCCATTCTCACAAATGGGAGAGTACCAAACCTAGAAACATTTAGGTTCTTTTTATTTATGTTTCATGATTTTTAAACATTGAGGCATCCTTAGGGTTAGAAATTTGTTTGTGGCATTCTATTCATGCATGTCCTCAAATGCTGGGATTTGGGGGGAGGAATCATACTGCTCTTTGGGGTGGGGAGTGGAAAACAAGGGAACCTGGGGGAGGGATGGAATAGGCAATTTGCAAGGGGGTGGGAGTAGGGTTGTCACCTATGCAAATGTGTAAGGAACACTTATGAAAAATACATGTTGTAGGACCTGCATTTGCACCTTAGTCATCAATGCA
>QEPC01008233.1:6079963-6117955 GCA_003113815.1 Sphenodon punctatus | reverse complement strand
ACCACCTTGTAACCAAGCCAAGTACACGCACCTGAGACTTCGCATCCGCCTGAATGTTTGTTTGTCTTCTCCCATGTCTCTCCCACTGTCCCCTCCCCTTGTCTCCCCCTCCTTGTCTTTTAGATTGTAAGCCACAGGCAGAGACCGCAGCTGATTGTATGTTCTGTACAGCGCCAGGTTGCTACTGGCGCTTTATAAATGTTTAATAATAATAATAATAATAAAGGATAATTGCTCACCTACCTCGGTGAATTCCTTTCTTCCCTGCTCTCTGGGTAATCTTCCGACCCTCCCTACCAAGCAGCACTGACGGACTCCTTAAGGGGGTACTATGATGGATTGGGTCATAGCTAGGGCCACTTGGGCATCTGATGGAATCTCGCCCTCTAGGCTAGGGTTTACCAAGTATTGCTCTCAAATTAGGGTGATGCTGAAGGGGGTCAGTTACCCTTCTTGTTTTCAAGCTTTTGTGTTGAGTTCACAGTTTGAAGTTAATGAAAGTGGACAGGTCGGTCCTTGGCTTGGATATTGACTGAGGAAGCAAAGGGGCTAGTTCTGCCACGCACGCTCAAGAGCGTTGTTTTCTTCTGCCTCCCGGCGGCCATCCGCAGAGCTACCCGTGCGGAGGATTACCCGGAGAGCTGGGAAGAACCGAATTCACCGAGGTAGGTGATCAATTCTCCTTTCATGTGGAAGGGATATTCTTCAGCCACAATTTTAAAAAATAAAAATCACTAAAACTGTCCAACGCTATTTCCATGTTTCACTGAAATTTTGAATCATTAAGAATTTTTCCTTCAGCACTACTTAATTTTATAAGACTTGTATCAGATCAGATTTAGATAAATAAAACAAACTCAAACAGCCTGCAGTTAAGTGTCAGTCAAGCTTCCAGAACTGCCTGTAAGTCCATGTCTTGCTGAGTGTCTGGATCTTTCCTACACAAGTCTGCAATAAGAAAGCAATCCATTGCCAGCAATCACTGTCTGCAGCAGGTGCCCTCAGGCCTCCCAGATTTTGGAAAGCCGTTTAAGCTGTTAGTATAGATGTTTGCAGCACAGTTACAGGACGTTTTAGGCAACAGCTCTCACATTTTATGCATGCTGTAAATATTTTGTTCTAGCAGCTAGCCCGTTTCCAATATTGGTTGAGGAGGGGATGATATATATCAGGGACAAACTGCAGACACCTGTCATCTCTTAGGGTTTTTTCTAGTGTAGACAGGCCCTGCTGACAACTGGTCCCTATAAATCTGTAGGACCTGGAGGGGGGATGCTTGCCTGCTTAGCCATGGGAAGTTGGACGCCGCAGACGGTCGGTAAAAACAGACATGACAGTGGCCCACTGTGGCCTGGGACCCACTGGCACATTTGTGTATGGGCCACCAGATGCTAGCCCAGGACTACCCCGGGGCAGGTTGGCAGCTAGCCCATGCTGCATCCTCGAAAATTCTCCAAGGAATTGGAGTTTCAGGAAGTGACGCCGGCCGATGCGGTGGATGTCTTGGCCGATGCGGTGGATGTCTTGGGGTCTGTTCGAGCCACAAGTTGTGAACTAGATCCGTGCCCGTCCTGGTTGGTGAAAGCCCACACTAAGGGCAGCCAACACGGGCTAGCACGTATGTTCAGCCCTGCCATACCCGCCTCAGGGCAGGGGCCTCCATGGCTGTCTATCATGGCAGGATGCTGGGAGCAGGGCAGGGTGGAGCTAGCTGCCCACACGTTTGTTTAGCTCCCCATACCCAGGCCATGCGGGTAGCGGGATAGCTCTCTGGCCATGCATATGTTGGCTCATTTCCCTGACCTGGGCCATGTTGGCTCCAGTTTCCTGACCCGGGCTGGGGAGCCACCACACATGCCGCCTGCGTGTCTTTTTTTACCCAGTGGATGCAAACTCTTGGCCCTGCTGAATCAACGTGAGTTTTCCGTTGGCTTGGAGTCAAGATTTCAACTCAGCATTTTTACCTCTAGTTTGTCAGGCACTTATGCAGTCACCCCCCACCCCCTGGTGACATTGGCAGATCAGTGTTTGATGTATTCAACGCTGCATTTAATGCATGTTGACTAGTGTATCAAAATGTAAAACCTGTTGAAGGAACAAAAATGTTAATACAATCCTGTATTGTACAACATGCTTATATAATCAACAAGCCTTTATGTATTCCTTCTCCCCCCCATCTCGAAAAGTTGCGCAATGTCTGCAGCTCTAGCCATTACTAGGTACTCTCCAAAGGAGTGCTGCCTCGCTTTATCGTACGCCATCTCATCTGTGACCATATTATCTGCCTTATATCACCCCAAATAAAGTCTCCTTGCCAGTGAAGTCTCTCTCTTTACTTGCTGCTCAGACAGGCTGGTAGTTTATATATGGTCATTTTCATCTTTTCAGAAATCCATTTCTTTACTAGCCTATGCCGCTTTTCTTTTATCCTGTCCAAGGTGTCTATATTAAAACAGGTTTGAAATTTTTCATGAGACTTTTTTTTTTCCTTTTGCCTAAGTTTCCCCCCCCCCCCCCCCAACCAAAATGAAATTTCCCACCCCGAAGTTCATTTTTGTTGAAATTTCTCATCAAGCTCGCCTGGCCCCAAGCCTTTTAACATTTCGGCGGAACTGTAAGACCTGGCTGTTTGCCCAGGCCTTTGGGGGAGGGTAGGGAGGGGGTTTCTTTTTAATCCCCTACCCATTTGTTTTGTCTAGCCCTGTTATATTTATACTGAATATTTGATTGTTTTTATTGGAATTTTAATGTATTTTATTGTTTTAATTGTTATGTTGTGAGCCGCCCCGGGCTGCGCTGCAGGAGGGGAGGGATATAAATTTGTTTAAATAAATAAAATAAATAAATCTTTGATTAACTTTGAAATCTACACATAAATCTCACTTAATTTTAATGGGGATAAAACATTTCCCATTTTTATCCCAAGGGGGCAAACTGCTTAAAGCTTTCATTTGTGTTGGGGAAATAGTTGATGAACCATTCCTTTTTTTTTTTTTTTTGGTGGCTAGTTCTAGTCTAGATTGTGTGTGCGTGTGTCTGCGCGTGCACAAGGATAACTAGAAACAATGAGTGCATTCGTTATTTGTCTAGATGCACAAGATGGTTACATGCATACTGTATAAGTTTGTGTGCTAAACTGCTGCGCTAGATTTAACTGGGTGCAGTGTCCTCATTTACAGAGAGAGGCATTGTCCAGCAGGCTGCTGACTGTAACATGGGAGCACAGGATGGACCTCTACCTGGGGCATAATTAGAAGTGGGTCCTGTTCAAACACACAGCAGGGTTGTGCTGGGCTCTGGGGGCTGACCCTGCATGAGCAAGTGAGAATGCAGGTTATTCTCTGAGCGTTAAAGGACAGGGGTCACATGGGTATCCTAGTACTTCGAAAAGAAGCCATGGTCTCTTCCATTGTCTCATCTACAATTTCCTAACCGAAGGCAGGTATTCCAAGAACAGTGTCGTAAACCCTTGCCATAGGCTTTCTAGCTGACTGATTAATTGGCTATCAGGAAAGGAACAAGCAAACTAGAAATTCTTTTCTCTGTCTTTTTAAAAATATATTCACACGCATTGGGTGCATAATTAAAACTGCCCAATGGCAAGGATGTAATTTGAAAGACCAATATTTTCAATTACATTAGGTCTTACAAAGACTGGCTGTGTTAATTATGAGGATCTTATTTGTCCCAGTATGAATGATAGCTGAACAGTATCTCAGGTTTAGTCGACGCAAACAGGTTTTCATCCCGTGTCTAGAACATTGAACTGTTTCTAATTTCTCAATATTTTTCAGGCTTTCGTCCCTCCTGCAGCGTTTTTCCATTTCTTCCAAATGACAGGGTTGATCCTGCGGTGCTGATGCAGGTAATGTTCCCACTGACATCAAAGGGTGCTTGCTTGTACGGATGGAGTGTTGTGTTTGTTGCGAGGCAAATCTGACTCTCTAGCTTTCCATAGCACCTTCCTTAGAGGTGTAGCTGGAGATCTTGTTCCACCAAGCTACTATGACTATTAGTTGGAACAGAGAGCTGAGAGTCAGGAACCTGCAACTAACTTGCTCTGTGTAGGAAAGCCACATCACTTTCCAATGCCTCAGCTTTTCCTAGGGTGTAACCCTTCTTGACCTCTCCACAAAGATAAGAAGCTCAGTTTGTGTCCCTGTATTTCTATAGGTTCCCCAATTCCTTGTCTCTCCCTGTCCATTCTAGATTGTAAGCCCCTCAGGGCTGGGACCTGTCTCTAATTTGGGTGCTAAACGTATATATAAAATATATAGCACTCGTGATTAGAGACAGGCGAATCATATGTATAGGCCCTTTTTAAGCAGGCCATGTCTTCGGGGGGCGGGGGAGATGGTCCATGTGTGCGTCACTCGGGGGGGGCGGGGTCAGGTGCATATGAGCACACGAGCACACACTGATCCCCCTTGCAGTCCCACACATGGAGCAACCTGCGTCCACCCGGGGGAGCATCCCACGTGTGCGCGCTCCCGTGACCCATGCGTCCCCATCCACCCCACATGAACGGAGCAACCGGCAACAACGTAAGTTGCTCCCCTATCTATGCAGGGGAGCGTCTCATGTAAAAAGGGTCATAGATAGAGATGTGTATATACAAGCGTGCAATTGCCATGTTGGTCCCAAACTTAAGAGATAAAGAAAAAGTAGTTTAGATATTGGCTTTTATTGGACCACTTTCTGTTGGCAAGAGTATGCAAGCTTTCAAGCCACACATCCTCAAGCATGTAAGAAGAGAGGAAGGGGACCTGTGTGACTTGGACAGGGCTGGCCTTAGAATTTGCTGGGCCCCAGGCAAAGACAAAATGTAGGGGCCCTGGTGATCTCACCCCTTCCCCCTGTAGCTTCACCCTCTATGGGGTACTGTCTGTGAGGCCCTAGGTGGATGTGTTTGGGACCCACAGTGGGAAGGAGGGAGGGCCCACAACATGCCTTGGTGAAAACAGGGGCCACTGTGGGGGCCCCCAAACTAGAGAGAATGGCGGAGCTGAGGGTAGTCACCCCAGTTTGCCCCATGGTAAGGCCAACCCTGGGGTAAGACTTGAAAGTTTATATACTCTTGTCAGTAGAAGATGGTCCAATAAAAAGGTATCATCTGAACCACTTTGTCTCAAGCTCTTGTATATTTAGTAAAACGAATCTTAAAGGTAGCCTTCTGAATAGGCTATGCAGGTGTGAATTATTGCTGAGGCACTAGGCAGCATGGCATAGGTTTTTCTGTGTAGTTGCTTGCTCTGTTTGGCTGGCAACTTTGAGAATTATTTGTTAGATATTTAGCACCAACATGTTCTCTTCTCTGTAAGTTACAAGGAAAAAATTGCTCTATGTGTGTTATATTATATAAGGGCTGAGATGAGATTTTGCAAAAACAGGAATTCCTGTGGAAATCCAAGTTCCCACTGCTGTCTTGGTCAAATCAAGAACCTCTTGGTACTTATCAGGAACATTTCGTTTTTCAATTTACTGGTAGTGTGCTTACTGGGATTTCATTTACTGCTTTCCACTTTGCCATCAATTTCAAATCCTGAGAGGTAATACTGATGCAATATCACATTTTTTCTATCTTCTCTGCACTCCATTTTCCCTTGTACTTCCTTGTCACTCATTGTCTGGTATGCAGATTCCTTTACTGTTCTTCAATCCAGTTGCAGATTGGTCAAAGCAACAACATAGAACAACAATTCTGATTGGAAATGCTGGAATGGAAGTTAAAGGGAACTGGGGGGAGTTTAAGGGGGGAGTTAATCACACTGTGATTGGTTCACAAATACGGAAAAACAGACAGACAGAAGCCTGGAAATAAAACAGTACCTGCTGCAATGCAGTAAATGAGTGGTATGCAGTAAATGGTATGCAGAAAGTTGAGGTGGGCTGTGACTCAGATGGTAGAGTACATGCTTTGTATGCGTAAGGCCCCAAGTTCAATCCCTGGCATCTCCAATTCAGGATCTCTGGTAGCACCCCTGGGTGAGGCCTCTGCTGTGGATCCTGGAGAGCCAGATTTGAAACCCTGATGCCATGTCAGGTTGTGACAATACTGGGCTAAGATAGGCCATTGGCCTGATTCAGTTAGGCAGCTCCTTTTACAACTTGGGACAGTATCTCACAGTATTGCAAGAACTGAGAAATCATATTGGTGTCAGGAAATCAATCCCAGATCCTGAGATGGTGAAATTTCTCACAAGCAACAAGTTAGCTGCTTGTTTCACCATATCTATCTATCTATCTATCTATTCACATGGCAGTGGCTTGCTGCCCCCCACCCCACAAAGAATTTACTAATTACATAGAGCCATTGTTTCCTGAAACATACCATCTGTGGGGCTGTGCATACGGTCTTGCTCTGAAAAACACAGCTATGTGTTGAGCATCTTGAATGCTTTTGTATGAAGTAGGAGGAGATCTATCCACTTAATCACCCTCTCTGAAAGTGTTGTACCAGAGTTCTGGTAACATTTTGCGATGAAAATCACCGATCGTGTATATTTCAGCAGGTTTGCTTTGTGCACTTTATGACATGGTGTGCTTTGGTGGATTGTAGAATTCTTTTACCTAGTGCAGCAGAGACAAAGCACTTTAAAAAAATGAGAACCACTACATGAACTGACAGGCAGGTTGGCATTCCCATAGTCTTAGAGTATTCAGATAGTAAATGTTTGTCCTTATAACAACTCGGAGAATTTGGGAAATACTGCTATTTGTGAAAAAGGAACTGAGGTTAAGAGAAATTGGCTGCAGTTCTTCACTGCTCAAGTCAATGGGAGATGAGCCATTGACTTTAATGGATAGAGGATTTTGTGCCCTAAGGAAATGGGGAATCTGTAGTGGAGCAGGCAATTTGATCTCAGGTCCCCAGAGACCTAGGGTGAAAACAGACACAACACTAACCACCCTTTAACCACCCTTGGTGGTTATTTATGCATGTTGCAGGGCTGTATTGGTGCCCTATGCAGCCCTGAAACATGCATAAATGACCACCAAGGGGGGTTAAAGGGTGGTTAGTGTCATGTCTGTTTTCACCAGTGTCTAACCCTCTAATCTATGGGTCCTTCTTTATTTCCTGATTTCTGATTAGTTTAGTTAATTTGGGAGCAGGTTAAAGCCAGACACCAAATTAACCACTCTAAAAAAAGCATCCCCAAGGGAGGGTTGTACTTGTGCAACTATAGGCAATTAGGCATAACTTGAGAACTAAAACAATCCTCAGTGCTAAATGAACTAGCTCCCCTTAACTAAAATTCTGTATTTTATTTTATTTTTTTATTTTAAAAATCAGGAGGCAGGAGCTCATCTTCAGTTCCCTGTGTTTTACCAGAGTGAAGATAAACTACATTCATTTTTGAATCTGATCAACCTAGATACAGCTAAGCAGCCCTAATTAACATTTTCTCTCCAATCTGTTTCTAACCATCAAAACCTATGTTTTGGCAGCTTACTTCCAGACAAAACAAATTTTAACCAAATGGTTCCCTAACTGCTTGCTTGCATGATCCCATCATGACCCCAGACAGTAAAGGCATGCCCAGGATATTTGATATTAACTGGGATCATGATCCCATCCACACAACATGACCCCCTGACTTTATTGATTCATCAAATGCCAAATTGGCTTTATTGGTTCAGTGTCCAAGGTAGACAACTCATATAGGCAACCAACTAAGTGTTCTGTGGCTCCCAACCAAGACAACTTGTATTTGCCCCACACAAACAATCAAACATACTCCTTTTTCAAAGGCCTCCATACCTGCTACTGGATATTGTGCTGTCTGATGTTGAATTCCTATCACAGAGGAGTGCTGCATCTGAAACCTGTGTGATATTATAACACAATGGAGGAGCCCTGTCTGCACTCAGTAGAGCTCTGCTTGGGCTCCAGAATCCCAACTGTATGGGTACCGACTCCATCCCAATGCAGCCGAGCTTTCCCAGGCCCAGTCTGTAATGCACACCATGCAGACAGGGCCACATCAGAAAAGGGGCAAACCCAACATCTTAACCACACCCCTTTTCGATGTAGTCCCACCCCACGAAATGCTATGACATCATGGGACCTAATTTGAACAGAGCTTTTACCACAGGGGAGCCCAGATTGTTGAAGACATTGGAAAGACTTGTTTTATTCCGAGTCTGGATCACTACAACATGGAGCATGCTTGGCCAATTATTGCTTGTACTCCTATCCCAGCACCTCCGCCTGCTCAGAAAGTAGGAAGAGTAGAGTGTAACACACCGAAGACTCCTTAAGATTCTTGAAATGGTTTCCACTCCAGTTGCACTTAGGATAGACTGGTGGTTTGTCTGACTCTCATCAGATGTTTAGGATAAAAAACCCAACAACACTTCGATCTCAAAAGATGTGCAGCTAACATGCAATTTTATAAAGCTTAAAATTGGGGCAACCTTAGGCCACCTTTTATTTTGTAAGCTGTAACAGTCTTTCATTTGATGCCAAGGTTGTGGTTGATTCCCCCCGCCCCCCCAGTTAGCTTTCATTTTTAAAAAGTATGCTATAAGTTTACTAGTCTGAGAGAGCTTCTAGAAAGAAATTCTACAACAAAGCGTAAAGGCAAAGTAACTTTACCAATAATACTTTTTTGTAATTCTAAAGGAGTTTTGTTCTGTGTTCATATTGGAAGGAAGTTGCTCTTTCTGTCATTCTTGGCTCATGGAATAGCGAGAGACATTAGATGCAACTTGCTATCACTTGGGAGTTATTTAAATCTGGATTTAATCTACAGTGGAATCCACTTAACCAGAAATTAGAGCTATACAAGTTCAAGCTGAAGAAATGTTTCCCCCAGCCCCGTATCTGACAAATGTATTGCTTCTTAAATTGGATACGTTGAATCCTGAACTTACAAATGTTTCAGGAGTATAGACTAGGGTATACCCACCCAGCTAAAAATATCAGTGTCTCTGAGTGGATTAATGATTTCTTGGCAGCATGTGGTTAAAGTACTACAGTGTAGATCCTCCAAGCTTCAGTGCAATGCAGCAATGCTCCCTTCCCCCGCCGGCATTGCAAGGTCTCCTGATCAGGTGAATGTCTGTCTGGGATTCAGGAACAGAAGCTCATTGTATTGCACTGGAGCATAGTGTGGGGTTTGCAGTGTAGGCAGAAATTGCACTTCTGTTTCATGTGCTTCGATTTTGTAGCAAGAACAATAGTATTATTGCATTGCAAGCTTGAAGGCTATTTACATTTTTAACTGCACACTGTTGCGTTGTGCCTCAGTTTCCTCAAAGGGAAAATGCGCTTAGTGGTCCAGGCCTGACATAATCTGGTCTGGATAATGGGCGACTCTTTTCCAGTATGTGGAAACTCAGTTTACACTGTGCTAAAAGCCAACCAACTCAGCAAAGTATTGTAAAGACAATATTATTTATAAATGAGGCCATGAGACAGAATGTGTTATATATATATATATAACACATTCTGTCTCATGGCCTCATTTATAAATAATATATATATAACACATTCTGTCTCATGGCCTCATTTATAAATAATATTGTCTTTACAATACTTTGCTGAGCTGGTTGGCTTTTAGCACAGTGTAAACTGAGTTTCCACATATTGGAAAAGAGTCGCCCATTATCCAGCCCAGATTATGTCAGGCCTGGACCACTAAGTGCATTTTCCCTTTGAGGAAACTGAGGCACAACACGACAGTGTGCAGTTAAAAATGTAAATAGCCTTCAAGCTTGCAATGCAATAATAATTATATATATATATATATAGCATAGTTTACTTGAGTTCAAATAAAAACATGATACAAAAGAGAAACAGTGTCAGTTACAAATACATGATTTAAAAAGACATTTCTGTTCAAGGAACAGTTCTGTTACAAGTTCAAAGATCTTAACATCTATAAGAAATAACATCTGCTTTAAATATGTTGGCTCAATGCATCAAAAGAATATACTTTCATATCCACCCAGTCCTGTGTCCCATACTGCCATGAGAAGGTGAGAAAACTCCAAGGAAGGAAAGCTTTCTAAATAATTCTTTTCCTCTGCCTTTTTATGGTTTGAAAATGCTTAGATGTCAGTTTAGATGACGTCAGGTCAAGACAGCTGACAGTGAGATTTCTCAAAGTAAGTTGTAAACAGAATCTGCTGATACATAGTAAACAGGCAGCTATCATCTGAGATAGGAGTTAATGGTCAAGATGTCAGACATCTCTAGACAAACAAGACCTCTTTCTGCCCTGCAAAGGAAGTCACGTCCCTGAAGATGGGTCAACAGAAAATGTTGAATCCTTAAGAGACAGTCTGATCATATCTCTTCTCCCAGTATATGGTCAAGAGTTCAGTAAAAAGGTCAATATAGAGACAGAACATTAGAAGTTCACCAATCAAAGGCCAGTTCTAATGTTCAATACATTGAAACACAGATGGTCAAAAATATATGCTTTTTATACGGGCTACATCACAACACCACCAAGAAATCTTTAATCTACTCAAAAGTACTGATTTTTAGCAGGGAGAATAAAATTGCACTTGAGTAAAATTTAAACTTCCTCACTCATTTAATTCTGACAAGTTGAACTTTTGTAGATGTCCCACAAAACTTGCTGTCTGTAATAACCACTGTAGCTGGAATCAATTCATCCCTACATGACTGAAATACAGTGCAACCTTGTTATAAGATGGCATTTGGGAGCTATGCCTCATAATACATTACAGCTGAAACTGCATTATAATGAGCATGCTTAAATCTTATTGTTTGGATGAGCAGAGCCCTTTGATAGAGGCAGGAGTTTGTGATAAGATTCTCCTTGAGGAGGAAGACCAACGAGGCTTAAATAATCAACTATATTGCAAGGCTGGAACAAAGGAAAGTCTTGTTCTGTATTTGCAGTAATGATCCATCATGACAATGATCCATCAGCTTCCAGAAAGGCACGGAGAAACTTGTTTTCAAACAGATACTCCTCCCTGCCTGCAGAGTGGCTATGATGGGTCTTTATTTTTCAAGACTGGAAATTTCCCTCAACTGCTAATTTGTCTGCCTGTGATTAAAGGGTTCCTTGAATGAATGAATGAAGGAAGGAAGGAAGGAAGGATTGCACCCTTGGTGTTTGCAAGTTCTGTAACCAAATTTATGCTATAATAATAAAGCCCTTAATGGCCTTGGCCCGACCTATCTGCAGGATCGCCTCACCCCTCGGGTCTTGGATCGGCCCCTGAGGTCATTGGGGGGTTGTTTTGATCAAGGCTCCCTGAGTTTTTTTGGGGGGGCTACAATGGGGAGGGCCTTCTCGGTGGCCACTCCATGACTGTGGAACTAGCTGCCGTTGGAGGCCCGTTTGACCCCAGATCTTCCTTCTTTTCGATGCAGTTGTAAAACTTGGCTGTTCCAATTGGCCTTTGGTGGGGAGGATGGATGGGGAGTGAGTAGGTTAGGCTGGTGGGCGATGTGAGGTATTTTTATCTTCCCTTTTATGTGTTGTTTTAGCTGAGTTTTTGAAATAAATAATGTTTTATTTTTGTTTTAACTGTAAACTGCCCAGAGCTACCTGTGGCAGGATGGGCGGGATACCAAGTTTTAAAACAAAATAAATAAATAAATTATAAACAAGATTACACTGTGATGTCTTCTGGCCTTAAGTTTAAGGGAGCTTACTCCACAGTAAGTGGCTTAAGCAGGGCCAGCCTTAGAATTTGTGGGGCCCAGGGTGAAGATAAAATGCGTGGCCCCGCACCCTCAGAGGGTTTCCTCAAGGGAGCCCTAGAAGTGGTTGTGATTGGGGCCCCACTGAGATGGAGCAGGGGCCCCACACCCTGCCCTGATGAAGACGGGCTACTGTGAAGGCCCCAGAAGTAGAGAAATTAGCAGGGCTCCAGATGGTCGCCCCATTCTGCCCTGTAGTAAGGTTTGCCCTAGTCTTACAAAGTTTTGCAAAAAAAATAAAATAATTTCTGCAACAGGAAGTGCAACTGCTATGGCAGTGTGCCTTGTGTTTTCACTAGCTCTGTAAACAGGAATAAAAGAGATGTACCTAGTAGGTCTGACTTTTATAGTGTGTGTGAATGTATGTATTTCTAGAAGTTTTCCTCATTTTAATAAACTCATGGACAAACAAATATTAATTATTATTATTATTATTATTATAGCACCAACAACATACCTGGTGAGGAGCGTACAAGCTAGAAGGAATCTGGTCTTAAATCACTATTTAGCTGTGGGTTAGCAGCTCTGAATTCTCAGCTCTTGCAGTACATTTTTAGACGAGCAGGGGGATTCGTGGGTTCAAAAAACACCTGAGATTCCCCCGGTCACGTGAGATAGAGGACATGCTTTTAAATGAGCAGCCTGCTCGTGCAACAGTGATGGGGAGGGGAGGGGGCCTGGAGCATTCCATGCTCTCCCCAGCTGCCCCGACAACCAGTCGATGGGGCAGAGGTCCCAGGGAGAGTGCACACTCTCCCTAGCTGCCTTGACGTATTTGTCGGGGTAGGAAGGGAGAACACACACTGCTCTGGGCTCCCTGCCCCTACCAGCTGTTTGTTGGGGCAGCTGGGGAGAGCACATGATGCTCCAGGCCCTCTCCTGCATCAGCGGTTTTTTCGGGGCAGCCGGGAGACTTGCATGATATTTAAAACATGGATTAGTAAAACCTCGCATATCAAGGTTTTTCTAATCCAGGTGCTTTCGCAGACAGCTCACAGTAGAAGCATTTAAACAAGCAGCTAATTTGCATATTTAGCTGCAATCTCGCGGGTTTGCATCTCGTCTAAAAACACTCACGGTTTCATTTGAACATTGCACCCAGCACTCACCAGGCATTAGATGAGCAGAGAAAACCATTCTGATTGCTGTAAGCATTCAACAAAATGAGCCTGTGTTTGCTTTGATAAGTTATAAGGCAACCTTTTGCCTTTTCTCCTGCATTCTAGTAACTGAAGTAGTTAATAAAATACACTGAGATTACTGCAAACACAGGACAAGACTTTCCTCTGTTCCATTCTTGTAATATCGTTGTTTAATTAGTTTCATTCTTATATTTGTATACATCACAACATTATCTGAACTGCCTAATGCAATGCCTCAGAGAGGTTAATGAGAAATTTAATTTTTGGTAATCTGTCAAAGACCAAGGAAGCTGAAATATACCACAGGTAGCATTTATCCAGTTGTTAGTTCACCTCTTCCTCTTTGCCTCATTTATATCCAAAGGAGGAGGTGGAATCTGTGTATAAAATAGTCTGAATATGGGAATAGGATCGTCTAGTTTCATTGCAGTTGCTGGAATACCAGTGGAGGATGCGAGTCCTGCCTTGTAGAAAATGAAATCTCACCCAGTTAAGATTTAGATATAATACTAGCCAGTTAGATATCTCAGGTGTTCTAAAGCCTTGTGTCTCCTCCAACTCCAATACATTAATCTTGTAAATACATCTTAATGGTATCTGAATTGTAAGTAGTTTTTGTTCTTGGCCACTTGCTTCAAAGTTGTATTTGTATACTCACAGCCACAACGGGTTGCAGATAAACCTCCCATAAAGAGATAATTGTAATCACTTTTTAATCAGTCAGCCACAGATAATCTCCCATAAATAGACACCAGAAAAGTTGTTAATGGGTCAACATGGCTACCAAGAAGATTTTTTTTTAAAATGATTTGCCTAAAGGACAATTTCTCTTATTCCCTTATCTTGCAAAAGACTTCTTAATGCCATCTTGCTGTATTATTTTTCATGTGTTCATTTCATTTGTGTTTATGGTGGAGTATGAGGCAGACAATCTTAGATGAGTGACCCAGAGCTGATACTGTGTTAGCTATACACATGCATGCTAGTTAACCAGAAAAACCTGGAAATAACCTTTAAACATAAGTAACATGCCAGCATATCCTCATCAGGATTTAGTGCATATCAATATTCTTCATATCATATCAAACATTATTATGTTCCCCAGTATAACGGAGTCTCTGTTTAACCAGAAAATAAAATTTCAAAGTCTAATCTTCACTGGTTGTGCTTTTCATATCCTAGATAAGTGATGAGTGTTCGCCCAGGCCTTTGGGGAGGGAGGGGGAGGGGGTTTTAGCTCCCTCCACCCTTATTTATTGTATTAATTTTAGTGCTACCCCGGTTTTAATTGTTGTAATTTGATCAGTGTTTTTAAAATGTTTTATATTAATTGTATATATATATACATATACATATATATTACGTGTGTGTGTGTATGTATATATATATATATATATATATATATATATATATATATATATATATATATTTATTTCAGGAGGGGCGGGTTACAAATTTGATTAAATAAATAAATAACTATCTAAGCAACTCCTAATTTATTGTTTCCATCTCAGATGTTGCAAATGGCACATTACCATGGTACATCAAGTCATATTAGCAGAGATCTGTTTAACCAACATGGGTCCTCATTTACTCACCACATTTGAAGAGGCCCGCTTTGCCTGCTTTTTTGGTATGCGGACACAAAAATTTTATCCTGGCCCGGGATTAGTTCATTGAACTCCAGCCAGGTCTGAGTGCTCTCCATTCCATTTTGGATCAAAATGGAGTGAGAGGAGAATTTGTAATAAAAAACACGCTGCTGTTGCACTGCCAACCTGCTTATCTTCCTTGTAATATTGTTGAAATTTTTGGTAACAGGCTACCTAAAATAAGCTAATGGCTCCAGTATATTGGCCGGAGAAGGGGACAAAGCTGTAGTAAGAACAGCTGGGATCCAGGAACCTGAGGGGCCCAGGTGCAACTGTATCACCTGCCACTACTTTCCCCTTACCTGACTTGGGGAGCGGTGGAGCATGCTAGGATGCAAAGGGGTGGGGCTTAGCGGCCTACAGGAGCACTGAGCAGGTGGGCAACTGGTTCACCTACCCACAGTGTGCTCCTATGAGCCTTGCATCAGCATGCCTGTTGCTGTACTGGGGTGAGCTCTTCCCACAATGCCCTGGCAACCCCTTCTTCTCCATTCCAGTGGCTCCCTGCTCCAGTAGTTGAGGGGTATGTTCTATCTTCTACATGGGGACCCATCCCACCCTAGCTCTGCTCCTGTATTGGACCTTGGGTTAAGTACATTAAAACCATCTGTGCTGGAGCTGCCCCCTTTCTGGATGATGCTTTGACTTGGAAAGGAGTGAGGTCACCCAGAAAGGAGATGGGGTAAAGGAGACGGGGACAGTGAGGAGAACTTTGTCCTGACTGACTGGGCACCCAGGCTGCTCTGCCAACAGGAGAGACCTGCCCCTTCCTCAGAGCAGCTGAGAGAGAAAGAGATGGAAAGACACACTCCCCTTCGCCAAAGTAGCTGCAGCTGTGTGTGCAAGAGAAGGGTGACCAGGGGGCAGTACTAGCACGGTCAGTGGCACACACAGCTGCAGCTACTTTGGGGAAGGGGATTAAGTCTTTCCATCTCTTTCACACCTGCTCTGGGGAAGGGTCAGGTCTCTCACGTTGGCAGAGCAGCCTGGGTGCCCAGTCAGCCAGAACAAGGATCTCCTTACTGTCCCTGTGAGGGGTTTCAGCACCTCCTGCAGCTCCCCCTATGCTGTGTCATTAGCATACTGGTTATTCTGTCCCAGGCCAGACTAGTTGTGTGAATAGGGTGGCCATACTTCTCCTTTAAAAGAGGACACGTATGAAAAATACATGGTGCAGGGCTGCACTGGAACCAATGCAGCCCTGCAACATGTATTTTTCATAAGTGTCCTCTTTTAAAGGGGAGGTATGGCCACCCTCATGTGAAGGAAAGTTTTCTCCTTCCCTCATTCCCAGAGAGTTGCTGTATGTGTTGGATTTCCCACAGGGCACTCTGAATCCTGAACTGAAATGGTTAAATCTAGCCCCTCTCATGTCTTCAGCCCCTGGAGGAGAGAAAACAACCCCACCCCCCACACACACACACCTGCAGGGGGCAGGCTGCTCTTTCACTGCTCTATGACTGTGGTTGGCCACTGCAAATCTAGGCTTCCTAGGACCCAGGACAGGACAGTTACAGCGGTCACTACAGGCTGCTGTTGTCTGAATGACCTCCTCCAGTCTAACAAAAATGGGGAGCCATTTATCTTTATATCTTGTGTCTTAAAGGCATAATCAAGCTTACTGCCCTCTTCAAAGGGTGGTAAGCAGAACACTGATCAAACGAAGCTTTCTTGAAGAAGAAATACATTTCATTTTAAAACTTTGGTTTCTTTCTTTCAAAACTAAAGATTACAAAAAATGGCCTACACTCAGTAATGAGTCAGGAGACTTTGAAGTCTCTTATGCTTATGAGTGTTAAGTGGGACATGCTTCTCGTTATAAATAAATTGAGAATTCTTTATGGATCAACTACGTAGCTCCCTACAAATATGGGTCTTTGAACTGATGCCACTGCTAGGCTTCAGGGTAGGTGGAGGCCTTGGAGGGCATAGAGGTGGGAGGGGTATCTGGAACATTCTCTTTCTTCTCCCACCCCCTCAGCTGGACCAATGAGGGTACAGCAGAGAGGAAGGCCCATTGCCCATCCTCGGTGTGGGGAGTTTTAGATCTTTGGATGCCAGAAACAGGCAAGCTGAGCCTACAAGGAGAAAGCCTGCATGGACTGTCTGCTGCTGTTGTGCTGAGTTCCATCTAGCAGAGGTCTGAGGAGGAGCACCAGGAAGTCGTCCGACTCTGGGCTCATTCACACATGCGGGAAAGTGTCATTAGACGGCTGGGACAGGGAATGCACATGCAAATCAGGCGCAAAGCTTTTATGCGCATTTATAAGGGCGGTTGACAGAGCTGGATTTCGCAGCTATGTCAATTGCCCTTATAAATGCGCATAGAAGCTTTAATCACCTGCCTCTGGCCGTTCCGAAATGATCAAAGGCGCGCCTGAGTTGCATGCCCATTCCCTCTCCCAACCTTCTCATGTCACTTTCTCACATGGATGAGTGAGCCTGAGCCCTCTGAGGGGAACCTCCTCTGCTCTTTTCCCTGCCAGATCCAAGATCAAAACCTGAGAGGCCTGTACTCCCCCCTTTGTTGGATCCAAGACAAGGCCAAAAACTGCAGGGAATCCTGTGTTTCAAGAAGCCTGCTCTATCCTGTATCCTGACAGCATTCAAGGTGGCCTAAAGGGGACAGTGAATAGCCCCTGAGGGGCTTGAACTTTCTGGATTCACCTCAATGCTTGTCTTTCTCATGCAAGCTTCATGCTTGGAAGAAGATACACTTTTTATCACTGTCATTAGCAGATCAAACCAGGAGGTGGTGAGGGGCATTTAAGGAGTCAGAACAGGAATGACTCCTTACATCCCTAAGGAAGGGCCCTGTGAGGCCCCAAAGCTTGTACGCTCTCCTCAACAGAAATTCGTTCAATATCATCAGATTCTGAACTCCTTGTCTCCATCTCTTAGAAGAACAAGGTTTTTTTGTTATAAGGCCAGATTTTCAACATAGTCCGATTGAAGCCAACTGTTCTGCCGACTATAGTGAATCTAGTTGGCTTATAAATTAGGTTAGCACAAAATCCTGTGGCTCACTCTTTAAGGCTATAATAGTGCTTAATTTTACACATGCCTAACCTTACTACCATGAGCATTTCCTTCTAAATCAATGGGACTACTTGCAGTAGTCAACTATGTATGAATTTTCAGGATCAAGGCCTTTAATCTGAGTAGCCTATTTCATTTTATCTTAAATTTGTTCTTCAGATAATCTAAACCAGGTTTATAGCTATTGAAAAGTTGCTCTATAACCTTTTGCTAGTTCATTTTGAAATTACACCTGTGGTTCAGCTTTGTAAACAGACCCTGAAAATGAAGCAAAAAAGAGGGCAAGCTACGGCATAAGTGATTGGTTGACAGCTTAGATTCCAGTGCCCAATGAATGTGCTGGAGGAAATCAATGTTTTAAAGACATTCTTCCATCACCTCTTCATATCGTATATCTCCAAAACCCAAAAGACTATTTTTTATTTTTACAGTCCAGCTTAATATGTGGTAGAGAACATGTTAGCTAATACCTTAAAAGGGTCAAGTAGACAGGCTATTTCCTGCTTAAGTGTGTGCTGCTGACATATACTGGGACTTAATTTGGCCAGCTAACAAGTTCTGGTAATCTGTCTACACAATCATTTTAATGCTAGCTAATGTTTCTTGGAAAATATTGTTAATATTACTTGTATAGCAACAACTATGTACCTGGCACTGAACGATCATTAAATTAGAGACAGGTCCCTGTCCGTGGAGGAGGTTCACAATCTAGGATGGACAGGGGAAGGGAGATGGGAGGGGAACATAGGGCGAGACAGGGATACATTCATGAAGCTGAGAAAGCTCAGGAGGCTGCGTCTTGGGCTGCATCACTCAAAATTCAGCCCTGTCTTATGTTATTGAATTTAAGAGAGAATCGTGCTAAAACCCCTGTGCCCATGATCAGGAGTTTCACATGACCGGACTAATGTGAGTTAAACTCACATTAGTCCCTGTAGCAAAAAGCCTGTAGCAAAAAGCCTTGCCCCTGCCTATGCCTCTAGAGGGACCCTGGCAGGACAGCAATACATTCCTGAACAGGGTGGGATGTGCCCTCCTTTCTCTTGTGAGTACATGGCAAGCTAACCACATTCTTAACCACGCTCCTGAACCAAGGGACCTGCAAGTTGCAAGCAACCCAATTGCCTGCCTGAACAAGTACAGTTTAGACAGATGCGAATCCAAAACAGGTCCACACACCCTTTGATCTGGACTCTAGGGCTTGCTCAAAGGCTTATCCTATTTTCTTACCCTTTAGTGCTTTTTTGTACCTTTTTTTAACCCTGTAAGTAAAGTCTAAACTTTTTCTAAGATAAGCACCTCTGAGTTGCTCCAAGGGTTCTGCCTCCTGGAAGGGGGAGAACACCAGTAAAGGGGAAGCAGGGAACGGGCTACCCTTGGGAAGCTGTGGGTTTATAGCTTTCTGGGGTTCACATATCCTGTGTTGTGTGAATTCCCTCTGATTGGTGGAACTCAGGTGGTGGCAGCAAATACATCCATGCGTTCATCACCTCGAAGCTGAATTACTGCAATGCCCTCTACATGGGGCTGCCCCTGGTGATGGTTCGGAAGCTGCAACTGGTGCAGAATTCGGTAGCCCATCTTTTGACAGGAACAGGTCGTAGGGAGCACATAACACCAGTGCTCCAAGCTCTGCACTGGTTGCCTATAGCGTTCCGAGCCCAATTCAAGGTGCTGGTTTTAACCTTTAAAACCCTACACGTCTTGGGCCCCTCCTATCTGAGAGACCGCCTCACTCTTTGGGTCCTGGGGCAATCCTTGTGGTCTGCTGGGGGCGTCTTCTTGGCTGCACCGCATCTGTGGAACTTCCTCCCGGAGGAAGCTTGACTGGCCCCGGATCTGCTGGCCTTCCGCCAGGCCTGTAAAACCTGGCTTTTCATCCAGGTCTTCGGAGAAGGGAGTGGGTAGGGTGGGGGAGGAAGGGAGTTAGTTTTTTCTGGGATATGCTAGCTGTGGGGACCCCAGGCTAGAGTATTTGGACAAACACAGTGAGGTTGGTGGCTCAGCTGTATAGCTCCCCCTGCTGCATTTCATCACAGTCCCCACCCCTTTCTTAACATGGGCAAGCAGCCTTAGGTACACATGTTTAGCTTAATTACAGGAGGTAAGGGAGCCACCAATAATAAGAAAATAGAAGAAGTATCAGTGAGCAGTCTGTGAGGGTGAGGAGCTAGGAAAAGCCTAAGGGAAGAAAGACTTTTAGGAGCAATTTGAAGGTTGGAACCAGGGAACAGAGCATATGTGTTCAGAGAGGGAGTTCCAAGCATATGGGCAGAAGGGGATGAAGATGGTTTAGGTAGCAGGAGACTCTGAAGCAGGCATGCATGGTAGCAGAGGAGGAGAAAGTTCCCTGGTGGGAATATATTTAAAAGCACCCCCTTTACCGCTTGTTAACTTGCTGTCTAGAACAACCCAAGCAGTTTTTCAGTCCAAAATCTATGTGAGATCAATTCTGAAGTTCTTGCTATTTCTACGGTAAAGATATTTTCAGTGCTCGCTGTGACCTGTTTGTTGACTCTTTCATGGATAAAATCACTCTAATCCACCACGACTTTGATGCTACACTTGATGCTGTAGGAGAACCAGAGGTACTGGAAGCCCTGGGTTGTTCTATTTTATGGGATCAGTTTCAGTGGGTATCGCCTGCTGATGTGGGGGATGTCTTTGGGGCGGTTAGAGCCACCTGTTTTGAACTGGACCTGCATCTGTCCTGGATGGTCAAGGCCAGCCGGGAGATGCTTGGGCCACTGCTGGTGGGGGTGGTCGATGCCTCCCTTAGGGAGGACAAAGTGCCGGGCTGCCTTAAGGAGGTGGTGGTGCGATCTCTGCTCAAGAAACCATCACTTGATGTTGACTCCCTCGCCAGCTACCGGTCAGTCTCTAACCTTAGGGAAGGTTACTGAATGGGTGGTAGCTCAGCAGCTTCAGGGACATCTGGACCATGTCAGTTTTCTGGATCCCTCGCAGTCCAGCATTCATCCGGGTTTTGGCACTGAGACTGGGTTGTGGCTTTGCTGACTACCTTTGCTGTGAGTTGGATCGGGGCAGCTGATCCTTTCGATCCTGTTATATCTATCAGCTGCTTTTGATATCATTGACCATGAAATGCTGGTGACTTGTTTGTGGGACTAAGCCGGGATGTGTGGAATTGTTCTCATGGTTCCGTTCCTTCCTGGCTAGGAGAACTCAGCGGGTGGTGCAGGGGGATTGCTCGTCATCTCCTCAGGACCTCACTTGTGGAGTCCCGTAAGTTTCTATTCTGTCCCCTCTCCTGTTCAACATGTATATGCAGCTGCTGGGTGAGGTCATGCGAGGGTTTGGTGTGTGGTGTCATCAGTATGCTGATGACACCCAACTTTACCTCTCTTTTTCAGCTGACCCAGGCCCGGCCGTCTTGGTGCTTAGGTGGTGTCTGGCAGCTGTGAAGGACGGGATGAGGGTGAGCCGTCTGAAGCTGAATCCCAACAAGATGGAGGTGAAGTTGGTGGGACGGGCTGAGGGAGTGGTGGCCCCCATCATCAATGGGGTTTGCCCTCCATTGGTCTCCCAGGTTTGTAGTCTGGGGGCGATTCTCGATTTGCAGCTCCACCTGGATGTCCAGGTGGCAGCTGTGGTGAGGAGCTCGTTTCATCAATGACATCTGGTATGACAACTTCAGCCATATGTTTCAGACTCTGACCTGGCCACCATCATCCATGATTTCATCACCTCAAGACTGGACTATTGCAACACCCTCTGATGGTTCGGAGACTACAGCTGGTGCAGAACGTGGCAGCCTGTCTCCTAACGGGGACGGGTCGTCGTGCGCACATTACACCAGTGCTTCGTTCTTTGCACTGGCTGCCTATAGTCTTCCGGGCCCAATTCAAGATATTGGTGTTGACTTATAAAGCTCTATATGGCCTGGGCCATGCATACCTGCGGGACCACCTCACTCCCCAGGCCCTTGATCGGCCCCTGCTGTCAACTGGGAGCACCTTCCTTAAGGTCCCCTGAGTTTCCTGGGTGCCGACTATGGGGAGGGCGTTCTTGACAGCCACACCACGGCTGTGGAACTCCCTCCCAATGGAGGTCCGCTTGGCCCTGGATCTTCCCTCTTTCCGAAGACCGTGTAAGACCTCACTATTCCACCAGGCCTTCGGTGAGGGAGATGGGTGATGGGTGGGTGGTTGGGAAGGGGGAGGGTGTTTTTAGCTCCACTTTTATGTTCATTTTATATTGTAGACTTTTATATTCTTATTTATATATATCTATATTTATATTTATTTTTATATGTATTTTAATGTTTGAAATATGTTGTGAGCCGCCCCGAGATGTTGTTAGCAGAAGGGAGCGGGGTAGAAATATGTTGAAATAAATAAATAAATATTATCCTCTCCCTTGTCCATCCTAGATTGCAAACCTGGCTGCCCCCATCCTTCCCTAGCAGAGACCTGGCACTAATGAATGATTGTTCAGTTCCAGGCACCTTGCTGGCTGTATATAAATAATAATTATAATAAGGAAAACAAATCTTAGAATATTTTCAAGCCTTCCTTTTCCACAATATGCCAAGAAAAACCCTCCCTAATGTTGCAGAGATCAAGTGCATCATTAGGAAAGCTGCTTATCTTGCATGGTTTGTTCTGACATGCACATTTAGTCCTTTTTAATGGCCTCCACCACGCTTAGCTGTGTTGCATATATTCCCCCCTGTCTCCACATACCAGAGAGATTCTATAATGGTCTGTCTGTGTAACAGAATTGCAGACATTGTGGCTGGGGTTATTTGTTGTTTCCAGGAAGGGTACCATAACACAGCATCCTGGAGACCTGGATGACTCAGGGGATTAGCAGTGGCACATGGAGCTTTCCAGTCTGGCTTTGATGCCATAACCCAGGATAGCAACCAGTAAGAAATATTTTGCTCTCCTATGGCTTTTTGATCTGATTCATTCATCGTGGTCCAATTATGCTTGTGGTTGCACCATCCCCACCACTGCACTAATTGGCACTCTTCATTGGAGTGGGTTTTATGATTAAAAGCATAAAATTTGCCATAGTTTTAGGACATGACCCAAGAAAGATTTTAAGATAAGGAGCCATTGCCAACTTGCATCCAGTTGGCAATGGCAGCCATTTTAAATTCAGCTGAACTACTCTCCCCCTTAAATATGACCTTCATTGCAGGGTTTGGGATGGGGGGACAGTATATGGGAGCTTGCACTGCTACTGCCTCTTTCTTCAACAGGCTTTAAATTGGATTTAAAACAAAAGAAGGGTATCTTTTTCATGCAGCACACAAGTTGTGGAATTGGTTGCCAGAGGGAGGTAATCAAGGCCAGTAGCATAGCTGGGTTTTAAAAAGGATACGTTCTTGCAGGTTAGGGCCATTAATGGCTATTAGCTAAGCAGGCTGTGGGGGTGACTGTCAGGACCTGGTAGTGAGCAGCAGGGAATGGATCTCTCCATTATGACTTGTTGAGTAATTCTCCGAAGCAACCAAGAATGGCTATTGTAGGAGACAGGATGCTGGGCTTGATTGACCATTGGTCTGACCCAGTATGGCACTTATTATGTTAGGCTACTTGAGCCTTTAATCAACAGTAAATTAGCTATATTTAAAAATAATATAACTTCTGTACTCTAGCAGTACTCTGTAGTACTGTGC
Organism: Sphenodon punctatus; assembly: GCA_003113815.1. Lineage (NCBI taxonomy): Eukaryota > Metazoa > Chordata > Lepidosauria > Sphenodontia > Sphenodontidae > Sphenodon > Sphenodon punctatus. The sequence goes on along the minus strand of QEPC01008233.1, from coordinate 6,094,780 downwards.
CTAGTTTATTATACCAACCTAGAGTGACTATTGGGCAATGCAGTGTGGGTCCCTTCCCAGATAAGGGCATAAGAGAGGGAGTCAAGAAACCTAAATGATACAGCCAGTCTTAGAAACAAAGTAATTTAGATATCTTTCATTGGACCAACTTCAAAGCACCCTGAGCCTAAGGGATAAGGTGCAATAAATAAATTAACTTGTGGTCCCCTGTCTCTTCCTACCTTTGTTCCATCCAATCTATTTAGGTTGAAAACATTTGGCCAAAAAATGCCTCTTGCTGTGTGTTTTTGCACAATGGAGTCTCCTTGTTCTCTGTTGGAGCCTGTTGGCCAGAGATTCCCATACTATAGATTTATTTATTTAGATTTCTTGGCCGCCCCATCCTGCTACAGCAGCTCGGGGTGACTCACAACATATTTAAAAACATATAAAAATACAAATTTGCAACAAAGATAAAAGCAACAATCAATAAATAACCCTAGGCAGAGCAAAAAACCTCTCCCCCCTCCAGCCCCTCCCTGTCTCCCTTGCCAAAAACCTGGTGGAACAGCCAGGTCTTACACTGCCTTCTGAAAGAGGGGAGATTTGGGGCCAGGAGGACCTCCGGTGGGAGGGAGTTCCACAGCCATGGTGCAGCCACTGAGAACACCCCCCTCATCATTGCCACCTGAGATACCTGGGGGACTCTGAGGGAGGTGTCCCCCGGCCTGGGGAGTGAGGCGATCTTGCAGATAAGCAGGGTCCAGGCCATTTAGGGCTTTATAGGTCAGGGGTAATATACTTTGCATGTCCTTGTTGCTGTCTGGGTAGAGCTGCAACTGGCCATCTGAAGCTGCGGGCATCCCAGATAAATCTGGGATGCCCAAATTGACCCAGCCCCATTCTGCCATCATTTGATGCTCGAACAGACCCCAACAGGATACTCAATTGCACCAGCTGGCCTTTGAAAGTGACAGGCCCCAGCCAGGACCAGTGTAGAGCAGTGGCAGTGCCACCCACAGGGCACCAGGGACACTGCCCCTACTGGCCTCCGCACCCAGGAAAACTAAATATACCTATGGCAGGGGTGCTGCATGTTTTCTTCCCCCTCCCCCCCAGTTCCTGCGGCGGTCCGGTGGCTGGTGCAGCTGTGTAGCTGCTTCGGGAGCCAAACTTCCAGATCCCTAGCATACTTCACATGCGCAAACGTGTTTCTGTGCTCGCACATGCACAACTGCATAGGGGACACATTGCAGGAGGAGTGCTGCCTCGCCAGAGACAGGGAGGGACTCGGAGATAGTGAGTCAGTCACGGAGCTCTGCAAGGGGCAAAACATAGCAGAATGCGCGCTGGGTGGCTAGGGTCTGCCATCCAGTGCATGTTCAAGATACCAGCAATGTGTTGCCAGATTGAGTGGGGGCACAGTTGCATGGAGGTCTATGGGGGAGGAAACCAGCAGCGGACTTGGTAATATGGACTATAGCCCTTGGCACCCTGGTGGGGGGAAGGGACTTGGGGTAGCGGCAGCAGCATTATACATGGGGATGTGTCATGACTGTGACGTGTGTCATTCTGTGTTGTATTGGCCGGTGGAACAGCAAAGAATGGGGGCGGGGGGGATTGAGTGTTTGTGGCTGGCTGGCTGACTGACTGTTTGTTTTTAAATTTATTGTGTCTGAGTGCGGGCTTTTTTTTTTCTGTGTCTGTGCACTCTTCAGAGGAATTTCCCTTGCTTCTGCATTTCTCTACCATTTCAACAATCAGCAGTATTTCTTCTCGTGTGTGTTAGAGTGTTTTGTCCCTTGTTACTGTAGCCCCCTTCCCCCAAACCCTGCCTGCTGGAAATTTCAAGGGAGGGGAAGTCAATCTTTTAACCACAGGTTTCTCCTGTTTGTGAGAATAAAGGTAGGTAACTACTGCAGAGTAAAACCCCCACATTTGGTATGCTCATGAGACTATGCCTTTTGTAGAGCTTTTCTTACAGATGAAGTATGATTGAATTTGACTTGAACTTTATAATGGTAATTGTCTGAGAGAAAAGGGGGAGACTTCATGGGATGGATGTTGGACTTTGAGGGGAATGGGGAGGCCTGTCTGTTGTGCCAAGGTCAGAGGGAACGGAGTCTGACAAACTTTGAGAGGAATGGTGAAATCTATCTGTGCCAAGTTTGGGATGGGTAATGGGGATCTTTGAAGGGAAAGGTGTGTGTGTGTGTGTGTGTGTGTGTCCCCTAAGGTCTAGGGGTATAGGGGTCTCTGTCAAGCTGTGAGGGGGTGGGGGTGGGGTCAGTCTGTCCCAAGGTCGGGGGGGGATTTGATGGGGTCTCTGGCAAGATGGGAGGGCCAGTCTGTGTCAAGGTCTGGGGTTCTCTGTCAAGCTGTGAGGGGGTGGGGGGTCAGTGTGTGCCAAGGTCTGGAGGGATGTGGGGCCTCTGTCAAGCTGTGATGGGGTCAGTCTGTGCCAAGGTCTGGGGGGATGGGAGTCTCTGTCAAGCTGTGAGGGGGTGGGGGGGTTAGTGTGTGCCTCTGGAGGACTCTTGGATCAGCAGAAAGGTGGGGGGGAGGGAGGGAGGCAGGGATGCGTCAGTGCTGGGTTCTCCTCCTTGTGCTGCTTTTAGGAGTAACTATGTATCCATGTCGTATAGAGCATTTCTGTGTGGGTTGCTTTCCAAAGCATAGCTGATTCAGAAAAGCACTGCACACATACTCAACTTTAAAGGACAGAGTAGCTCTACTTTAGCCTATATCTTGGGGAGGTTACTCACCCTTTACTTAGGTTTTGCTAGAACTTTACTAAGAGCTCATCTACCTCTCCTTCCATCCTTTTTCGTCCTTTATTTATTTATTGTCTTACTCACACCTTACTCTGGTTTTGCTAACACATTTGTAGTATCTTGCTTAGTCCGCCATCAAACTTTCTTCATCCTTTACTCACAGTTTACTCCTTACTCAAGTTGTACTTGATTCTTACTTACCCAGTATTCAGATTTTACTCACACTTTGCTGGGATCATATTTACCTCTCTCTTGCACCTTACAATTCCTTTTCTCATCCTTTATTTGGATTTTACTCAGAACTTAGTCATATTTTATTAGGATCTTACGTACCTCTCCCTCAAATCTGACTTGTCCTCTATTCAGGTTTTTACTCAAGTTTTTCTTCAAAGTTTCCTCTTCCTTTGCTCAGGTTTTACTAACCATTTACTGGGGTTTTACTCAGATTTCACTTGCACTTTACTAGGATATTATCTACCTCTTCCTCAGACCTTTCTCAACATTTAATAAGACTCCCCTTATCTTTTACTAGGGACTTACATCTCTCTTTCTTGGGGTTTATTCATGCTTTATGTGGATCTTTTTCACCTCTTACTCAGGTTTTACTCACCTTTTACTCATACCTTATTCATTATTACAATCTTAACTAGTCCATGTCTTCTACTCGGCTTTTACCCAGCTATTCAGTAGGTGTTTGGCCCAACTAAAAGATATGTCAAACCCCTATGTGTATGGCCCAGGCTGGCCTCAAAGCTACATCCCTCCAGGATCCCTGAAGCCACCTTGGCACTGCCTCCCTTGGCTGCCACCACCGTGTTCCCTGGCTCCTCCAGAATGCACTACCCCGTGTAACGCAAAGTGACAGGTGGATAAACCCCTTTCTCCCCAGTGGGTCTCTCACCATGGTGTGAGGGTGGGAGTTGCCTGCTGCAGAGAGTATATAAATGGTGATTGACCAGGCACAATTTTTCTCTCTGTCCATGGATCATTGGTCAAGGGGAGAACGGGAAGGGTGCCTTAAGGGCTGCACAGCGGTATATGGTGGAGATTTCTGGGGGGCCCTCCGGGATTTGCCACAGTAATCCATTGACTAAGTCTACTGTTAGTTGGGATTCCCTCAGGAATGGAGTCCCTATGATGCCTTTTTCTTTACCCTTATGTACACAACTTTCCATAGTTCCTTTTAGTTTACCCAATTCAAAGGGAACCTCCCGCCATACTGGGACTTCCTGAGTTTCCCCACCATACCCACTGAGCTTAACTTGTTTGATGGAAGGCTTTCCTGCATTTAACCAGTCTGGGTCCAAATTATTTACAGAGGCCCTTGTATCTACTAGGAGCTGGGCTTGAGTTCCCGGATTCCCGATGCTAGACCTGACATTGGGTCTCCCCCACTGGGTGTAGTTTTGCAACTACCTGAGGGAGACCCTTGGGAATCGGGCAGCCCTAGCAGATAGTATGGACCTCCTGTAACACCTGCTCTTGTTCCAGTGTCCAGGTTTTGGTGCCTGGATCCTCCGACCCCACTGCNCCTCCGTGGGATATTTATATTGCTTCTGGGGTGGGGGATCATCTCCCTGTATTAGCACCTCATCCTTTACCTTCCCGCACTCTGCCTTGTCCTTGATCCATACCTGGGGAAATTCTTGGGTCCATCGATCATTGGTCAAAGAGAGAACAGGAAGGGGTGCCTTAAGGACTACACAGCGGTGTATGGCGATTTCTGGGGGCCCCTCCGGGACTTGCCACAGTAATCCATTGGCTAAGTCTACTGTTAGTTGGGATTCCCTCAGAAATGAAGTCCCTATGATGCCTTTTTCTTTACCCTTAGTTACACAACTTTCCATAGTTCCTTTTAGTTTACCCAATTCAAAGGGAACCTCCCGCCATACTGGGTCTTCCTGAGTTTCTCCACCATACCCACTGAGCTTAACTTGTTTGATGTGGTACTGCCTCATGTATGCCCCTAATGCTTTTAACTCCCCCCCCCCCCCATACATAGGCACGAAGGGGATTCCTGGGCTCCCAGTTAGAGTAAGCTCCGGGGGGGGGAGGGAGTGCCACCAGTGTTTCCCAGCTGTCCCTTCTGGGGGTTGGCTCTAGGTAGGGGGTTCACTGCTTGTCCTGGGGGAGCTGAAGAATGAGGGCCATTATTCTGGAAGGTGACTGCTTGTACCGGCTCTAACTGTTGCTTGCGAGTGGTACGTTTGCCTCCCCCCATTCCCCTCATCAAACCAGTCACCTGCTGAATGCCTGTGGATAACTCATCCCAGGTAATCTGCGCTAGGTCTATTTTCCCCAATGCCATTTTAGTTGGGTAAGCAAGCCCTGCATGTACGGTCTCTAGAAATTCCCTGTTGTCATACTGCATTACCTGCCTCCCATCCCTCTGAACAGGAACCACAACCTCCGCTAGGGCTCCCAAAAGCTTTTTCCTAACCACATAGGACTCTGGCTGTTCCCCCGGGGCCTGTGTCTCTAAAAGGAACAACCTGTGGGGGCTCTGCCTTGGAAGCATAACCCGTAGCACCGCTTTCATCCACTCACTGCAGTTAGCGCAGTGGAGGTCAGCCATGCCTAACCCCGCTTCCAGAACCTGCCCGGGTCAGCTGTGGCAGATCTACCCCATCTGCTGTGGGATACATCTGCCACACCCTGGCCATCCATGAGACCACAGTGTCCTGGATCAGTGGACCCAACTGCTCGGCAACTGCTTTTGCCTGAGTGGGGGACCACCGAACCATTTCCCTTACTTCCTCATGGGTTGCGCCCCCTCTTCCCCCCATACGCTCAACATCCCGGCTTACAACTGGGGCCAGAGGCTCAGGCGCTTGCCATGCGGGGTTGTAAGGGGACTCTGGAATGGCATCTACAGACAGGTGGGCTTTCCAAGCGGAGAGAGAATCGGGCCCCACCCCAGGGAGATCCTCGACTTGCACGGCAGCCACTAAACCTTTGTGCAAATCAAGCTCCCCCCACAGCTTCTGGATGGTCTCCTCGCAAGCTTCATGGCTAGCCGTGACCTTAGTGGTCCAGTTCTGATCAGCCAAGAAGCGTGCTGCTGACCGGGCTTGCCCTAATTGTTCCCTCAACCCCTCCATCTCCTTCTCAGCCTGCTCAGCCCTAACCAAGGCTCCACTGCTCTCCTCCTGGGCTCTTTTAAGGAACGATGTCAGGTTCCATTCTTCTGCCACAAACTCACACTTATCCCTTTCCAGTTCTGCACACTTTACTTCCAGTCTCTCTGCTCTCTCTGCCTCCTTTTCACACTGTAGCCTAGTCTCCCTCAACATCTCCTGTAAGTCTCAACATGCATACCACAATGTCCAGGTGGCACACGCGTCCTACTTACTCCCTCTGGGTTTAAACTTTTGGCAATATTCTGCATATGCCTCCCCTACCGAGGCCACCGGGTCCTTGCTTTTAAAACACCCTGACTCCCATGGGCACTTCCCCTTTTTTGCTGCCCATCTCTCCAGTTTTGCCTTTCCCTGCTCCTTTCGGAGCATACCTTCCACCTCCCAAGCACTGACTGTCATTCCAGAACCTATTCTGGTATAGTCCCTATGTTACTTTTTACCACCTCCACATTCCAATGATACACTCCCCAGGCTGCTGAAGGAGTCCCTTGCCAACAACTTCTTACAAGTTGTGGGGACCCACACTAGGGCTCCCAGACACAAAACTCCCAGGGCTGCCCACGCAACCCCAAGACCAGCGCTCTCCCACTGTCCCAAACCCGACGCTATGGGTTCAAGACTCCAAAGATCCCAGGACTGGCGCTGCGCGTCCCATGACCAGAATTCTCCCATCATTTTCAAATGCCCCGAACCTGTCACTACAAGTTCAGGGCCACAAACACAGGTACAAATATAGATCCCTGGACTGCCTCTAGCAATCCCAAGATCCAGTCCTCTAAACTCGCAAGTAAGACCCTCGGTCACCAGAAAGATCCCGTTGGACGTGGCACTCTTTCCTAGAGCCCTCAGTCTAGTGCCCGGCCCCATTGGGCTTGGCGTCTTTACATGCAAGTTTAATCACAATAATTACTACAATAACCCCAACTCCACAATCCCAGACTCTTTCTCCCCAACAACCCACTCCCCAAACTTTTTAAATACACAGGTCCGGAGAGAGAGAAGAGACAGAGGGAGAAAAAGAAGAGAGAAAGAGACACAAAGATAGGAAAGAGATAGCTTTTGGGGGATTTTCAGCTGGCTGTAGCTACGTACGCCTCCGTGGATTTTTCACCCGTGTCCTGAGTGGATTACCACGTGACTTCCCACATTCTCCACCAATGTTAACAGGAGAACCCTCTCCCAAAACTGACTATTGGGGGGCTGGTACCCCAATATCCACCGTTCCTTAACTTCGGGGGGAATTAGCTTATTTCGTTGAACCCGGGGTTCCTGTGTGTCCTAAGGATCAGTCTGAGGACAGATACGCGCTACAAGCAGTTTATGTACCCTCCCCAAAAGTGAAGGAAAAGAGGGAGACAAAGATTCAATAAAACTAAAAGGTTTATTTATACACATAAACAGAGAAACACAGCCCCAGTCTGTGTATTGTTTTAAAGCACTTTACGTAGACTTTAACTACATTAACTGGTGAAAAGGAGGATTGACGAATCTGTCCTTATATATTGGTAAATAGCCCTTAGGGGTAACAATTCTGTCCTTTTTATAGAAACCATAGAACTGCTGATATTTTTGCATATATTAAATAGTATTATTATGCTAAAACAATTTGTTTGTTGGAAACTAATTGGAAATTGTGTCTGGGAAAATTAAGTATTGCTTATTTATTACTGTCTGTATGTTACATTGTGCCTGTGTTTTGTTGATTCTGTTTGCTATTATTTACAACAGAGAGAAAGAAGCTTTTGAACACCCCTGAGGAGTTGAGAGAGGGACCCAAGGTTAATGGCTGCACCTGGTTTCTGTGCTTAGGAGGGGGAAGTAGGGGATACTAATATTTCAAGTCTTTGAGGCTGTTGCTAGCCTGGGTTCTATTCACTAGTGGTTTCTCAAAACAGGGAGAACACCCTTTCTTAATGAACCCGTACTTACTGAGGGCTACCTCCCTTAGTCACCTCCTTCCTGGATCAGGCTGGTATCCACCTGGGTGAACTCCCTTTTCCTAGGTCCCATGGTGGCTGGGCCCGATCCTTGCTCTGACTTCTTTGGGGGTGGACTCTGTTGCTGGTGGGGGTGGTCAATGCCTCCCTTAGGAAGGGCAGAGTGCCGAGCCGCCTCAAGGAGACGGGGGTGTGGCCTCTGCACAAGAAACCATCCTTGAGTGTTGACTCCCCAGCCAGCTATCAACCAGTCTCTAACCTTCCTTTTTTAGGGAAGGTTATTGAATGGATGGTGGCCCACCAGTGACCGGGGCAGTTTTCTTGATCCCTCGCAGTCCGACTTTCGTCTGGGGTTTGGCACGAAGACTGCACTTGTGGCCTTGATCAATGACCTATGCCACAAATTAGATCAGGGCAGATCATCTATTTGAATAAATTTATTACGGCGTAGCCATAGGCCATTGCTCAAAACACACACACAAGTAAATACAATACACATATACAAATTCATAGGGCCCTTAAATATCACCCTATTTAAATCCTAAAATCAATAAAATATTTACCTACAATACGCACTAAAATAAAGAAATGACTTTATCTAGAACTACCTCATTTGAGCAGCTATAATTTACTCGTGGCTCCACAGATAGTAGACCTGCACACAGGATCAGTAGCCAGGATCTCTTCAAAAATCGAGGCCCCTCTAAGAGGAAAGCCCAACTTATTTTTAACTGCATCATGGTTAGCCAAACCGGGGCTCAATACAATCGGGCATTGGATCTGGGAGGCCTGCCCTTTAGTTAAGAAAGAATTAGGAGAAAAGGGTACTTTGGGAGCATGACCTAAAGATAAACTGGCAACATGGGGCCTTGAGAGAGTCTGGGAGGCTGCTGCCACAATGGCAGGCCTCCCAGTACTAACTGAAGCGGGAACCCTAGAGTGAAGGCGGTCTGGCTTAGCTAAAGCCGAGGCCGTAATAGTGGTAGTAGACCCACAGGCCGAGGCTAGGGTCAGAACAAAAGGGGCTTCGCTATAGGTCAACTTTGGGATCCCACAGGAGTTCATGGTATCCAAAGTGATACCTGCCTTCCCCCTGGGCAACTGGGGCAAATCGGAATTACTTAGTCGGGGATCTGGCTTGGTGGGCAAAACCTTAGGGATAAGTGGCACAATTCCCCTCTTGGCATAAATTTTCCTCAAGTAAACCTGCCACTGACTGAAATAATGGCCATTGGACAGCAGCCATTCTACGATGGCAGATGACCGAAAATAAACAACTAACCTTAAAGTGCCATCCCTAGCTGGCAAATAAAAAGAGCGGGCTATGTAAGATGGCAGAAAAGAGCAACCCAGTATCATAGAAACGTGGTGTGCTATTGAAAATTTCGAATCCCAAGAGGGAAGTACTCCAGATGGCAACGGATGGACTGATATAGTCAACGCATCAGTTACTGGGGTAATAACCCAATCCTCCTTAAGTATCCGAGGTAAAACCTTAGAGCAGGCCAAACCTTGCAAGGGAGTGGTCTGCGATGTCTGGTCCGCTTTCTGAAGGTCCGTTGGAGTCTTATTCCCTCTCAGATCGTTAACACAATCCCAGATTTTACACATCTGCTGCTGGAGGGCCTGGAGTTTTAAGTCCATCCCCTCAATTCGTTCCGCAAATGCCCTATATGCTTCTGCCTGCACAAGACAGCCACAACCCTGGGCCCGCGGCTCCTGAGTCAGCGGGATAGGGGATCGTAAATCCAACATGGAGCCTCCAGAACTACTGGGGGCTCTCTCCTTCCCTGCGAGCTCACGGGCGAAGAACTCAAGCTCCTCCAGCTGGTGAGGATTACGAGAACCACTGGCCTCTTGGGATCCTGTGGCTTTATCTCTAGGAATGATTAAATCACCAGGGCACACCTCAAGGGATCCCCCCCTTCCCAAACTCGTCTGGCTATGTGACTTTGGTATTCTCCGAGGCTCCCCACCCTGATCCAAAGGAGAGGGTGAAGACTCAGCATAGGCACATAGCAACTCTAGACCCAGCTCCTCTTGTCCAACTGGTCGAAGATTCCGGTTAACACTATCCCCGTCCTCACCCAGAATAGCTGGGTACTGGGGCTCGGACTCTTCTGTTAACTCGTGGGAGAGACAATTTCTGTTTTCTAGGGGAGGGACCTGAGAACCCGGAGCGGCCACCACACGCCCCCGGGCTTTGGCGGCCATGGCTAGCCACTTCTCTCCCTGTTGTTTAAAGGCCAGAGCGCACTCGAGCAATGAGGGGTCTGGAAAGGCTGGCCTTGGTAAAATTGATGGCCCAGCCCCGTCACCAGACATCCCAACCCCCAGACTCCCAGAGCCCAAAAAACGGGGAGATAAAATACCCAAACCAGGAGTCAAGGAGGCTCGTTCTATATCAGGGTCATTTTGAGCAACACACAGGGATTCTCGCAGAGGCCCCTCTCGTTTGGGCTTGGGGGATACAATCGCCGAGGCAAAACATTCAGGTAACTGTTGTTGCCTAGCCCGATTCCTGGTAATCACCCCTAATTTCTTTCCCTTCCTAGGCATTATGTTCGTGTATGGTTAATCTCTAGGGCAAAAAATTTAATAACAAACACAAGAATCTCCCACCCCTATACCCAAAGCATCAACACCTTGTGAACCAGCAAGGTCCGCCAGCACATTGGGCGCCCTTGCCCAGCCAGCATGCGTGCACAGCTGATCCCTCTGCCTGGACAGATGGGTTCACGGCGAGGCAAGCACTTGCGGGGTTCCTCCTGGGTCAGGCTCGGGGTCCCTCCCTCCCAAGTGACTAACGATGCCCCGGGACAACAAGTCTGGAAGTCAAGGCAGGCGGGGCTTCCTCAAACAGTTCCTCCAAAGTCCCTGGTAGCCACCTCCACCTCCTCCGTCCGCTAACAGCCCGCCAACGGCACTTCGTCCTTTGGCGGTGCCCTCAGGGGCAGCTCCCCTTTGTAAAAGATGGTTACCTGCAAGTGGGAGGGACAGCAGAGTGGATGCAGCTGGGGAGGATTCCCAGGGCCTTGGCAAGGGAGCCCACACACTGGGTCCTTCCCAGTCCTTCCGATCATCTATTTTGATCTTGTTGGATCTGTTGGCAGCGTTTGATACTGTTGATCATGAGATGTTGGTGACAAGGCTGTGGGACTGGGCTGGGTTGAATAGGATTGTTCTTGAATGGCTCTGCTCATTCCTGGCAGGGAGAACTCAGTGGGTGGTCCTCAGGGAATATACATTGTCTCCTCAGGACCTCACATGTGGAGTCCCGCAGGGTTCTATTCTGTCCCCTCTCCTATTCAATGTGTATATGCAACCCTTGGGGGAGGTCATGAGACGGTTCGGCGTATGATATCATCAGCACACCAATGATACACAACTTTACCTCTTGTTTTCTGAAGATCCAGGCTCAACAGTCTCAGTGCTTACCCAGTGTTTGGCGGCTGTGGGGGACTGGATGAGGGCGAATCGACTGAGATTGAATCCCGATAAGATGGAGGTGATGTTAGTTGGTAGGGCTGGGGGGGTGGCGGCTCCAGTTATTAGCGGGGTCTGCCCCCCTCTTGCGCTCAGGTCCGTAGTCTGGGGGTACTCCTCGATCCACAGCTCCGCCTGGATTGTCAGGTGGAGGCTGTGGCAAGGGGAGCATTTCGCCAATTACATCTGGTGCGATGGCTACAGCCGTATGTCTCCAACACGGACCTGGCAACCATCATCCATGCTTTCATTACCTCTCGACTGGACTACTGTAACGCACTCTACATGGGGCTACCTTTGAAGATGGTCCAGAGGCTGCAGATGGTGCAGAATGCAGTGACTCATCTCCTAATGGGGACGGGTCGCCGTGAGCACATTACACCTGTGCTCTGTTCTCTGCACTGGCTGCATATAGTCTACTGGGCCCAATTCAAAATGTTGGTAATGACCTTTAAAGCCCTAAATGACTTGGGGCCTGCTTACCTACAAGACTGCCTCAGACCCCGGGTCATTTTGCGGCCCCTGCAGTCGGCCAGGGGCGCCCAACTCAAGGTCCTCCGGGTATCCCGGGTGGCAATGGTGGGGAGGGCATTCTCAGTGGCCGCACCTAAGCTGTGGAACTCCCTCCCGATGGAGGCCTGTTTATCCCTGGACCTCCCCTCTTTCCAAAGATCTTGTAAGACCTGGTTGTTCCACCGGGTCTTTGGGGAAGGGAGGTAGGGGGGTTGGGAGGGGGTGTCTTTATTGCCTTTTAGCATTCAGCCTTTTAGTTTTTAATATTTTAGTCTTATGTATTTTATTGTGTATTTTATATGTTGTTGCCACTCCGAGCCACCATTGTGCGGGAGGATGCGGGGTAAAAATGTAAGTAATAAATAAAAATAAATAAATAAAATAACCAAGCCAGAGTATCCAAACAAGCTGATATGTTAATACGTGTTTCAGATGCAGATATTTGTTGGAGATACAACTGGCGGAAGGCAGCCTTGGTGACTGCCCCCACCTGCCGCTCCAGGTGGAGGTCTGCATCCAGTCTCACCCCCCGACTCCAGACCTGCTGAGCTATAGGAGGGCGAACCCCCCCCCAACCAGGGGGGCCACTACCTCCCTCGCTCTCCCCACCAACATCACCTCCATCTTATTGGGGTTGAGCTTCAGTCTGCTCTGCCCCATTCCATTCCACCATGGCCTCCAAACATTGGGATAGCAATGAGACAGCAGGGTCTGGGTCAGTTGAAAAAGAGAGGTACAGCTGAGTATCATCAGCATACTAGTGACAGTGCACCCCGAACCCTCTCACGACCTCCCCCAAGGGCTGCATATATACATTAAATAATAACGGAGACAGAATAGAACCCTGCGGAACGCCGCATGATAAGGCACGGGGGCACGATGTCTCATCCCCCAACACCACTCACTGGCTTCTCCCTGAGAGGAATGAGCAGAACCATTCAAGAACAGTCCCGTCCAGACCGTCTCAACAGCAGCCCATGGCCCACAGTATCAAAGGCGGCCGAGAGATCTAGCAGGATGAGAAATGTTGAACATCCTGTGTCCATCTCCCAGTGGAGGTCGTCTACCAAGGCCACCGACGCTGTCTCAGTGCCATAGCTGGGACGGAACCCCGATTGAAAAGGGTCTAAAAAACCGATGCTATCCAGATGCAACTGGAGCTGGAGTGCGACCGCCCGCTCAATAACCTTCCCTAAAAAGGGAAGGTTAGAGACAGGCTGGTAACTGGCGAGCGCATCCACATCCAAAGATGGTTTCTTCAGCAGGGGGCGCACCACAGCCTCTTTGAGGCAAGGCGACAGCCTCCCCTGCTGCAAGGACGCGTTCACTATCCTCGCCAGCACCGTCCCCAATGTCTCCCTGGAGACTTTCACCAGCCAGGATGGGCATGGATCAAGTTCGCAGCAGGTGGCCCTCACAGACCCCAGAACATCCGCAACATCGGCCGGCGTCACTTCCTGAAACTCCCCCCACAAAGATGGACCAGACGGGACTTCCGTCACCTCGTGCTCTTCCCCTACTGCCCCTAATCCAACGTCAAACTCGGTCTGAATCCAAGCAATCTTGTCTGCGAAGTAGTTGATAAACTCCTCACAGCGGGCCTGAGACAAGTCCCCATCCAGGCGGAGGGAGGACTAACCAGCCCCTGCATCACCTGGAACAGCTCCGCCGGACGTGACTTCGCAGACGCTATGAGGACAGCAAGGAACTCCTTCCTTTCCGTCTTCATAGCCTCAACATAGGACCGCAAATGGGCCCTATGGAGAAGACGGTCAGAGTTAGATCGAGTCCGACGCCAACGTCACTCTAGACTCCTGCCTACACGCTTCATACACCGCAGCCCCTCAGTAAACCAAGGGGTCCTGCAGTGACGAGACCGAGGCAGGGGGCGTCTCGGAGCCACCCTGTCAATGGCCTCCTCCAGCAAGCTGTTTCAATGCTGGACTAGCTCATCCACAGAGTGACCGTCCAAGTCCAAGGTTAACTCCCTCAGGACCTCTTGGAACCGCTGAGGTTCCATCAGCCTCCGAGGGTGGACCATCCTAACTGGTCCTTTCCCTTCTGGAGGGGGTGTGCTAGAAGATTGGCCTGAAGGAGATAATGGTCTGTCCATGACAAGGGCACTGCCGTAACCTCCCCCACAACCGGACCCTCCGCCTCAAGGCCAGAACCGAAGATCAGGTCAAGGGTATGTCCCCCCATGTGAGTCGGGCGGATCACCTCCTGGCACAAATCCATGGTTGTCATGGCGGCCATGAATTCTCGCTCCACCCCGACAAGGCTGGCATCGGCATGGATATTGAAGTCCCCCAGAACCAAAGTCCTAGAGGAGTCCAACGCCACTTCCGAGGCCAGCTCTGTAAGGAATGCCGCCGGACAGGAAGAGGCCGGGTATACCAACAGCACCCCTAGCTTGCCCCCGGCCAAATCGAACACCATATGAAGGGCCTCAATACCCCCAATCTCCTGAACTGGATACCTCCTAACAGACCATTCCTCTCTAAAAATAATTGCTACACCTCCTCCCCGGCCATCCGTGCAGGGCTGGTGCTGCACGGCATACCCAGCCGGAACGAGCTCAGCCAAAGTTGGACCGGCCAGCTTGGCCAGCCAGGTCTCCGTAATGCATGTGAGGTCCACGGCCCCATCTGAGATTAAATCCCGGATAATTGGGGCCTTGTTCACAACGGACCTCACATTCAACAGCAACAGCCCCCCACGTATGGACCTTGGACCCAGCTCCTCCCTCTCCCTCAGTGGGGGGATGGTGACCTACACCTCCCTTAGGCACCTCGGTTCCCTGGGGGCGCGTGCCATCCAACCCCCTGGACCATACCGTCCTCATCCCATCACCACCCCAATAGCTGCACCCTCCCCTCCGTCCACCAAATCCCGGCCCCCCAAACCTGGCTGCCTGCCCAGTAGCCTTCCCCCCCCAACCAAAACCTCCCCCCGCCCCCCTGGCCATCCTGCTGCCACCAGGGGCCA
>QEPC01008233.1:6066605-6079896 GCA_003113815.1 Sphenodon punctatus | reverse complement strand
CTCCCCCCCTCTTACCCACCCCTCCTACACCCCCACCCTACCACCCTAACCCTGCACAAAAAAGACCCACAAGAACAATAGCATCCCCCCTGCCAGCCCCTGTGGCCCCGAAGCGCCCCAAAGCGCTACACCCTTCGGCACGTGGTCTGTGGCTCACAGCCTGCGGCAGGAGCCGCTGGGCGTGGGGCTTTAAAGCCCCTGGCTACTTCCAGGTGGGGGAGGGGACCAGCCAGCTCTCTCGACCGGCTTCTCTGCTCCCCCCCCACCCCCCGGGACTCATATCTGTTCTCTTTCTTGTCCCCGCAGGTCACTGGAGCAAGGTAGCAGCAGCACAGGACCCCTCTCCTCGCTGGCAGCCGGTGGGATCAGCACAACAGCAAAGGAGGCAGGTAAGTAGATGGTTCTAGAGCAAGCTTTTGGGACACACAGGGTCCTTCCTCAGGCATGTAGCATTGCCAGTCAATCTACAATATATTTTTGACTGGCTACACTACATGCCTGAGGAAGGGCCCTGTGGGGCCCAAAAGTTTAATTATTTCCACCAACAAGCAGTTGATCCACTAAATAGATCATTCAAACCACTTTGCTTCCCTCTCTGTCACTTGGGACCAACATGGGAACAAAAAACCAAGTGAACAAAACAAAACAAAAAATCAAGTCGCTACAAAAAATATATGTTTTAATATATAAAACAGTTAAAAAAATATGAAAACAATATATTCAAAATACTTTCAATAGATACAACCAGTGTACTCCATAAGCCCAAATATTCACAATATAAAATACATAAGCCCTACACGTTTCGGGTTAATAAACCCTTCTTCAGGGGCTGCCGAGTTGCAGGAACTCTGAGCTGCCGAGTTGCAGGAGGGTGCGGGATATAAATGTTTTGTAAATTAAAAATAAATAAAAATATATGCGAGAACTCTATATCAGTATATCTTTTTCAACAACCACAAATGCATGTGGAAAAACGTCAATTTGTTCAAGAACCTCAAATTCCAAAAACCTCTTTGAGGTCATTTTCTCAACCCAACAAACAAGGGATCAATTATGACTTCACTTGGGGTGGGAGAACAGGACACCATAATTCGGGTTTGGAAGCCTCTCTCTAAATGACGATGCAGGCTGCTTGCTCATACCATAAAATGGTGCTTCATTAATAGCAAATATTATTAAAAATTAATAAACATTTGCTTCCATTTTGCAACATTCAGAGCCTTCTGGTTTTTTTTTTTTTTAAGAGTACTGGTGTAATCGAGCAATTACAAACCTGGTGTGGTTTTGTAGTTCTTGGTCTTGTGTGTGTTGATGTGGCCTTGGACCATTATTTTTTGGGCCATTAATTTGAGTTATGTTCAGCAACTCAAGAGTGTGAAAAATTATATATCCCTTTGCATGGCGTCACTTGCTAACTTCTCTTTAGCCCCTTGTTCCCTTCCCAGATCATTTTCTTGGTGTAGATTATCACTCATTAACTGCCTTTAATCTGTGTTACGATTTGTTGGTCACGGTAATTCTGTAACCCAGAAAAACATCGGTCTGCGTGGCTGCATGTTGCTTCGAGCTCCACGTGAGCAAGCTCTCCAGCGCAGTGCCTTGTATTAGCGTGCCCCACTTAGAAACCACTTAGTCGCCTGCACCCATAGAGATCTCCCTGATATAATGAAGGGCTTAGGCTACTTAAGGTGGAGGGCTAGAACTACAGTAGTGGAGCTGTGCCCTTCTAATATGTGTAAATACCACATGCCTACCTTTTATGAGGTCATTGCTCTAGGGAGTTTTCATTCCTTTTCCAGTCTGTTCGACATCCAAATGAGCCATTTCATACACGGCCTAGTGACTTTCCTCCTGTGGTCAGATTTCCCGAGTTTAAAACAGTGTTCTAAACTCGAACAGTCAGTGGAGCCAAAGTCCCAAAGTAGTGAAATTTAAATGTCAGAGGGTACATCAACTAATAAATTGTACCTTGTAGCCTAAGATGCACAGTAAGGCAAAGCTGTCATTTGACTCCTGGGAAATAGTTACCTGTATATGCGAGATCCCAAACTGTGGGCCAAGACCCCAGATTTGGTTGTGTCCTGTCATCTGTGGGTGGCATCATGATCTGAATGGTATTTGCTATACCGTGCATTGTCGTGGGATTCTATTTAAGTCTCAAAAGGGGGTCATGCAGGCAAAAAGGTTAGGTTCTGGTGACACACAATCTGAGAAGTATTTTGTATGGCTGCTTTGACAGAAATCCAGCATGCCCCAGTTTGGATGGGCAATACGTCATCTCTGTCCTGCACCCTGAAGGCTAGCTCTCTCCGGACACAATCTATGCCTTAAGCTGCACAAATCTACAAACAGCTGGGCCAGTACTTTTCAATTATACTTAACAACTCATCCTTTGATGATGCCTTGGCAGCGTGCCTCATCTACCACACTGACTGTCTGAAATATAAAGGTTTCACATATATTTAAAAAGAAATTCAACCAACCTTTATAAAAATGTATCGTGACCAAAACAATCTTCTTAAATTATGGTTTATTTGAAGCAAACTGAAATGACTCAACGATGGATAAGGCTACTTACTATATTTACAGAGATGGTATTCTGATCTACTTTATATCCTGTTCTGTCTAAGGACATTGTCACACAAGACTAGGGTTGCCACCTATGCAAAACTTTAAGGAACATTTATGAAAAATACATGTTGCAGGGCCTGCATTGGCACCTTAGGCACCGTTTGCAGGCCCTGAAACATGTATTTTTCATAAATGTTCCTTAAAAATGTGCATAGGTGGCACCTCTACACAAGACACTCTCCACCCACTATACATGTTGCAGGGCACCCATAGGACAACACTGCAGCCCTGCAACATGTATAGTAGGTGGGTAGTGGGTGGAGAGTGTTTTCTGTGAAAATGCCCTAAGACTAACAGCGCCTTCCTCTGGCTGTTGAGTAATGGTGCTAGCTCATGGCAGCAGTGCAAGTCCCATTCGCTTCCCTGGGACCCGTGCCAGCACTAAGGCCGCTTTCACACCTCTCCCCCAACCCCCGTGCATATTCTGGCTGTGGGAGGGAATGCGCAGCCAGGATACGCGCAGGGTGCTGCTGGTCTGAAAGCCCCCACCCCCTGCACGGCTTTGCCGGCAAACACCCACAGGATTTCTTGCTCTGTATCTCTGCGGGTGTTTGCCGGCAAAGCTGTGTGGGCCGGGGGGGCCTTTCAGACCAACAGCACCCCACGCATATCCTGGCTGCACATTCCCTCCCGCAGCCAGAATATGTGGGGTGGGGGTGGGAGGTCTGAAAGTGGCCCAAGAGTTAGCACCAGAGCACGAAACAGCCAGAGGATCCGAACCTAAAGCTTAGTAATCGGTACACAGACAGCTCTGGGCATATGCAATGTATATGCCAGGCAGCTTCTGGCCACCATGTGCAACAGACTGGGCATGACTTATAAAAGTGAGCTGTAGGACAGTTAAGACTAGGCCATTCCTGGTGGAAAGTTTTTTTTTTTTAGCTGAATGCAAGGGGGGGGGGGGCGGGGGGAGGTTTCCAGGAAAGAAAAAGATTTTACCATTTTATTAAAATGAAAATACTTTGCTTTTTTTGAGAGAAAAAGCCTAATATTGTAAACCTGGAGAGACAACGTGGTCCAGTGGATGCTGTGTGACTCTGAGTTCTCTTCTCAGCTCTGCTACTGCTCTTCAGAAAGTCCTTTATTTTCTGTATTTAGATTTAGGACATAAATCCTGCCATCCACAGGCAGCAGGCCAATGGTCCAGCTAACCGGTATCTTATCTCTGGTGTAAACAAACATGACGCTGGCCCACTTTGGACCACGGAGGCCTGCTTTGGCCTGCAAGCCACCGGCATGTTTGTTAGTGCCCTCCCCCCCCCCAGATGTTCGTCCGGGATTGCTCCCAGACATGTCAGTGGCGAGCCTGGGTTGCCGTCCACCTGAACACGGCAAAGCGGGCTATAACATTTGTTATGGCCCGCCATGACGCAGCCTGGATCAGGTCCTCCATGGCCGGTTGCCATGGCTGCCCATCATGGTGGGGCTCTGGGCACAGCGCAGGGGCGGGGCCAGCCAGCCGCACATGTTTGTGGCTCCCTGGCCACCAGCACTTCTCTTGACCAGCCAAACCCGGTCAGGAGCGTGTTGCCAGTGGGTTCCCACCCTGGGTTGGGTTGTGACAGTGGTGCCCTGCCATCACTTCTGCTAACACCCTCTGACGGTGGCAAGAAGCACTTACCTGAGAGACTGCCCTAGGGCAATTAAGGGATGATTCATCCCTGTCCTTCACTCACAGCTTCTTGGTGGTCAGAAGATGACAGGCACAAGGATCATTTTATTTATATTTATTTATTCCACAATTTGTATCCTGCCTCTGGATAATGAGGTTGTTGTCTCCTGACCACCTTGGCTAGTAGCGCTTGATGGTCCTCTGTTCCATGAGTTTGTCTAATCCTTTTTTTTTTTTTTTTTAAAGCCCTCTGATACTGTTGGCTTTTAGAACATTCCATGACAATGAGTTCCACAAGTGATTTGTGCACTGTGTGAAAGATTATCTCCTTTTGTTTTGTTTGTTTGCAGCCTGCTGCCTGATCATTCCATCAGATGTGTCCTAATTCTTTAATTATGAGAAATTATAAATATTATAACTGGTTCCTTGCTCACCTTCACAGCATCATTTGTGATCTTACATGCCTTAGTCTCCTTTCTAGGCTGATGGCCCCCTAATCGTTTTAGTTTTTTCTCATATGGAAGCTGTTTCATACACTTGATTGTTTCATAATAATAATAGGTTTATTTCGAAGCATTCAAGCTGTAGCAAAAAATAAAATACAGTAAATCATATCATAGCATAATTCATGCTCCTAATGGTAAAAAAGATGCAAATACAAAAATAACAACAACAATGAGAAAAAAGTTCAAAAACGGTAATTAACCCTACAAAGGACTGCTAAATCATCATCCCTTTATACCAGACTCGGCAAATATTGCCCTCCTCCTATTGGCTGAGACAAAAAAAACCTGCCCACCCTAAGGGTTGTAGAGGTGAACCTATTGGATAGTAGCAATTGGATCAATTCGGCTCCTGGCCTGCCCTCATTTTTGCTCAAAAGTGGCAACAATAGTTTAGCCCGGGCTTCCTCATACCTTGGGCAACTAAGCAAAACATAGGTAACTGTTGTTGTTCCTCCACTTGATTGTTTTTGTTGCCCTTCTCTACACCTTGGGGTGTGTTTTTCCACTGGTGCGGGGATGAAACTCAAAAGGGCACTTTTATTACATATACAGAAACCAGATTTCTACAGATGAATTGATTGCTTATTATAGTCATGTCAAATGTTAAAATGCTTTTTTTAAATGAATACAGGAATCTAAGTATAAAAAACCAGAAAGTATCTCTAATTTTTTTCCTGTAAAATTGTATCGGTTAATGTAAAATAGACAATTGGTTAATGTCACATGTCTGATTTTAAGAAACTGAACAATTAGATGCATAAAAGTGTCCCCCTTGTCCTATGCCTCTGGCTCATGAGTGGAGGGGAGAGGTCTGCCCTGCATGCTGCTACTGCTTTGGCTGGCTGTATTTCTGTAGGGAGAATGAAGGCAATCTC
Organism: Sphenodon punctatus; assembly: GCA_003113815.1. Lineage (NCBI taxonomy): Eukaryota > Metazoa > Chordata > Lepidosauria > Sphenodontia > Sphenodontidae > Sphenodon > Sphenodon punctatus. The sequence continues at coordinate 6,074,272 of QEPC01008233.1, read as the reverse complement.
CAAGGATGAAAACAACCAGAAAGAATTCCCAGACAGACCAAACTTTTTCAGAGGGCTACAGGGGAAGAAACGCACTAATCAAGCATACTGGACCTTAACGTTCCGGATTTTTCAATCTTCTGGGATTACAAGTCCACAAGTAAGTTCCAGATTCATTTTTCACACACACACTGCCCTGAGGCAGTTCCTGGATGCATTATTCGCACAAACATTGCCCTGAGACAGCCTAAAGTAGCCGCAGCTGTAGACATGACAGGCTGCCATGGAAACCAAGTGACCACAGCTGCCTGGAGCAAAGCAGTTTACCAGGAGAGCTTTTTACACACAAAAGTTCTGGGAGAAGTTCTACGCAGAAGTTCAAAGAGCTGGATGTTTAAGATCTGGGTGAGTGATTTAGACACACAGAAAGTTCAGGATGTAACAGCAAACATCCAGGAGAAATGTGTGTGTAAAAACACCCAGTGTTAGGCCTGTTATATTCAGTGTGTATTTGCCAGGAAGGACAATTAAAGATGGGGAATTTCTAGGGACTTGTGGGGATTTCCCCCACCCCTTTGGATGTTACAGAATGGCCGGCTCTACCTTTTCTGGTTCTAATATCTTTTCAGGGCAGCCAGAAATACACACAATATTCTCTATATGGGTTCCCAGTAGATTTAGAGAGTAGCCTTATATTTGCAACATTTTCTATCCTCTCCTGTATATTTCCTAAAACAAGTCTCTCTCAGGCAGGGAGCATCTCTTGCTATTTTATGCACAAATGCCTAACACAATGGGGCCCTGATCTAAATTATGGGTTTCCAGGTACAACTGGAATTAAGATAATCTCCTCTAAATATGTTTCATGCAGTCATCCAAGATTTTTGCTGCCAGTGCCTACTAACTAATTACTGAGAGCGTAGTTTTGACTGATGAAGATCAAATTGCTGTGGGGCCTGCCTGTCTCCTTCCTCGTGCCGTGCTGTCAGTGGGGCCTAATAATAAAATTCAGCTGTGATAGATTTAATAAGAAGGTGGTGGTTCTCTATCTTACTTGTCTGGGTAAAACTCAACTTTATATACCAAACCATGCTGTGAAAGGGGACATAAAAGATGCTCTTAGAAATGAAACCTCTGGAGACGTCAGGAAATTCGGGTCATTTTGATTGCCTGACACACTGGGGTATTGCTGGGTTGGGTGGGCCCTGGGGCCTAGGGCTGAAACTCACCCCCTCATTCTCGCCAAAATTTACATGAACGGGTCAAGAATCTGCCAATTCTCGACCCGTTCTCGCACAGTTAAAATTCGGCACTGCACACGCGCAAATGGCCTGCACAATATATATAGGTATGAACTAAAAGACGACATTTTATTGTCATACTTTCATTTTTATGCAATTTTGCAGTTACCTGTCCTACCAAAATCCCAAAAATAAACAACAAAGAGGTGTGTGGCACCCCTCCAAATGCAGCACACACACCCCCGCATGCCTTTTAAGGTTGCTTCCCCTCCACTGCCCTGCACTCGCTGCCTCCTCCTCCCAGCCTAGACCCAGACCAAACCAGAAAGGGACAAGGGGGATGATATAGAGAGACTCGCGCTTGGGGATCCTGCTATGGGCCCAATACCTGTTCCCTTTTCCCAAGGTCCAGAAGACCTGACCGCCCCAATTCATAGTTCCCCTGCCCCCCGAACCCACAGGAGGTCTGTGGCACTCCTCCAAATGCAGAGCCCCTGGACCCTCCACAGCACATGCCTTCAGCTTGCTTCCTCTCAGCTCCACTCCGCATCCTTGCTGTCCTGCACTCGCTGTGTCCTCCTCCCAAACCTGTAAGATTTTACCATCTACTGCAAAATTCTCTGGAATAAAGCAAAATCTCTGGTTTTCTTTGGTTTTCCATCACAAAGAGAAAACTAGGAACCCTGCTCATTACTAAGCCATAATTTGAGGCCCTGATGGACAATGTCCTACATAATGCCATTGATGCACATTGTTTGACTGTGAGCCTGGACAGCCCCTAGCATGAGGCTGCCACCCTGCATGCAGTCCATATACTAGTTAATTCAGTTAATATTAGCTGATACATTCCTGACACTACTTGATGAAAAATGGTGGTTTTAGAGAGCGAAGTCCCTTTGAAAGTCCTAGATGTATAAGCACCTTCAGGATAAAATGGGGTGACTGCTAGCAGCCAGCATGGATTTGTTAAGGATAAATCATGTCAAATCAACCTTGTTTTCTCCTTTGACAAGATGACTGATTTGATGGACAAGGGCAATGCAGCAGACATAATGTATCTTGACTTTAGTAAGGCTTCTGATACAGTCCTTCATGATATTCCCATAAGTAAGCTAGTACAGTGCCAGCTAGAAGGAACTGCTGAGCACAACTGGCTATAAAAGGTGCATCCAAAGCATAGTAATACATGGATAGGTGTTGAACTAGGAGGTGTCAAGTGGTGTTTTCCAGGATATTGTCTTGGGACCAATGCTATTAACACTTTTATTAATGACATAGGTAACTTGAATGTAGCATATGTTTATCGTATGTATAGATAACACAAAACTGGAAGAGATTGTAGAGACTTTGGAGGATCAGGTGAAAATTCAAAATGATCTTGATCAATTAGAACACTCGTCTGAAGACAATAAAATGACATTCAACAATAACAAATGTAAAGCATCCTACATAGGCAAGAAAAGTCTTGTGCACAAATGTGTTGCTCTTGCAAAGAAGACAAATGCAATTTTGCAATTGTACCGCTGTATTAGCATTGGTTAGGCCTCATCTGGAAAACTGGTTTCAGCCGTGGTACAAGGATGTGGACATACTGGAGAGGATCCTGAGGAGAGCAACAAAGGGTGTTTTCAGACGAGATGCTACCCAGGATCCACAGAGCCGACCGCCCATCTGAAGGTGGAGTGGCTGGATACGAGCTCCCGTGACCAATGGGATACCCACTCATGGTCATGCATGGAGCACTGCCAGGAAATCCAGAGTGCTCCATGCAGGGCAGGCCGAATGGATGCACGGCAACAGATGGCCACAGAGCCCCTGCCTGTATGAATGGTGGCAGAGAGCCACACCAGCAGACAGCTCTACCACTCACAGGCACTTGCAGGTGGAGGAGCAGCTTTTGCAAGTCACAAGAAGTGGCCAGGTGCGCTGGGCAGCGCTCACACCTAGAACATGTCATTTGTAAAGGCCAGCCCACCACACTTCCCCCCCCCCCACCTCCCCAATGGCCCATGACAGTGGGGAGTACATGGTGGCTGCCTCTGTGGCCATGGTAGCCATGCTGGGAGCTGCCCATTTTAATTGCTCCCCATGCACTCCACCTGTGTGGGTGCTCCATGGCAGAACTGCACTGCGGCCACGGACCCACACAGCCCCATCACCTTGCTCATTGGAAAACATCCAAAGATGATAGGTTTGGAATACAAGTCATGTGAGGAAGCATTAAAGGAGCTAGGTGGCCAAATGGTGGCCTTATAACCACACGAGGCTTTCAGTTACTTGTATTGCAGCTCTTGGCAGAAATGGCTGACTGGTGATGTATTCATGCAACTCCTTCAGGAGCAAGAGAAGCTGAGCCAACATTTCCAGCACCAGCAGGGGCAGTGTGCCCTGAGCTACTATTGCTGCTCCCTGAACTTGCTGGACTGCCTGGGAGTCAGAGCTTTGACGTGAGGGCAGGAGGATCGGGGAAATCCAATGATCAATGTAAAGTGTCTTGTGGCTCTATGCAATATGAAGTTGTTTGTATGCAGCCCTTGGGCCACTTTCAGACATTGCCCCCCCCCCAGCACATATTTGGGCTGCAGGGGGGGATATGTGAGGGGATCGGCCAGTCTGAAAGCCCCTCCGCACAGCAGAGCAGGAAATTGAGCTCTTCATCCCTGTGTGTCTCTGCCGGCAAAACCACGCGGGGGGTGGGGTGGGGCCTTTCAGACCAGCCAATCCCTGCGCATATTTGGGCTGTGTTCCCCTCCCCCCATAGCCAGAATATGCATGGGGGGTGGCGGGGGAGGCATGTCTGAAAGTGTCTTGGAACTTTGCACACCTCTGGCTTGAGAGAGAAGACTACAGCAGTTGTAAAATATTTTTAAAACTGATTTTAAAAAAGTTACTACAGAGGGGGAAAAAAACCAAGAGGAAATGGGTTTCTGTTGAGGATTTAGAAACTTCTTCCAAATGTTTAACCTAATTAAGAATGACTGGGCAATGGAACAAGTTGCCAAGAGAGTTGTGGAATCTCTTTCACTGAAGTTTTAAAGAGGAGGCTGGTAAACATTTGTCAGGAATGATTTGGGCCTAACTATTTCTTCTTTGATAAGGGGGGTGGGATAGATAACCCTCAAGACCCCTTCGAGCCTTATGTTTCTATCCCTTAGGTACTTTTGAAAATCATAGTTGTAGAGCTGGAAGGAACCTCAAGGGCAGGGCTGGCCTTAGAACAGCGCAATCTGAAGCGGCCACCCCACTCTTTCTGAGGGCTCCACAGTGGCCTCTATTTTCACCAGGACAGGTTGTGGGGGAACCAGTCCCTCTCAGTGGGGCCCCAAACATGACCCCCTTCAGGAGACCACAGAGGTTGCCCCCAAGGGGGAGGGGCCACCAGGGCCTCCGCATTTTATCTTCACCCTGGGCCCCACAAATCCTAAGGCTGGCCCTGTGAGGGTCATCTACTCCAGTTCCCTGCACAGTTGCAGCATTTGTCCTGCCTAAGCCATCCCAGATATAGGTTTAGCTAACCTCTTCCCAAAAACCTTCGGTAGAGGAGAATCCACAACTTCCCTAGACAACTAGTCCAACTCTTCTTTATAATCGGGAAGATTTTCCTGAGTCATAATCTAACTCTGCCTTCCTTTAGCATGAGCCTGTTGACTCTTGTCCTAATCTCAGTGTAGCAAGTAGAAAAAATCTTCTCTTCAGTTAGTATTTCATTAGGAAAATGTTTAATAGCTTTCATTGATTGCGAAACACTACATGTAATCGGACATACTTGTCCAGTATTGGGTATGTTAGAGAGGGGAGGAACCTCATTTTTGAATGTCAAGCCCTTCAATGCACTTTGTCATGGAAATGATGGTTTGGGCAAAAAACACAGGATTATTAATTCAGGAACTGCAGCTGATGAAGAAATGTGCAGTCCATCTATTAGCTCCATTTAAACTTGCGTTCTACAGCCTGCACCGGCTGCCTTTTGGTTTCTCAATTGTTTGTTGTTGGTTTTTTAAGATGTCTTAGATTTATAAAGGGCTTAATGATGTATCAGTCATCATTTATTTATTTATTTATTTTATTTATTAAATTTCTACCCCACCCCTCCTAAAACAGCTTGGGGCGGCTTACAATTAAAAAAACAATCACATATAAAATATATCTAAAAACAGTTAAAACATATCAAAATACCATGAGAAGTACTCAGAGTAGTGAGCCAAGCATCACCTCTGGTTATTGTGTGGTGGTAATTTCCATGATGCCTGAACAGGTAAACCGCAAGGCAGACTGTGGGTGGTGGTGGTGGTTTATCATTTCTATATCACTTTCACAATTCAAAGTGCCTTAAAAATTTTACCTAGCTCACCATTGCAACAACCCTGTGAGATAGGTCATTATTGTTACCACTTTACAGATGATAATTGAGGCGAAGGGATGGTGACTTGCCCAAGGCCACCCAGCAAGTTCATGGCTCAGACAAGATTTGTATCCTGGTCTCCCTTATCCACTAGGCTGTGCTGGCTCTCATGTGGAAAGCTGTTAAAATGTCATAAAAATCACCATTGCTTGGTGATGAATCCCACCCCCTCACCCCTTTGTGGTGGTGCTGTATGGACTTACCATTATGTCCAAAAGCAGGACTCCTACTTCAACATTCTCTGAAAGCACAAGATCCAAAGCCCATTGAAATCAATGGAATGAACACTGACTTGAATTGGCCCCTTTGAGAGGCTGTTCCATATTGAGAGTTACTGGATGTTGATGTTGATTATTAGAGCACAGAGGTGCTCTAACAGTTAAGGTGTGTTGCACGCTACATTATAAAGTCTCAACATTCTATTTGTTCTAAAATCTGCATTATCAAAGTTAGGATTGTGAAATTTGTTGTGGAGTATCACTGGGGTAAGCGGTTCATGCCGTGAAAAGTGCAGCTGGATCTGTTGGACAAAAGCTGATATATCGCAGTTTGAAAACTGCACTTTCAAACTGAAAGTGATTTTTAATTTTGTCAGACCATCTCGACCTGATTGGTGGGGAGAAGGAATTAGCCTTTTAGAAAATTAAAGGAGGCTACCAGCGGGTGCCTTTGTGGTTTTATTTTTTAATCTGATTAGTAGTTTTAAAGTTATGGGGTTGTGAAAAACTCCATGTTAGCCTATGGAGAGGGGCAGGGCTGCTTTGAAGAGGAGCGCTGCTCACTGCCTCTTCTCCTGTCTTTCCCTTCCCTGAGTGGTTGGGATGGGACTATCGGTATCAGTTTAATCCGATAATGCAGATAATTGGCAATATCGGATTAATCTGATAATATTGATAATATCGGTATCGACATATCATTTTTTAAACATTGCTGATTTTTTGGATCTTTAACATTGCAGCCATTTTTAAATGGCCGCAATGTTAAAGATCCGAAAAATCGGCAATGTTAAAAAAACGATATGGCAATACTGATAAATCCGATAGCGGATAATCTGATACCGATAAAACCGGTAACCGATAATTTGCTAATAGTCCCATCCCTACTGAGTGGGGCTCAGGGCAATTGTGCCTGGGGATTTCGGGGCACCAGGGAGCAAGGACAAGCAGGAACTTTGGGTGGGGGAGGCAAAGGAGTGAGATCAGGGGGGTGCTTTGGGTGTGGGGGAGCAAGGGAGTGAAGGCAGGGGACATTTTCTGTGTGGGGGAGCAAGGGAGTGAAGGCAGGGGGCACTTGGGTGGTTGTAGGCAAGGGAGCGAGGGCAGGGGAGGCACTTTGTATTTAACAAAAAACTTGGTTATTCCATAGTTTAAAAACCCTCTGGTTTACAAGAAGAGTTAAGGCGCTTGCAAATTCAATCATGCACTAAAAAGCATGGAAGTGGCAAGTTAAGGCTCCTGCCTTAACTTCCGTGCCATGCTAGCAGTAAAGACATTGTACAGTCTCACTTATTGTGCTCACTTACAACTTAAGCTCCATGCACCCACACTTTGCCTTTGTCTTTCGGCCCCAATCCTCTTCCTCTGCAGGTTGGGGGGCAACACTGAAGCTGGGGACCAGAGTTTTTTTGACTATGGAATATTATTAGGAGTCAATCCTTTTTACACTTTTGTGGGCTTTAGATTTTAGGTCATTTAATCATCTACTGGTTGGTTAGTGCAGCAGTTACCCATACTTTTGTCTCCACGACCCCTTAAATATAATCTTGTAGCTCTAGACAGCAACCTAGACTTGCAAAGTATATCAAACATCAGTCAGGATCATGACCAGGGCCCCGAGGGAAACGCGGGTCTGCGATTCGCAGATTTCCCGTGGAATTCCCCTCCCCCCGCGGAATCTCCTGCCCCGCTTACCCCAGCGCAGAATTTCTAGCCTGCGCTGCGAGGATGCTGGGCAGGAGATTCTACGGGGGAAGGGGAATGAGCAAACCCTCGGGGCTTCCCCTTCCCAGCCTCCCCAGTTGCCAGGGCTTGCCTCCCCCCCCCCCC
>QEPC01008233.1:6030430-6064250 GCA_003113815.1 Sphenodon punctatus | reverse complement strand
CTAAATTTAGGCTTCTAGGAAGGAGGTTGAAATCCAGAACCTCCAGGATAGCATTCTTTGAAATGCCTCCTGTTCCATGTGCAGGTCAAGCTCCAGAATCTCAATGTGTGGATGAGATAATGGTGCAAGGAGAAGAATACAATTTAGTTTTACTAGGAACTGGGGAACCTTTTGGGGGAAAGGGAACCTATACCAGAAGGATGAGCTCCATCTTAACCAAAATGGAACCAGACTGCTGGTGCTAAAAATAAAAAAGGTGGCAGAGGAGTTTTTAAACTAAGACATGGGGGAAAGCTGGCAGTTGCTATGGAGCATGTGGTTTGGATGGAGGCATTCCAACTGCATGCAACCATTGGTAGTGGAACAGTGTATCCCGGTAACGAGGATAGGAAAGAAACAGAGAGAGATAACTGTGAAACAGACAAACTTAAATACTTCCATATTAAACAAAATATGCAACCATAAGCACCGGGTATTAAAATGCTTAGCTGTTTGTATACCAATGGCAGAAGCCCCAGAAGTAAAATGGGGAATTAGCGTACTTGGCTTCAAGTGAGGACACTGGTATCATAGGCATTTCAGAAACACGGCAGAATGAGGGCAGTCAATAGGATACTGTGATGCCAGGATACAAAATATATAGAAATGGCGGGATTGCGTGCAGGAGGGGATGCGGGAGAGCACTGCGCTGTGACAGGACTGCTAGTGACATTGCTGCCTTGCTTACCTGCCTTGTACAGTGACCGAGGGTCCTATAATTTGGAGGCGACTTGGGGTGGCGCTGAAGGGGTTGTGTATGAACTCTGACGACTCTGGCTGATCTTACTTGCTGGGCAAATGAATCATTTCCACCAGCTGTACCATTGCTAGCCAAGGGCCCCATCCCATTTACTTCTGGATCGGGAGGCATTTGAGCTACCTGGTGCCTACGGCTGCGTGCCTAAGGGCCACGGGTGCACGTGGCCTTAGGCGCAGGCCATGGCTGGCTGCCAGGATCTATATTGTTTTCTATAGAAGTGGTATATATTTATTGTGTTTGGGGTTTGTTTGGACGTCAAACCTGGGCCCCTGGGCTGTATCTTCCCCAGAGAATGGACAAGAAGAGGCATAGGTTTTCATGTTCCCCTTCATCTCCAAGCTGCTCCGAGCTGCCCTGAGCTGTTTTAGGAGGGGCGGGGTAAAAATCCAATAAATAAAATAAACAAAAAAAATAAATCTCTGGATTTTCTGAGATCAAAGCAGCCCAAAATCAGTGCTGAAGAAGGAGGGTCAGGGTCTCGGCCTCCGCTAAAACTGGCAGAAACTTCCTGCTCTGTAGGGGGTCCAAGTGATGCGGAGTGCCCCTATCTGGATAGTAGTTCTCTTAATAGGGACAAAGTGATTGTGGAGAAGCAAGATTCAATTGAAGGTGCTAGGCCTGTATTAATGAATGACTCACTTTTGGAGTATCAAGATGATCCCTCATTGGGGGATACTTTGAAACTCCAATGCCAATTAATATCTAAGACAGTTTCATTACTGTTTAGCAGTATTTCAGAAGTGGGTGAGTCAGTATTGTGGGTCAAGGACCAACTGACGGAAGTTTCAACCAAATTAGACCTTCTGTGCCCTGGGGAGGGGTCTGGGAGGCATGCCCTTTCCCCAGGGGTAGGAGGGGGCAAATTAATGAAGATAGACCCATGGCAGGTACCTTCCAATAGGAACAGGGTTTTGGCAGGGAGTTTCAGCCACAATACTACCTTGCGATTGAATCGTATCATTGAAAATGCTATTTGGGTTAAAGCAGGTCCTCTTAGCAATGGGTCTTTCCCTAGCTGGAGGAATACTCTGGAGGCAGCCACTAATTTAACTCAGCTTTGGGAACCAAAACTAGTAATGTGGATGTCCTGAGGATAGAGCATTTGGGATGCAGGGGGAATAGAATACGATTTGGCTCCGGTCAATTTGCCAAGAGAAGGTTCCTGGTGAGGAAATATCTCATAGCTAGAGGAATATCAATAGATAGAGTCTACAGTAGAAGAAGCAAATCTATTGGGATCTGTCCGGAGGTGGCCCCCTCACACACACCCCTTTATCTTCATCTAACTGCATTCCTCTGGGGCCCTGTCCACTTTATGGCAACTCCACATCTAAGGATGTACAGGAGTCTAATATACAAGGGGCGGAATTGGTGATGGAAGAAGGAACTGAAAATTCAGTTCTGGAAGGTGTAGTTACAGGTACCCAGGTAGATTAGGAGTGTATCTCTCTTCCACCCCCCACCCCCGAGTCAATGGAGTTGGAGATTGGGACGAATAAAAGTCAAGGTCTGTATAACATGGCAGTTATCATCAAGGAGTTCTTGGAGAACTTGGTGCGTGGAATTGGTGAGGCTCCCTTGCTGGAGCGATTCAATGATCTGCTGGTTATAGAGCAGGATTCCATGATTCAGAAACTTTACTTTATTAGGAGTAAGCTTACCTGTTTCACTTTAGAATATAAGGCAATAGATTTGGAGTTTGGCAGGAAATCATATAAACCTGAAAATAGATTGGAAGTTCTTACGGCTGCAAGATATCTGTCAGAAGATGAACTTGGGGAGTCACTAGGCCCTTCTAGCGACTTAAGTAATATGGTCCCTTTTGGTAGCCATAAAATAGAGGTGCAAGCTGATTTGGCATATAGTTGAATTGAAGTAAGAGGAGAGGTAGGAGGAGAGACTGTTGCTGATGCATCAGCACTTGACAAGGTTGTGGCAGGGGAGATTAGCAACCAGGGATCTGGGATCCATGAGAATGTTGCTTTGGGCAAGGATAGTCCTCCATCTCTCCCCGAGCCAGTCCAAATCCCAATCTTGGACCTAAAGTCACCACCCCAGTTGACATCCAGAAATGACAAGTGGGGAGCACTGGGGCTCAGCTGCTGCAGTCAGAAGGGGTACCAGTAAGTGAGAACGTCCTCTTCCTGGATTCTATTGGGGAGGGAGGAACCAGTCTTCAGCTGGTCTTACAGGACAATTTACCTGTTGAGCTGCTAAAGACAAATGGAGGGGACTCAATAACTCAGTCGAATATGAGGAATTTTACCCCTGACTCCCCCTGCCTTAAGTTTATTTCCTGGAACATTTCTGGCTGTAAAGCTAAACTTGCTGACCTAGACTGGATTAACTTTCTGAGGAACTATGACCTATTTTTTCTCCAAGAAACTTGGATGAATAAGGGTGAGTCATTGACTATTCAGGGCTTCCAAGTTTACTCTGTACCAGGTAGTAAGAGGTCATTAAGGGGACGGGTCTCTGGGGGATTAGCTATATTGACTGCAGCTAAATATTTGAGCTCCTGTAAGATGATCCCATCTATTAGATCAGAATTCCAGACAATGCTTTGGGAGCTCACCTCTGGGGCTCAGTTGGTTCTTCTAAATTTATATATCCCACCCTGCTCTTCTCAGTATTATAGTAAGGATGTATGTGGGGTATTGGAAGACTTGATTGATTATTTGGGCTGCAGTTACCCTTCAGCAACTCTGGTAATAGCAGGAGACTGGAATGCTAGGATAGGGGTGGGCCCCATTAACGAGTTGGATCTTAGCCCTAATAATTTAGGGATGCTCCCCCTTAGGAGATCTAGAGATGCTGTCATAAACAAGTCTGGGATTTATATGCTTAATCTATTATGGGTGTGTGGGTTGGTTATTTTAAATGGCAGTGGGTCAGGCAATATGGAGGGAGAGTACACTTTAATTAACATAATTGGGCGGAGTGTGGTGGATTATATTGCCACCCCTGTGCGTTTTTTTGAAGAAGTTTTTTAACTTTAGGGTAGTGCTTCGCCCAGAGAGTGAGCATATGGTTTTAAGTAGGCAGCCTACCCGTCGAGGAACAAATGAGGGGAGGTGCAACTCAAGGACGGTGGTCTATGACTCCGGCAGTTAGGACTATGGAGATGCTATGGGGGCAAACTCTCTGTAAACTTTGAGAGGACATGATGAATGCAGGTGAGGAGGATATGGAGAAATGGTTGGTTGCTTTTCTGCAATAGTTGTTGAGTTGGGTGTCCATATTCTCTCCCTCGAAACTGCTCCTTTAGTTCCCTTGGGCAGCATATGGTTCGATAAAGAATGTGAAGATGCAAAATGCGACCTTATGCATATTAAGAATAGGTGGCTCAAAGTTTATACAGCTGATGTCAAATATGATTATATCCAGGAAAGGACTAAATATAAAGCCCTAATTAAAGCTAAAAATTGTCAATATTCAAATATTAGATGGGCTAAGCTTGCAGTTGCCACCAGTACAAATAACTCTAGGCAGTTTTGGACCATGATAAATTATGAGATGGTCCTAGTACTTTTTTCTCCCAAATTCAGGAGGTCGCGTGGATAGCATTCTTCAATGATCTTTATAGTTATAAAGTGGTGGAAGAAGACAATGTATTTAATTCATGTTCTGGGAGCTCTTATGCCCCCGGTGCTAGGATGTTTGACCCGTGTGTTGGCGCGGATGAAGTGGTGGACTTGATTAAATCCTTATGCCATAACAAAGCGCCAGGCAGCAACTGGATAACTGCGGCGGCTCTGCAAGTAAGCCCAGATTGGTGGTCCCCATTGCTGGCAAAAATTTTCACACAAATTAACAAGATCAAGTGTATACCCCCAGAGTGGGGGGATAGTATTATTGTTCCACTATTCAAAAAGGGGGACCATAATGATCCTGACTGTTATGGACCTATTAGCCTACTCCCAGTAATAGGGAAGCTTTATGCTAAAACCCTATTAAAGCAGTTGGAAACTTGGGTACAGGAGCAGGCTCTTGTCCCAGAAGAGCAATTTGGCTTCTGTAAGGCTGCTCATCTATGGACAACTATTTTATTTTGGCCCACATCATTGTGAAGTATACTATAATAAGAGCTGGGCGGCTGTTTCTAGCCTTCATAGACTTGAAGAAGAACTTTGACTCAGTCCCAAGAAGAAAACTATGGCAGAAAATGCAAAGCCTGGGTATTAATGAAGACCTACTGAGCCTGATAGTGCAGATCCATACGGGTAATCATGCGCGAATTAGGTTAAGTCCCTGTGTGAACTCCTCAAGATCTGTTGCAATTTTGAAAGGAGTTAGACAAGGCTGTATTCTTGCTCCGTTGCTGTTAAACATCTATCTGAGTGACTTTATCCAAGCGCTTCTGTCTGTTGAAGGGCATCCGCCCAAGCTGAAGAATAGAGCAGTTATTTCACTTTTATATGCAGATGATATTGTTTTGTTAGCTCAGACTAAGAGGGGGCTTCAGAATCAATTAAAGAAACTGTTAAAATACTGTAGAGAGAATGAACTTGCTGTGAACTTCAATAAGTCCCATGTGATGGTTATGGGGAGAAAGCATCGAAAGTTCACATGGTCTGTTAAGGGGGGGAGGGAGTTCTCTCAGGTGGACTCCTATGTCTACTTGGGACTTACTTTCTCCAGTAATTGTCTATGGGAAAGACATAAGAAAATGTTGGCACTGAAAGCTAATACAGTTATTAAAGGTATACTTAGGTTGGCCATGAGGTCAGCGGGAGTCTCCATCTCCAGTGTCCTTAAAGTTTATAGGGCAAAAGTCCAGAAATTACTCTCATATGGTTTAGAGGTGGTGCCAGAGGATAGCTTCACTATACTTGAGACTGTGCAGAATAAATTTCTGCACAACTTACTGGGGATATCCCAGAGTGTCCCAGGTGCAGTGGTCAGGTCTGAGATGGGTATGTTACCTATTGCGAGTTTAGGAAAGCAAAGAAGTCTTGTATATTGGATTAAGCTTTGCACGCGTGGTGGCAATGCCCTATCCTTCCTTTGCCTAAGTGAAGAACTGGAGCATGGACATGCCCCCTTTTACCCATGGCTGTCCCAGATTTCGTCTTATTTGCGGAATCTGGGTTTTTCATTTGCATATTTGTTTGGGGAAAGTATGTCCTGCCAGAAAAGTTTGATTATGCAAAGAATAGTCGATGTTACTAGGCAGGAGGACTTAGCGGCCATAGCCGTGTGGAAAGTGGCCCCCTGCTATCAACACTTTAAGAAGCTGCACCAGTTTGAAGGCTAATTGGACAAGCTGAAGACTAGGAGTTTGCACAGAATATTCACGCAACTCCGTATGCAACTGCTTAAATCAGCAATTACTTCTGGTCGCTATATAGGGAAACCATATCAGAACCGCTATTGTCCTTGCAGCACAGTTGTGGAACATGTTGCCAGAGGAGGCAGTAAAAGCCAGCACCATAGCTGATCAGCAGGGAATGGATTTCCCATTGTGATTGCTGGTACTTCTCCCATGCGACCAGGATTGGCTGTTGTCAGAGACAGAATGCTGAGCTTGATGGACCATTGGTCTGACTCAGTAGGGCATTTCTTATGTTCTTATAGTTTCAAATAGAAACTAGATATATTCTTAGAGGATAGAGTCATAAATGCTTACAAGTTGGGGAAGCCCCTGGCTTCCGGTAGGTGGGAGTGGTTAGCAGGAGATGGGTCACATCTCCATGACCTCTATTTGTACTTCTCTCGAGCTATTGTAGCTGGCCACTGTTGGAGACAGGATGCTGGACTCGATAGCCATGGGTCTGACTCAGAGTGGCACTTTTTATGTTCTTAAACAGGCACAGGGAAAGAGCCAAAGGGAACTTCAGGTGTTATTTTACAAGAAAACTGCTTTTCTTGTCTGCTGTGCTTCATCATATAAAGCAGGGGTAGGGAACCTTTTCTGTCTCAGGGGCCACACTGAAAATGAGTATGAGCTCCAAGGGCCACATAGAGGTTGGGGGCGGGGGTGCTTAACGGGTGTATTCAAGAAAAGGAGGGCCTATATCATGGATCTGTGCCGTGGATCTGTCCTCTAACCTGTAGGGATGGGCGAACAGAATGGAGTTTGGAAATTCGGTTCGGTTCAGTTTGGTTTGAAATTCGAGTTCGGTTCGGAAGTTCGGTTCGGTTGACCGAACAGACCGAGTTCGGTCGAATTCCAAACTTCTGAACCAAGTTTGGCCATTCAAACCAGGTTTTTTGGTGTGTGTTGCCACTAGGGATGGGTGAACAGAACAGAGTTCAGAAATTCGGTTCGGTTTGGTTTGAAATTCGAGTTCGGTTTGGAAGTTCAGTTTGGTCGACTGAACAGACTGAGTTCAGTCCGAACTCCGAACCGCATTCACTCATCCCTACTACCCTGTGTGCAGGCCCTCCTTTCTGCTCCCTTATCCTGAGCTCAGTTTTTCAGTGCTTGGGGGTAGAGACTGGATCCAGGCACTGGAAATGGGCCACATAAAAACCCCGGGCCTGGGGTTCCCCACCCCTGATATACAGCATGCGGAAAGGAAACCAAGAATGAGGCTAGTATGCACCTTTGTTGCTTCTCATCAGTTTTGGTTGCCATGAACACAAATCCTGCAATCAACTTGAAAATCCTATTTTGGACCCCACCCGCCCACCCCTGGATCAGTTCCTGTGGTTGGCCGGGGATGCCTGCTTGGAGGTCCCCCAGCGGTTTTCCAGGTTTGAGCAGGCATTCTCGGTGGCTGCACCGTGTCTATGGGATTCCCTCCCAGTGGAGATTTGTCTCTCTCCAGATCTCCCTTCCATGGACAATGCAAGACCTGGCTGTTTTGCCAGGCATTTGGTGAGGGGAACAGGTGGGGTTTTTGTTGTTTTTTGTTTTAATAATGGGTTTTTCACCTCACCCCTTTTATTGTGGATTTTTTATTGTGGATACTGCCCTGGGCTACCATTGGGCAGGAGGGGGTGGTATAGAAATATTATAAATAAATTTGCATCTTCCAATTTCCAGCTTTAGTTTACAGTAACTGATTTTTTATTGCATTGTAGCCTAGCCTGCCTTTCTGTACGATCCTCAAACTGGTAAGTACTCATGCAAATCTTTAGTGCTTGGTGCAAACACTTAGTGGTGTTAATCTTTAATAGTGCAAATCCTTAAGCCTCTGCCTAAGATTCCTCACAACCTGTTTTCTTTAGGCCAAAGCTCAAGAAGCAGGACCTGTTGGCTGAGCCCAGGCCACCTCCAACACCCCGCAGGTCTGGACTCTACTGGTGAACAATGACCAGCCACCCAGGCTCCCCTTCTGCTCTTGTACCCTATTGTAGTCTTGATTTCTCGAGAAGGTTCTTGTGCTCCTAGTTGCATCAGCGCGTTTTCCCTAGCACACTAATTCTTCTGCACTGCTGCCCAGTAATCTGCTATCACTGCCTCTCCTCCTTTTGCCTTTTATATGTAGCTGTACATTCTCTGCCATCCAGGGGCATAGCTATCCTAGGGACAGGAGGGGCATAGGGCCCCAGCTGAAGGGAGAGCACAAATCCTGTCCTGTTGCAGCACAGCCAGGCGCCAGGCGGAGACTGAGCTGAGCAGAAGTGGCTGCAGCACACATTGTGCGTGGAACCCAACTGGTGGGCAGCACAGGACAAGAGCAAGCACTGCTGGTGGCAGCACGAGGCAGGCAGCGCAGCCACGGTCTCCAAGGCTTGGGAACAGCAAGCAGAGGGAGGGAGAGAGACTGCAGACTCAGGACTGTCTCTGGAGTCCGTGTAAGTTGGCAGTTTTCTGCAGTAAGGATGCTGCAGGAAGGTGGGAGGGGAGGGGGTGAGATGGGAGAGGATGGTGACAAGGAGGGCCCATGGCCATTTCTTACACCTGGGCCCATTCCAAACCAGTTATGTTCCTGCTGTCATCACTTTATTCTTGATGCTCCACTGCATTTTGGTTTCATCTTGTTCTTCCATTGGGCCTCCTCTATGCTCCCTCTCTGCTCCCCACATTCTTAATGAATAATGTCAGGTGGCAAGTGAAGAGGAATGCAACAGGGCTCAAGAATTATCACATGTGGCTACTGCAGCATAAACACTCCTTGAGTTATGAATGCAAGTCTACGGTGGTGGGTGTAATCATGACCCCATTGAAATAAAGAGAAATTTAGTCATTGATTTGGTACAATCATGATTCAGCTAAAGTATTAACAAGTGGAGGGCTCTTCTTCATACAGCCACCCATCCAAACTTTCCAAGTGTTTTGTTTTTTTAAGGTCTGCAAAGTGCTGTGCAGATACTTATTGTCTTCTGTCCATGTGATGCAGACCATATTCAATGTGGCTGAGATAACTGAAATCCATGAAAATTATCAGTGTCTCCCATTTCTCCTAGAATTTGCAAAGTAATATTTGCAGGGGTTGTTAATTCAGTTCCTGGTAGCAGTGGTATGTTGGTGCTTGCTCCTGGTTTCTCCCTTTAAAGATCCGCAACCAAAATGTTAAATGTGTTTGTATTCTCTAGAGACGTGCAATGTGGAAATGTCTTGAAATAGGAAACAGTCCCAGCTGAATGGGTAAATTGCATCAGACTAACCCTCCCCAAAATTTTATCACAATTTCCGATAAGGTTGCCAAATTCCTATGTTTTCCTCTGATTTGCACATCCTGCAGGTGTGTCTACTTGCATTTCCCTTCTGGTACTTTCTTTTTACACGGTTTGTTAAACACACAAGTCAGATTGCCTGAATGTAGAGCAAATCCTGTTTTTACTTTGATAGCTGAAATAATTGGCTTTCGGTGAAGCAGTGAGAGAAATTTTTTACCATGAAACAAAGCTAGCAAAACATGGAGGGTTTGAGCCAGCTGGGCCATTAGATGACCAGGGGTGAAAGGGGCATTCAGAGAGGATAAGGCCACTGCAGAGACACTAAATTAATTCCTTGCTTCAGTGTTCACTGCAGAAGATGTTGGGGGATATACCTGAACTATTCTTTGTAGGTGATGAATCGGAAGAACTGTCTCAAATCAACATGACTATGGAAGAGATTCCAGAGCAAATAGAAAGTAACAAATCGCAAGGACCAGATGGTATTTACCCCAGAGTTCTAAAGGTTCTCAAATATGAAATTGTAGACCTACTATTGGTAATTTGTAACCTGATTTGTAATTTGCCACTGTACCTGAGGATTGGAGGGTAGCGAATGTAACACCAATATTTAAAAAGAGCTCCAGCAGCGATGCTGGAAACTACAGATTGGTGAGCCTGACATTGGTGCCAGTTGTTAAGAACAGAATTATTTGGCTTATTGATAAACATGACATAATGGGAAAGAGTCAGCATGGATTTATTTATTTATTTATTTATTTATTTATAAACATTGCTACCCCACCCCTCCTGTCACAGGCAGTTCAAGGTGGCTTTAGCAAAGGGAAGCCATGTCTCACTAATCTATAGGGTGGGACACTGGGGCTATTTTCAGTTTCAGGGGGTTTTTTTGTTTTGGATCCCTGATTTTAGGTACTTCCAGTTTCGGTTTATGGGTCTGTATCTTTCCCACTGACATCAATGGGAAGGGGAAACAGACCGAAAGGGAACCAAAAATAGGGGTCTGGGACAGAAAAAACCCAGCCCTAACCTCCAGAGCCACCCCCATTCCCTGGGACCGGGATTCCGGTCCAACATCCCCAACCCCCAGTACCCCAGGGTCCCTAACACCCCCACCCCTGGACCCATCTTTACCCCCACCTCCAACCTCCGGGGCCCTGCTGGCTGGCATTTACTTTTTGGTTTGGGCCTCGGAGGATGGAGGTGAGGGGGACTGAGGAGCCACCGTCTCTGCTGCCAGCAGCCAGGTCTAGCCGGGCCTCCTCCTCTGCTGCCGGGAGACCAGGCTTCCTCCTTCACTGCTGCGCATGTGGAAGACCTGCTGGCTTAGCACAGGCCTCCTTCCCAGGATGTGCTGCTGGAGCTCCCTGCTCCGGCAGCACACATGCACAAAATGACCACTGGAGCCATTTTGTGCATGTGCAGCCCTTTTCCAAAATGGCATCAGCAGCATTGGTACCATTTTGGAAAAGGGCACCTGTTCTGCCCATAGGTGAAATGGCTGCCATGGGGACGGAGATTGCTAGTGCCACTGGTGGAAGCTGCCACAAGCACATGAAATACGGGCAGAGGGGCTTCCCATTTATTAGGCTGGATCCACTAAATATGTCATTAAGGGTTGTGTGAGGACTGAACACCGACTCCAGCAGGTTATTGTCTTATTTGGTTTCATCCTTAGTTCTTGTCATTCCATCATCTCCCCATTGTTCTCTCAAGTGCTTTTCCTGGGAGGCAACTAGAAAAGAGGTGTCTCAGGCTTGAATGCCAGTCTCTCTCTCCTGAAAGAGAGACAATGGGATTCAGCACCCAAAGAAGGACTGTTCCTCCCAAATCGGGATTTTTGGGCAGTACTACGGTGTGAACAAGTTATAGCTGGCTTGGATCCTGGATTTTACTCTTCACTGTAGACTTGTGTAGCAGCTGCATTCTTTTATTTGTCAAATTAGGTAGTAGCTGATAGTTTCTTAACTTGTACAGCCTGGTCTTCCCTGAAAGGAAAAGGGGTGTCATGTACGGAAGCCACAGACAACGAAGTGAGATTTATGGCATGATCTTCCTGTGGGATATTCACTGAAGTCAATGGGACTCATGTCCGAGCTTGTTGCTAACATGTATCCTACTGGAAAATTGCACTGCTTAATGCAGAAATTCCCAAACTGCAGGGGAGCCCAAATGGGGCTCTATCGTTTGCAGATGGGTCATAATTTGGATTGATATTTGGTATACTCTGCATGTCTTTGCTGCACTCTTGGGTCATAGAATAAAAGAACTGTATGGTTGAGGGGGATCTTAAGGGTCGTCTAATCCCATTATTCTCAATCTTTTTGTGATGAGATCCACGAAAACATTAAAAATAATAATAATCCAGGACTCGTCTTAAAAAAGCCCATCTGGGACCAGAAGTGGTTGGGAGGGGGCCAAAGCAACACAGGAGACTTGAGAGTCAGGGAAGCTGCAGGAAGCCACATTCCTCCTCTTCCTCTCTCACCCTCAGCAGTGCGGCAGGAATGTGCGGGAGGAATGTGGCCAATGTGGGAGGAATGTGCGGCAGGAATGTGCGGCAGGAATGTGGCCAATGTGGGAGGAATGTGGCCAATGAGGGAGGAATGTGCGGCAGGAATGTGGCCAGTGCGGGAGGAATGTGGCCAGTGCAGGAGGAATGTGGCCAGTTGCACCAGGGCTCATGGACCCTTCAGGCTGCCAGCTCCCTCTTGGACACACCAGTGAATCCTGACCTACTGGTTGAGAACCACTGATAGTTCAACCCTCTGTTCAATGGTAGGATATGCTATATTTACAGCATTGCAGACTGATGCTTGTACTCATGGAATTATATTTAAGGCTTAAAATGGAGTCACATAGGTCAAACGTTAGGAACCACTGGTTTAACACATGCCCTTTTGTGGCCCTGCCCAGGGAACATTCCTCAAGCTTCTGCTGTTTTGGCTACATTTTGCCCACTCCTGATTGTTGGTGTCTCTGAGGTAAGGTAACGCTGACTGGATTTCCCAGTTCAAAACCAGCCACTTGACAGCCCTAATCATGCTGATGTATAGTACATAATCTCATTTGCTACATGCTCACTTCCATGCTACTAACAACTTGATACCTAATCTTACAAAACCAGAGAAGAGTTATTTAACGGGTGAGCTTATTTTCGGCTGGAGGGGCTCTTTTAAGTTGTGGATAAGTATTGCACAGCAATATTCTGTCTCCTCTGCCAAAACCCTTGTTCACGCCCTGGTCATCTCTCGCCTTGATTACTGTAACCTCCTTCTCACTGGTCACCCTGAGGCTGTGGAACTCCCTCCCGCCGGAGGTCCGCCTGACCACTGACCTCCCCTCTTTCTGTAAACAATGTAAGACCTGGCTGTTCCGCCATGCCTTTCCCGAGGGAGATGGGGTGGGTGGGTTGGGTTAGGGTGGGGTAGGGGGTAACTTGTTTTTATTGTGGGTTTTTAACTGTATCATTGTTGTTTATTTTAATCTGTTTTAATATGTTGTTAGTCGCCCCAAGATGCTTTTAGCAGGAGGGGGCGGCATACAAATTTTATAATAAATAAATAGATATTCTGATTTAAGTAGACGTACAGTACAATGAACTCCCATGGGACAAGAAGAAAAAGTTAATTCTATCAGGATATTTGCTATAATAGGTTTTGGGGATATGCAGTGGATAGACATGGTCCTTGAAGTTGGTATTGGTATAAACAGGGTTTATAGTGAGGTTTGAGTGTATACTGTCTTGTGATACTCTTCTGTGAAATGGATGCTAGACTGGAGATGCAGGATTATTGCTTCCTGGATCACATTAGTTGATTTCCTTTCCATGACTGTGATACTAAAATGAAAAGATCTCACCCTGGAAAAAATAAATGCTTGTAGGCAGATATCCTGCACAGCTGTATGCAAGAATATTTCCTATTTATTGTTTAAAGAACCTCTCAGGGGTAAATTCTGCGGGGGTGGAGGGGACATTGGGACAGGGGATTTAAATGCAGAGACTTGAAAGAAGAATTGAGGGCTTAAGTTACTGTATATTGGCTTACCATTTAAAATCCCTTTCTGGAGTACCTAAAACAAAATACACCACATTAAACACACAGGGGCTTTATCTGCTCTCATAGTAATACCAGCCAGTAGTAACTGAATTGCACACCAAAAATAAGACCCAACCAATACTCCTATTACAAGCCAAATCTAGATAATTACCAAACGACTATAAAGACATCATAGAAAATCACAAGTGGACTTCAGTGGAATGACTCTCTTCTAGATTTAAACCAACGTAAGGAAGAACAGGAGGAACATCTGTAGGTGGTGGTTGTATTTGGAAAACAAAAAACAGAATACAAAATCTTTAGTTTAGTTTATTAGTACTGACATTAAAACCTTAGAGCAACTGATACTGATGCCTACATTGCTCAGCTAAATAAGAGAATATGGCCAAGTTAGCAATAATATTAACCTTTTTTGTTGAAGCAGCCAGATCAACTTTTCTTGATTCGACAGCAATTCAATTCTGGTTACGGTGGGCCCAATAAATGTATCTTTTCAATCTTTAAATAGTAAACATTCTGTCACATAATGCATTAAATCGTCCACCAATTCTGACAAAACATTTACAGATATGTCGAATCTCTCATTCACTCTTTCCTGCACAAATTTTTGCCTGCATAAAAAATGCAGCCCCCAATCATATCTTTAGTGCATCTAGCCTAATAAATGGGCAGCCCCCCTGCCCTATTATAAAACTTAAATATAGTTCTGCAACCTCAGAAAGCAAGAAAGACAAGCAAAGTGTACAACATATGAGTTGCAGTTGTGACCCTCCCATTGGCAGATGGTGTGACATCACTTGAGGTCCCCACTCGCAATAGGGGAAGCTTTGCTTTCTCTGTTTCATGGGTTTGGGTTCTCCATTGTGGTCCCGTAGGGGAATGCTGAAATTAAATGGTTGGTCTAATGGGAACATATTAATCTTGCATTTGTCCATGCTTTGCAGACAACTCCTCCCTCCCCCCTCAGTTTATATAGATGAGTAACTTTTTTTAAAGCATCAATACTTCCTTATGCAAGAAGTCTAAGAGCCAGTCAAATGAGGGGGCATGACTCTGAGTAGTATCCTGCAATGGAATATGTCTGTAAGAGGTTTAATCAGCTGTTTCGGTGGTTTTATATTGTTTCAATTGTTGTTTTATATTTAACATTGTTATGCTTTGGGACAAAGATAGAGTGGCGCCTCCTGTCTGACTACTTTTATGCTACTAAAAACAGAGCTACTTTTTCCTTCCCTACAAAATCAGCTCCGGTAGAGGGCTTTTAAAAAATATAGATAATTTTCTGTCTACTTCTGGTTAATGCTTGATTTACGCTGTTGTTACTGCACTTCATAAAAAGGGCTTTCCCTATCACAACATTTCTAGATACATCAACAATCACGATGCGCTGTTTGAAAGTTCCTTGCACTGGTACCCAATATTCTTAAGCCTTTGCTTTGATCTCGCGCCTGGAAAAAATCTTTTCCTTGAAATGGTGAAAGTTATTACAATTCTAATAATGCATCAAAGCTGATACAGTATGTAGTTCAGCCAAACCTCCGTATTAGCTCATTGCATGAACCCAAATAAGTATCTTATTTTTTTTCCCCTTTCAGTTTTAATTTCTTGTTTTTCTTTTCTGTTAATCTGGTGCTTGTGGAAGCGAGCGATCAGGCGCTCTTGCTAGAGGCAGGCATAGTGTAGTTAGAGTCTGGGGAAGCTTCCTCACAGAGGTCTGCACTGAAAAGCAGCACCTCTCCTGAGTGAAGACTGCTTCTCATGCTGAACTATGGGATGGTTGTGGTGATGTGGACGAATGTCCGTCAGCAAGTTGCTTGAGATGCATTTTATTTGTGACCAAAGTCAAAGGCCCTTTTCAAATGGGCCATGGTGGGTGGGGGGATGGGTGTGTGCCCACAGTGGGTGGAGGTGGATATGCACCTGTGCGCACACTCATCTCTACCCATCTCCATGCATGGAGCAACCAGCATTGGAGCCCGTTGCTCTGTAGGTGGGTGATGGATGGAGTGCAGGAGGCACATGCACTGCCCACGGTGTTCCTACAGGTGGCCACCCATCCCCCCCTGCACCTGCTGCAGTGTTCGCATGGGCATCCCCCTCCACCCTGCACATGTATGCAGTGGTACGGGAGGGGGGCACCCGTGTGAAAAGGTCCAAAGCTGAACAAAGCTTTTTCAAGTTCAAGTTCAAAAGTGTATTTGTTTAGCCTTTGGCCATTACAAAATAGATGTACAATATTATAACACAAACAAGATAAAATACTCTTTAAAACATAAATAAATGAGGAATAACATAATTCACTAAAGGGTATTTATTTACCATCCCAGTCATCTCCCATAACCCCTGGCGTTGTCTTTCCAATGGACTCATTTGGAATCAGCCAAAAAGAGAAACTAAGAGTGGGTCCCACATCTGGATCCCCAAATGAAGATGCATACTTCCTTTGGGGCAGTAGCGCAATGCCTTGCCCTTCCCGGGGCTTGTGGTGGCACACTTGACCCCGGCTGTAAACCGTCTCACTAGTACTACATAGATAGGGAGATGATTATATAAATGGGGCAGGATACGTTTTTAACCGTGTACAGAAATTTGGAGAACAGAAACCTTACGGGAGTTCCATGGGAGTCCCCATTCTTAAGGTTCTTCCTTAGGTGAATCAGGGCTCTTCATGTGCCTCTGCCTGGTTAATGCCATAAAAAACATCCCCACGGCAGCTCGCTGGGTTACTGCCTTGTTCTGATTGGCAAGAATAAAACGCAACCTTTTCTGCTGATCCCAGTGATCCCTTCCCTCAAACCAAGGGTTAAAGAACTTATTTCTTATCTCGGTGGTCTGAGGGCAGTGCAATATATAGTGTGGGAGGTCTTCTATTACCGTTTGCCCGCAGTAACAAAATCTCAGCTCGAGAGGAGTGCCCTTAAATCTACCCTCAGCTACCGAGACAAAGCTTTTTAGGTGCAGAGGTTCCCAAACTGGGGGTCATGACTTTCACCAGACAATTGATATTGTCTGAGCACCAGATATTGCAGACAATATCACAATCCTGATTGACATTTGAGTTACAGTGAAGACTGTTTAAGTTGAATTTCTCTGGCCATGTAAAAAAGTTCAACTTATCAGAAATTCTACTTAAGCAAGCCTTAAGGAAACTGATCTGTAAATAGAGGCGGTGTTCCCATCTGCGGCGGCGGTAGCAGCATAGGGAGGGGCCAGGGAAGATGCGGCAGAGCAGAGGAGCCGGCTGACAGGAAAAGAGTCGGTGCGAATGGGGATCTGCTGCGGTTTCTCTCGTGCATGTCAGGGCGCAAAGTCCTGACATGCGTGAGAGAAGCCGCGACAGATCCCCATTCGCACCGGCTCTTTTCCTGTCAGCCGGCTCCTCCGTGCTGCTGCATCTTTCCTGGCCCCTCCCTCTGCCGCCGCCGCAGATGAGAACACAGCCTGAGAAAAGTGCTACTCACATTAAGATAGCACCAGGTTTCTCTATCCCCATTCCCTCAGAAGCAGCATCAGAGGAGGCAGCAGGACAGAGCTCTCTGTGTGTAATCCTGTCAGTTCTGAGTCTAGGAGTCTTGGGAAGGGTGAGACAGGGAAATCTGGGGCTCATTCCCCTTACATCCTGCTTGAGACTCCCAGAGTTGAAACTGTCAGTGTCAGGGACAGACACACACACACACACACACCCTATGCACGTCACCTACCTACCTACACACCTACGCCTGGCTGTCAGTGTGAGTCTGCATATCTGAAGAGCTAGAACCCAAGTCAAGTCTGCCTAAAAAGAAAACTCATCCTGACAGCATATATACTACAGAGCTTTAACCACATGCTGCCAAGAAAACATTAATACTCAAAAATTCTACTATTTTTAGCTAGGTGGGTATACTACATGCACTGACTCCCCTGGTTTCACACTTCTTTTGTTATCTGTCCCACAGTACCGGAAAACTGCTTAGAAAGGGAAGGTTGAGGGAAAGCAATTTCCAAGTCATCAATGGGGACAATGGGTTGGATTCTCCAGCCTGAAAGTACCAAGCAAGTTTCTCCTGGCAGGCTTACAATAGTCCCACCCAGGCTATAGATAAAGGACTTTCTATTGTCCTCTCCTTAATTACACTTCTCCTTGCAGTCTTTGAAAAAAACAAAAAACACCACAGAACACCACACACTGTTTGGGAGCATCAGTTATTATTTCTAGTCATACCTGTTGAAAAAAATCAGCAGGTCAAGGCTTCAAAACCTTGACCTTGTCAAGGACTGGTGTGATTTTTTAAAACAACAATATTTCAGACCAGCTTCTCCGTTATGCTCCTCTGTTGGAGAGAATCCACACAGGAGGGGAAACGGCTGGAGTTGGGGGAAAGTTTTACTGGCAGAAGGAGGGCTGTGTAAACTGTAATACTCACTTGGTTGGCATGAGAGTGTGGAGACCAAGCAGTTAAGGGAAGTGTTGGAACAGAGCTTGGACATAAAGTCTGGCCCGGGAGAAGGTATGTCTGCTTTATGAGAAAGATTACTGTATGGATATGAGAGCTCGGAATTTTTAAAGATTTCTTCTTTTTTTTTCTGCAACAACCCAGCCTCATAGTTAAGCAATAGACTACTTTAAATTTGCATATATACAACTTTTATGCAAATCGTGTCCTGCATTGTCCTACATTTTGAGAGACACTGTCCCTCATTTCAGTGTTCAGGGGTTGGGAGATATGATTCAACTTATCCAGATCGAACAACATATCCCCATAGACATGGGACTGGAGAAAATTAATTAATTCCATGTATCCAGAAATTCTAATTATGCAAGTTCTACTTAAGTGGATTTTGCGGTATTTTGCATGTCTTTTGCTGCTGACTAGGGCCATATACATTACGTGGCCATGCTAGGAAAATGTTGGTAACCACAGGTCTCTTTCAAATGAACATGCCTTATATCAAGGAGGTAAGGTGGCCTGTGAGGTAATTCTGCTTGGCCCAGGGGCTCTTGATTAAACACATGAGCATTTTTTTAAAAGTAAGTTTCTAGTCTTTGCGGTTGCAGAGAAGAGTTTGAAAATCTGTCTGTAAAACCTCAAAACCTGGAAGACCAATAAAAAGAACTAGCTATACTTCTGGCAGTTTAGGACCCCCACTTCTTGCAAATCACGTGGGTTTTTCCCCCCTCTCCCTGGATTTGGATATAAGTAACCCGTGAAGGCAGCAGCCTCATCTCAAGGGTTTAAACAAGTACTTGTTCTGTCCAGAATATTATGCAGGTGACTGCAAGATTCCCTGTGTACCATATTCTGAATGGTCTAGTAGTGAATTGATCTCAAGCATGCACACTGGTTTGAAGTGCAATATGTTCCCACTCCTTCTTGCCTGGTGCTGGCGAGTAAAACTTTTTAGTGAAGCATTTTAAAAATGAAGTTGCGCACCCTACTCTGCACACAATCAAATATAGCTTTATCTTCCTATTACTTCATTAATTCATCATTTAGGCTTATGCATTTTAAAGGCCATGATGAACCAGGCTGATCTGATCTCCCACAAAACAGGGGCCATAGAAATTCAGCCGGCAGCTCTTACTTCAAACGCAATGGTTTGGGATTGAGCTAGGCCATATCATTTAGAAAAACACCCAGGCTGGATTTTTAAGTGTCAGAAAATCCACGACAACCATTAGTAACTTGTTCCCACTGTTAATTGTTCTCACTTAAAATATTTGCACCCCCATTTCCACCTTAATTTGCCAGACTTCAACTTCAAGTCACCAGATCTTGTTCAGAATATAGTCGGGGACCCTTGCTTACTCACTGTATTTTCTGCATTGGCAACATGGGGGAAATGCTGCAAACACAGGTCCCTAAATATGGCTATGTGCTTGATGCCATTTACTGTGCCATTCTTAGTGCTGGCACCTGTTCCAATTAACTTCAGTGTTACCACTGCTTTGTGCTACATGCTAGTGCTGGAGCTAATTGCGCTGAGCATCATGCTGTTAACCATGGGTGTTTTCAGACATGACACTGAGTACGGATTAATCCGTGCCCAACGTCATGTGCAAAAGGAGACGCCAGATGTTGGCCTAGGCCGCAGCGCGGGCTGTGGCGACGCTTAGCCAGGGGTGTTCCTTGGGATTATACCCAAGGAACAGCCCTGGGCTAAGCGCTGCCACAGCCCATGCAAAGAACTCTGGACCAGGGTAGAGCTGGCCGTCATGTGTGTTGGTCGGCTTGCACTTACCCCCGTCCGAGTCCACGGTGGTTCTGGGCAGTCATGGCAGCCTCATGGCCAACCGTCAGGGAGGGGGGTGGGCCACTCCTGGCAGCACGGGGGTGGGGCTGTGCGGACACATGTCCACACGTCACCCCACCCTTTCCCCGACCCGCCATTATGTTTGTTTGGCAGCCGGGACAAATCCTGCCCAGAGTGAGGGCCCTCACTCCGGGCAAGATTGTCCCGGCCACTGAACGAACGTGATGGTGTTCAGCGCTGTCATGTATGAAAGCACTCCATGTTACAAAGGTCTCTCATGCAAGCTTCATGAAAATGGCTTGCTGCATCACCAAGATGTTGAGTATGGGAGGAGAGAGATGTGTATCCTACCTCTGCAACCAGCCATCCTTCTACCCACTCACCTTCAAAAAAAGACAGCATTGCCTAGTCATATCATGGACAGGGCTCCATGAATTTAGTGCTGCTATGATCAAAGCACTTTTTGTGGAATTTGTCACTGGGTCATATTGTTGCAGAAACTGTATCTGGCAGAGCAGATTTATAGCCTGAATGGGGCACGCTATGAGCTAGCCAATGGGATGCCAGCACTACTGTAAGCTAGCCAATGGGATGCCGGCACTACTGTGAGCTAGCTAGTGGGATGCTGGCACTACCCAATGGCACTGTCAGCAGCTTGCATATAGTCTGGGGCCGTGGAGCCCGTGCCATGTGACAGCTGTCAAAGAAGAGCAAGACATGACTCCCAGCTGGAGAGAAGAGCTCCCCTTTCAGATGTCTGTGGCATTTTGTGTTCTTTAAGATAAGAGATATCCAAAACTGAGGGTGCAGAATGCTGTGAAACTCATTTACATAGTCAGGTTAATATGTATAATTTATTCTGCTCACAGAACCTGAGTTTCTGTTCACAGAATTTGAGTTTTGCAATTCCAGAATACACAGGGCCCCAATCATGGAATTAAGACTTAGGGTAATGATTGATTGTTTTTTTTGGTGATACTTCTCCATCAGGCCCAGCCTTAGAATTTGCTGGACAGGGGGATGGAGTTGCTGAGAGAGGCTGGGACAGGAGGGGCAGAGAAACAGAGGGGTCCCTGGGGTGGGAGTCACTGGAGGCAGACAGGGCTGCTTACCTGAGTGGGGTGGATTCCCATAGGAAACAGATGTCCTAGGAGCCTCAGAAGTGGCAGGGACCCAGGAGCATCCGTACGACCCTGCTCCCACCCCCACCCTAAGGCTCCTGGGACCCTGCTGTCACTACTGCCACTCCTGGCTCAGGAACCTAATATAGTTCAGGGCCCAAGGTGGCCGGGCCTATTGTTGGTGCACCCCAATGAGACACGGAGACCTGTGCTGGTTAAATGCTGGCCGCATTCTTTATTGTAATCTGTCAACTCAAGAGGCCGGTGGGAAATTGCCCGGCAATTCTGGGTCCAGTATGCTAGCTAAGAACAATAACCTTATTAACTTGGTCACTGACGTGGATGTGCCCTCCAGTGTCAGTGCCGCTCTCAATACGCTTCCCCCTTCGACAACAGCCAGGCTCTGGCCGAAATGGGGGAACGAGCCCAACTCTGGGCACGAGCCAGGAGGTAAGTGGTTTCTGCCCGGCGGACAGCGCATGTCCCTTCCAGGCATCAAAACCCACCCCTCCCAGGGTTATGACCCCAGCGCGGGCTGTGCCCTGCCTCACGCTGGGTCTCACTTCCTCATCTCTTAAGGAGATGTCTCATCCTATGCTACTTAATTCCTGTTTAACCTACAATTGCATACTGGACCCCTGCTGAATGCGACAATCTTTTTTAACTTCCAAATCAACCTTTAATGCCAATTGTTTACTGCTGAATTCCCTGATCATCCTGATTTATTATTAATTATTATTCCAATCATTGCCAATAGTTCCAAATTATTATATTATGATGTGAAATGAAAATTCAAAATTTAGGCCAATTAAACACTAATTAAACTTCTTAAACACCAATTAAACCTCGCCTAAAAGGGGCGGCTTCGCGTCAGGGATACGTGCTTCTCCCGCACGCTCCTACCTCTCTGCCCAGCAACAGGGCTCTCGCTGATGAGCCCTCTAACGGGCTCCCCAGCTGCGGCCTCCTTCACCCCGTGCCTCATCGTTCCGCGGAGGGGAGGGTGGGGCTAGACAAATGCCCCATCGCCGCCATTAAACCCCTCACAAGGCCTTGATGGGGGTTTAATCAAGTGATGTTTGTGAAGCCCTCTGAGCTGTTTGGATAGAAGATATGAATTTTGTACCAAATGGTACAGCCATCTGTTGAATGTTGTAGCTATAGTCATCCTGCATCCAAGCAGGGAGTTAGGCGGGATGACCATTGAGATCCCTTCCAGCTCTATGATTCTACAAATAGTGCAAAAGGCACAATAGGAGTCTAACTGGGTCTCTTAGGTCCCCCCACTGCAATCCAAATTTCAGCAAGGGTCGCCAGTTTTATTGGTGTAGAGGCCAGGAGGGAAATAACTCCAATCCAAAAAGTTTTATTGTGCTGGCCCATTGGCCTTGACAAGAGAAACAACGAATAACAAAGTACAAAATAAGACAAACAAGCATTACAATACCTCAAATACATCAAATACATTCACTTTAACGTTAAGATTAAAAAGAAAGTCTAAGTTCCCTTCATATTATTTCCAGGGCATTACACTAGCTGGGAGCTCCTCTGGATTTCCTGGGAACGATATTTGCTCGCACGCAGTGCAAAATTGGCCACTGCTCGGGTTACATCCGAAGATGTATCCCTGAGCAGAAACATGAGTTTCTGTAAGTCCGATCTATCTTCTAAATGCCCTATATGGCGGCAAATTTGGGCTCTAAACCCACTATACAATGGGCAATGCAAGAAATAATGAGGAAGATCTTCCACGGCCTTCTGGTTACATATACAGAGGCGGTCCATATATCTCCGGGCAACATACCTCCCCATTAGAACTTCCGTAACCATAGTCTGGCAGCGTAATGATGTGAACGCACACCGCAATTTAAAGTGGGCAATCCCCCCTATGTATGCTGGGCTCAAAATCCCAGCCACCCAATACTTATAATATGGTGCTGACTTCATTCTAGCAACCGCCATTCTTTTCCCCTGAAGGTCAATATCTCTTGATCTTTCCCTAATAGATTTCAACCCCTGTTTGAATGTACAGTTCAAAAAGAACTCAGGGGAAAACCCTAAATCATTCATTCTCCTTTTCATCATTTTCCACCAAAAAATGGAGGGGCCCAATGACTGCTGGCACTCTTCCAGACATACCCTGACCAGGAATTCTGGATTCATATGTACCGGCTGTGTCAGAAGAGGCTGTAAGGTCTGCGTCA
Organism: Sphenodon punctatus; assembly: GCA_003113815.1. Classification (NCBI taxonomy): domain Eukaryota; kingdom Metazoa; phylum Chordata; class Lepidosauria; order Sphenodontia; family Sphenodontidae; genus Sphenodon; species Sphenodon punctatus. Next base: position 6,041,260 of record QEPC01008233.1, on the reverse strand, counting down.
AATTCTCATACAGCTGCCTGACTTCTACCATCCCCTTTCCCTGAACTAGACATTTATACATAACCTGAGCTTCCTCTGAATGGTAAAAGGAAATAATTTTCTGTTCCAACTTTGTAGTCCATCTTAATCTTTGATTGCCATCTACTTCCAACCTGCCATCTGGGGCGCAACTCGAGGCCCATCTAAGTCCAGGCCCCAAATCCAAAATCAATGTTATGGGGAAATGATCACTCTGTATTTGTGCATCCACCGAAAAATTTTGAACACGGTCATACAGTCCATATGAGACTATTGCGTAATCTATAACGCTACCTCCCTTTCCCCTTATACAGGTCAAGTTTCCCCCCTCATCCCCTGCTACTGAGCCATTCAGAATCTTAAGGGGAAGAGCCTGAAGTATCTGGGAGAAAAACTTCCCAAAATTTTTTTGTCCTGGGAGTATCTCCGGTCCCCACAATTGGACACCCCCTCCCCCCCCCCCCGCCAGTCTGAGAACTACGGATTGTCCAGGGCCTTCTCCAAAATGGCATCATCGCTACCTATCCTGACATTTAAATCACCCATAATCAGGATTTCTGCTCCTGGAAAATCCTGAAGAAGCTCCAATATCAAACTTCCCCAAGCTTTCCAGCCTTCCTGTGTTCTTTTCCCTGGGGGGTTATACATATTAACCAATGTCCTGTCTCTTATGTCCTCCAAAGTCACATTTTAGAATTAAACCGTCTGGAGCGTCCTTTAAAATTGGTATTGACAACGCCTCCAGATCAGTAGAAACCATTAGTGCCAAACCCCCTTTGGGACACCCTTTCCTTTTCTCCTTCTCTGCGTCCCTCACCCATATTTTAAACCCATCTAGTTCTATATCCTCATTCATGATCCAAGTTTCTTGTAAGAAAATGATGTCAAAACAACTTAGGAACTCCCTAAACTCTAGATTCCCAATCTTCCCCTTCCAACCCGCTATGTTCCACGAAACAAACCTTACCCCGTGGTGTATGCTATTAAGGTTGGCGGGTTGGACATTCAGCGGTTGTCAGGCCAAAGTGTGGCCTTGCACTTCTAGAGAGGGCCCAACTGCTCCCCCTACTTCTTGTTCTTCTTTCCCCCCCCCCCCCCAAACTCTTGTTCAGGACCCTCTTGCACACACTCTTGCCCGATCCCCTTGTTCATTAGATCGGCCCCATCCCCAGCCTGCTCCCCAGCTTCCAGCTCCCCCTCCTGGGTACCCATATCCTGCACTGGGATCAATCTACCACCGGACTCATCCTTAAGATTCTCCCAACCCAGAATCATTTCTCCCTCTGGTGGTTCTCCCCACCACCCAGGGCCCAACACATCCAATATGCATACCGTATCTACATCCCCAGATGGAACACTATCTAACAAAAAGGAAGGCGGGGAAGCCAGGGAACTCCCTTTGGGGCAAGCCCCCTGTGACTCACAAAGTTCTTTTGTTACTTTTGGTTTTTCCTTTACCACACACAACTTAGGACTCTCCCCACCCCCTCCTCCTGACAAGGCATAGCAACATTCTGTAATAGTTTATACAAGTTCCCCATCCTATTTAGTATCGTCCTTTGAACATCCAACGAAGAGTTGCTATACGCAACCACTGTATCCACTTCCTCAGGCCAAAGTATCATGTCCTCCCAACCTATTTTCCCCTGCTCAAAATTAGCTCCCTGCTCCTGGCCTTCCAAAAACTCCATTGCCACCGGGGAACTTTCCTGGGTAGTAGGGACTTGGCACAACAGATTTACCGGGGATACAGGCTTATTTGGTTTTTCTGTTATAGCTATATTCTCCTGCATCGTTGTAACAGGTCTTGTCCTAGGTACCATTACTTCTTTGTATACCTGTTCAACATGTATCAAGCATTCAGCCAACCGCTGCTTTTTGTCCCAAATGCTACCAGCTATCTCGGGGAAAGCAAACTGTACATGTATCCCACACTTCCCTCTCATTAGATATAAATGGTCCACCTTCACTATGTCTTTGCTAGTTATTGGCAGTGTGAGTATCACCCGCAGATGCTCTGCCACATCTAAGGTAGTTCCCCAGAGCGGCATTTGACCCCGGGGCAGTGGAAATATATGAAACACCAGCATATCGTTTTGTGCCCTGTAGGTTATACCCCTCGGGTGGCCATTTTCCACTGCTTTGGTTGTAAAAAAATCCTCAGGAATATAAACCTTTTTTTCATGGAAAATTTTATGAGGAACACCTTGCACCTTTCCCCTTTGTCCTTTAGCAAAGGTCCTCTGGCCCTGGCTCTTTCCACCCACCTCCAAAGGGATGGGATTTTGCTTATTCCCTATTGGCGCATCCTCAGGCCCTTGCATTTTATCCTCTAATGCTGCCATTGAGTTTCTAACCCCTTTCATATACACTGTTAAGTCATTTAGCTGTGCAAACAGATACTGCACTGTTGTAGCCATTTGTGCGATATGTTTTGCCAAAAGTTCGTTTGTATTACCGTCCCCTGGAGTCAGCACATGGGAATCCCCCTGAACAGGACCCATGTTCCTTCCAATCTCCCCCTCTAATTTGTCCCCCAAGATTTGTCCCATAAAGATAGGGGATTCTCCAGAGCAGGTTTTCCCCCCCTTCTCCTCAAGGTCTTGTAAAACTGCGTATCTGTTTTTAACAGGGGCACCCCCCCCTGGCTCTTTGGTAAAGAAAGCTTCCATCTTCCTCTGTTTTGGTGGGGGTGAGCATGTCACAATAGGGCAAGCCCGTTTTTGCTTCAGAGGCATACTTGTATACCTTCTGCCACACCTTCAAACCAAAACAAAATATTTGAAAAGAGCCCCGCCCCCCACCGCCACCTACCCCAGGTAACACGTACCAAATTCCACAAATAAAGGGAACTTATCTCACCCAACAATATCAAATATTTCACAGAACATTTGGAAAAATGTAACCGCGAGTCCCCTCAGCCCTCCAATGCACTCTAAGGGCACTCCAAGGGTGCGCGCCCTTGTGTGCGCAGCCCTTAGGCGCGCAACCCAGGCACGCACCTACGGCGCAGCCGTAGGTTCAGCAGGCACTTTTAAAGTTCCCAGGGATCATAGGCTCCGCCCCCGACTCGCGCTCCAAGGCCTCTCCCCTGCTGCTCAGCTGTGCGCGGGTTAGTCCAGCTCCCCACCTCTTCCCTCGCTCCTCACTGGGCCGTAGGTTCAGCAGGCACTTTTAAAGTTCCCGGGAATCGTAGGCTCTGCCCCCGACTCACGCTCCAAGGCCGCTCCCCTGCTGCTCAGCTGTGCGCGGGTTAGTCCAGCTCCCCGCCTCTTCCCTCGCTCCTCACTGGGCCGTAGGTTCAGCAGGCACTTTTAAAGTTCCCGGGGATCATAGGCTCCACCCCCAACTCACGCTCCAAGGCTGCTCCCCTGCTGCTCAGCTGTGTGCAGGTTAGTCCAGCTCCCCGCCTCTTCCCTCACTCCTCACCGGGCCATAGGTTCAGCAGGCACTTTTAAAGTTCCCGGGGATCGTAGGCTCCACCCCCGACTCACACTCCAAGGCCGCTCCCCTGCTGCTCAGCTGTGCACGGGTTAGTCCAGCTCCCCGCCTCTTCCCTCGCTCCTCCGGAAATAACACTTAAGTAAGTAAGTAAGTAGCTTTATTAATGGCATAACCGCTTGGTTATTGCCAACTGAACAAAAGAAAATAGAAAATAGAATAAACAATTGGAACATAAACACATACATAAAATACATAAAATTCAGATCACAGCACAAATTTATACAAACTCTGATTAAACAATAACTGTTTACAATAAACTATAACCAAAACAAATCAGCCGATGGCCATATGGTTTAACCCATCAAAGGGGGAAAAGCCAGAGTTAGACGTTATATTTTCATCTTCCATTACTTTTAATCCATTTCCAGCCTTGATCTGTGCCAGACCCCCCCCCCCCCAAAAAAAAACTTTAATAATATTTGGGGGCTATATCGGAACACCATTTCCCCTTCTCCCTTCTCAGCTTATTGTCAATATCTACTTGTGAAATACTCTTTAAAATCATAACTAAGAATAACCCTGCTCTGTTGTCCAGTCCAGGGAAAACTATTGGTTAGGCACACAATGATAAACCACCTATCTCCTTACCCACTTACCTAAATCTGCCTGTCTTTTCTCTGGCTTCCAGCATTTGGGATAGTATATTAGCTATCTCTCTCACTTGCTCCACTTTCTGAGCAGACAGTAAAAACTGGAGGCGATAGTCACCTGGCCAGAACTTTTTTTTCTCCCAATACCTTGTTCAACCACTTTACCCTCACAGACTCTGTAAACCGGCAATCAAAAATTATATGGTACAAATTGTCGATTTGATCTAGCCCACGGGCACTTGCACAAGGCCCATGGGGTCTGATTATACTATCCTTCAAGTACTTTGGAGGGCATTAATTGAAAACGACAGTGTGTGTACGCCCTTGTTATTTTAAAATTACAGAGACTGGTCAGGTAATTTTCCCTACCCCATGACTCTTTCAGCCTGGGGTAGAGTGGAGCCACTTTGTTAGAAGAAGCCTGTGCGAGCTGCTCTTGCCCAGCTACATCCTCCAAACATTGTAAAATATCCACTCTAACATGAGCAGGTATCGTTTGTGTCAGTAGCAAATATCTATACCCTAATCTGCTAAGCAACATGGCCAAGTCTTCTCTTCAAGAGGACCCTGAAGCGACACTCATTGTTTCCAACTAGCAGGCTTTGGGTAGAGAGTCTTCACCCATATCCAGTAACCTAAACTAATACCTAAGTAATCTCCCTTGAGTTTTAGTTTTAACTGGGAGGATCTCCAGTTCAGTTCACATCAGTGAAATTGAGGTAGCCTTAGGAGACCCCAACACAGTTCTCATAAATAGATTCTGGAAACCCTCCAGATGTAGATTTGCCTGTCCACCCCAGACCCCGGCTCCATATATGGCCTTAGGTATTAATTTATACTCTAACAGTTTCACGGCCGGTGCCAACTGTCTACCCCCATGTTTTGCCCAGAACTTAATAACCCTGTTTACTGCTTGTTGCATTTTCATTCCTGTTACTTCCCAATGTTTGTCCCACTTGCCCGTCACAGAAAATGTCAGTCCCAAGTATTTATAACAATCAACCTGTTCTAACCGTTCTGATCCTAACCTCCAATCGCACTGAATTTGTCGGTTGGAGAAAACGGCCTTTGTCTTGTCACAGTTGATAACCAGCTTATTTGCTGTACAATACTCCGCTAACTGCCCTAACACTCTCCTCAAGCCAGCCCTTGAAGTGGCGACAAGTGCCATATCATCGGCATACACATAAGCCGGGTGTAAATTGTCTCCTGCCAGATGATCCACTAAGTAATTAATAAAAAAATTGAAGCGAATAGGTGCAAGTACACAGCCTTGCTTCACTCCCTTGGCTGTGGCTATTGGCCCTGTTAAATCACCTGCATTTGAGATCCGAATTCTAATTTCAGTAAACTGATAAAGCCGTTGAATCAAGGCTAGCAGTCTTAGGTCAATATCTGCCCGTTTTAGTTTATCCCACAATAATCCCCTGTCTACTGAATCAAATGCTTGATGTAGGTCAACAAAGACCACATACAGTTTTGTTTTCCTTATCCTGACATATTTATTTCCCATGTGGAAATAACTCTACAAGAAAAGGAAGCGGTATCACCCAAAATGTGAGTTATCTCTTGGTAAAAGCCATGTTACCAGCACTTCAGTTCTGCAAATTAACATAATGGGGGTGCAGTTCTGATATACAATACTTCTTGTGCTTACTGGGCCTCCATTATGAAGAGACTACAGATCCATTTCAACAAGCTATTTAAGGAGGTGCTTAACTCTCAGGATATGCCCAATCTTATTGACTCCAGTTGCTGATCTGGGGACTAACCCATGACACAGATTTCCCAGGCATTTATACACCATGCTGAAGATGACCCTGATCTCTTCCAGCTGGCTCCAAATCTAATCTGTGCAGGAATGGATTTCCTGCAAGTGGCACAACAGGCTTATTCTGCAGCAGCACCTGAGCTGCTGCTTGTGACCTGTACTAGTAAAAGCAGCACACAGCTGCTTGAGAGAACAGCATGTCAGAACAAACCGGGGTCATTTTAATCGATCAGTAGGAGGTGAAGTGACTCCTCCCCCAGGTCGCATAGTGCAGGGAAAATCTACCACTCTCTTATTTCTCTATAGTGTGATGTCTCTGTGGGGCAATTTCCATGTGGGGGGAGTACCCAAACTGTGGGCTGGGATCCCAAGCGTGGTCACACCCTCTGTGCAGGGGGTCAAAGTTCCAATTGATATTTAATAAATAATAAAAAATAATTATTATTAATAATATTTATATTTTGACCCACATGGCACTCAGAGCACTTTACAAGGTACATTAAAAGGTTAAAACAATGCAAAACAAATTTTAAAACAGTTTAAAACATTTATTAATACTTTTTAAATGAGGTAGGGAAAAAAAGGAGGTCAAAGTACATTGAGGGGACCATCAGTGCATCCTAAAAGCACCTGTTCCTGAGCACAGTTACCCATCAGTGTGAGGTTCCAGCAGTAGGTCTCAAATATAGACAAGGCCTTAAACCTTCACCGTCTCACTCCTCCTGGAGCGACCTCTGGGATCTACCGGGGGCCACCTTCTTGGAGGTCCCCCAGGTGAACCGGGGGCCACGATGGAGAGGGCGTTCTCAGTGGCCGCATCGCGGCTGTGGAACTCCCTCCCAGAGGAAGCTCACCTGGCTCCCAGCCTGTTGGCCTTTCGTCGGGCCTGTAAGACCTGGCTGTTTGCCCAGGCCTTTGGGGGAGGTGTTGGGGGTGGGGTTGTTTGCCAGTGGTTTTTACCTCCTTTATTGTCTGTTTTACAATGTTTTAGTAACCCTTCTGTGTATTGTTTTCAAACTTACTGTTTTTAAAATGTTTTGTGAGTCGCCCCGAGCTGCCGTAGGGCTGGAGGGAGTGGGATATAAATTATTAAATAAATAAATAACATACTGAAGTCTGAAAATTTGGTCACACGGGCCAAATGTTTATTTATTTATTTTTTATTTATTTTATAGATTTCTATCCCGCCCCCTCCTGCAATGCAGCTCGGGGCGGCTAACAACAGTAAAACAGCAAAACAGTAAAACAATTAAAACAAATATAAAATACTTCAGTAAAACAGGGCAAAGGACAGTAATAAATAAATACATGGGTGGGGGATTAAAAGTCACCCTCCCTCCCAAAGGCCTGGGCAAACAGCCAGGTCTTACAGTTCCGCCGAAATGTCAAAAGGCTTGGGGCCAGGCGAGCTTCCTCCGGAAGGGAGTTCCACAGCCGCGGCCCTACCACCGAGAATGCTCGCTCCATCGTGGCCCCCCGCTTAACACGGGGGACCTCCAGGAGGGCACCCCCGGCAGACCGCAGGAGCCGTTCCGGGGCGCGAAAGGCGAGGCGGTCCCTAAGGTAAGAGGGGCCAAGGCCGTATAGGGCTTTATAGATCATCACTAGGACCTTGAACTAGGATGTTGAATAGACTTTTCACGTCTTTGCTCCTGTTTGGGGTCATAGGATTATATTGAAATTTGGTCATGTAGGCAAAAAGCTGGGGAATTGCTTGTCTATGTCTTAAATTCCCAATTCTTGCTAATAGCTAATTTCGGTTATGATGCTGCAAGGGTGTCAGTGACTCCCAACAAGCACAGAATGCCCTCATCTCTCATTCAGGTTTTCCTAACTGCAGGAACCGGCACTCTGCTTGTGTAGCTAACTAAGGTATGTAGTGCAGGTTGCTGTCTCAGCTGTGTACTCTTGCTTAGAGGTTTCCTTGCTTGCCTGCTTCCCACAGGCGTAACCAAGCTTCCCCAGTGCAATGCTTTGTGTTTCAGTGAGAAAAGTTGAACCAGTGGCTGTTAACAAACTGAAACTTTCTGTTCTGCTACAAGCAGCCCAAAAAATCTTTGTCGGACACACTGGCTACCAAGTGTGAAAATTAGTAAAGAAAGAAGGAAAGGTTTCTCTTGAACCTGTCTCCATAGCTCATGCCCTGCCATGGGCCAACATTGGAATCTGAGTTACTGAACATCTAAGGGCCAATCCTGCCCTGATTCCCACTCCTGACCCCAATTCTCTTACATATTTTGCATTTGGACCTCACAGAGCATTCATTTACATTGGATTTACGTACAGGCTGTGCAACACAGATTTGTGTTGCACCCCAGAGATCTGCAGCATAACACAAGGGTAGAATTTTGCCCTCGCTTGGGAACAAGGCAATACCTTCAGTGCTTATGCCAAAATTGTCTCCGATTCCAATGCCTGCTTGTACAGGATATATAAATCTGTCTTCCATGTAGGGGCATTTTGAGAATTAATTCACGCAGAGCATTTTGTAGAGGAAGGGCAGCGTCCATGCTAAATGCTACTGTGACCATGACTTCTCTGGGTATAAGTGCACATCGGCTACTGTCCATTTGCACCAACCCTTTTTCCGACACTCAGTCTCATTTCTAACACTGTCCTGCCAGCTTACTGCAAGCAACCATCTCTAATATGGCGTGGGTTGCAATGCAGCCCTGCAACCTGTATTTCTCATATGTGTCCTCCAAAATGTGCATATCTTGGCCACCCTAGAGCCACGTGCGGCTCTCAGGCAGCTTAAGTGCAGACCAGGGCCAGTCTCAATGCTTCTTTCATGGGCCTGTTTCTTACTTCATGGCACCCAGGTCTCAGCAGCTGAAACACAGCTGCCCCTGAGAATCTTAGGGGCCAGGACTACAGAGAACCGGCTCCTTCAGTCAATCACAAAGTAATAGAGGCAGGGAGGCTAGAGGGTCGGCCTGGGAGACGCCTCAAAGGGGCATACATGTGCCTTGTGGCTCTCAGCCATATGAAGATTTTTGCCACATGAAGAGACCTCTTCTGACAAAATGTAATCCTTCTCGTCATCCTTGTTGTCAGAATTCTGCAGGGCTCTCAGGTTTCAAACCTGGTACAAAGTTAGGAGTCTTAGGCCGTTTTTAGACGAGCGCGGCGGCGCCCGCGCTTGTTTTTCAAAAGACCCGGCAGTCCGTTCTACACGTGCCGCTGACACCGAATACGTGCATGCGCGGGCAATGCGCATCCATTTCCGGCTGCGTATGACCAGCCTCGATCGCCGACCCAGTCAGTTCGCAGCCGGAAATGGATGCACATCGCCCGCGCATGCACGTATTCGGTGGCAGTGTCATGTGTAGAACAGACTGCGGGGTCTTTTGAAAAACAAGCGCGGGCGCCGCCGCGCTCATCTAAAAACGGCCTTAGCCACTGCACCACTGAAGGGTACTGATAAGGAATGGAGGATAATAATGATTCCAGGCTATTTAGCCTGCATCCCCAGATCTCCCCACTCACAGGGAGCCAAGTGGCTTACTGGGTTCTGGGCATCTGATAGGCCCAGGAATCCTATAAAAGGTCATTAGGGCAACCTCAAAGAGTTTGCAACAACCAGAAGGTTTCTGGTAATGACTGAGAGCCCTGAGCTCCTGTCCCTGGCTCCCTGACAGTTCCTGTCCTTGGTTCTTGTTCTAATTCCCACCTCCCTTACTTGATGATCTTCTAGGCATGAACTACACCCTCCAGCGCAGACAACATGAGCCCAGTGGCTTACCAAGCCCTTGTGTTGCCGCTCCCACCGTGCAGTCCAAGTCCCCATGCCAGACTGGCTGGGAACCCGATTCTCTTGGAGCACTTCTTAATCTTTCAGTCCATCTTTTGACTACAATTATGCTGCATTTTTGACACTTATCTGGTCAACATCCAAAATTCCCCAGTTGAAAGGAATGAGCCTGGGACAAGAATTGGGAGATCTCTAGAGTTCTACTCCTGGATCAACCATCCATTTATTTATTTAACTTCCTTGCTTAACTTTCTCCATTTCTAAAACAAGGATCTATATCTTTTTTACAAGGGTGTAGTGAGGATTGATTCATTATTTAAATGTTTGTGTAATGAATTATGAAAGTGCTAATTATTATTTTTCTCATCCTCCTCAAACCAGAAGGGTGAATCACTGATCCATTTCAGATCTCAGCTTGCCTTCAAGGTATTGATGCTTTGGCAGATTACAAGACGCGAGCTCCTCCTACATATTCTGTTCCTCCAACAATGCAAAGAAATAAAGAGCAACTTTGTGGAGTTTTTTCTTGCTTAGAGTCGTTCTAATCAAAAGAGGAATTAAAACACAATTACACCTACAACACATATAGCAAAACACATGTACAGAACCATAATATATCTACTGCCTTACAATCCATAGCTTCATTACTTAACAAGTAACCATGGTCAGTTATCTATTTTGTACATTTAAAATTATTAACTAGGGGCGGGAAAACCGGTAAATCCGGGGTCCAATAATGCCGGTACCGGGCGTACCGGCATTATCGGATTCGACCCGGTAAATCCGGCCCAGGTACCGGATTTTTTTACATTGCAGCCATTTAAAAATGGCTGCAATGTAAAAACTTAAAGCCCCAAGTTAAAAAAAAACAAAACTCCCCGAGTCCAGGCTGCGCGGGTGGAAGGGGGGACACCCCCCACCCACCCTGCCCAGCCTGGATTTTTGTTTTAAAAAAGACTCAGAGGCGAGCCCACCCCCCAGCACCAGCGGCCACGGCGTCCCCGCAGCTGCCGGTAAGTATGACCCGATCCCTGGGGGGGGTGTTTAACACCCCCCCACCCCCCAGGGATCACCCCTACTAAAGTTCATAGCATTAGCTTGCTTACCTTGCGGAGCTCTGGGTGCGGCGGCGGCGGGCGGTCCGGCGGCCTCAGCGCCGGCTGTGGCTGCCGGCGTCAGAGACGCTCTAGGCC
>QEPC01008233.1:5980668-5992945 GCA_003113815.1 Sphenodon punctatus | reverse complement strand
CCCCCCCCCCGTTTAGATAATTAATTAACTTACCAGTGATGGCAGCAACAGCTGCTCCGTCCAGCGCGCTTGTACTTCCTGGCCCCTCCCGACGGGGCCTCTCAGGGCGACGCAGCCGGATGACGTCATCAGGCTGCGTTGCCCTGAGACCCCGTCGGGAGGGGCCAGGAAGTACGAGCGCACTGGACGGAGCAGCTACTGCTGCCATTACTGGTAAGGCAATTCCTTTTCTAAAAGGCAGGGGGGGAGTCAAGCAAGCCCCAGCAGCTGGGGAGGGGAAACCCCGGCAGCTGGGAAGCCCTGAGGGTTTGACCAGTGCGGGGGGAGGGGGGAGGAGACAAGACAAGCCCCGCATGGTAAATCGCGCTGAGGCGCAGAATTGGGCCCTGACTTCCGCAGAATTTTTTTTTAAATTCCGCGGAAGAATCGGGGCCCTGAGCATAACCCCGTTTGCACCGGTGGTACTTCCGACTTCCATCTCCTTTCCCCTGCCACGTCTTTGGCTTGTAGGAGCACCGCCGCCGCACCGTCAGGTGTGAATGTGGTCTTTGTCTTAACATCTGCTGCTTGTTAAAACCATCTGTGCTACAGATAGGCAGGCATGTGTATTGCTTGAGGAAATCGGACTGAGTCCATTTCGGTGGTGATGCAGAATTTTCCCCTTGTCATCCAATGTACATCAGGATTAAAGTACCCCAGAATGAGCTAACAGTTCCACAGAAGCATATAAAAAAGACAATGTCCCCATGTCAAAGTGCTTACAATCTAAGGTGCTGATTAGTGCAGAAACAAGAATCCTTTGCATCTTTGCGAGAACGTACGAGATTTTCGCAGCCCCACATGAGATCTCACCAAGATTTTTGACAATCTCAAATGCGCATTTTGCATGTGAAAAATGGCAATTTCTGCACATGCGCAGCCCCTGGCAACCATTTTGCGCATGCACCGAGTGGTTTTTTTTTTATTTAGGGTTCTTGAGAATCTCGTGAGATTCTCGTTGCCCTTAAAACACTCTGTGCATGCGCAAATGGCCACCAGGGGCTACGCATGTGCAGAAATGACCACGGCGGCCATTTGCACATGCGCAGGGCTGGTGTTTGGCCGTGTGAATTTTGTGCAAGAACAGGTCAAGAATCAGCTGATTCTCTACTTGTTCTCACAAATCTTGGCAAGAAGCCAATTCTTACTGAGATTTAGCAAGAATGTGAGGGCATGTTTCAGCCCTAGTTCTGATCCTGAAATTGAACGTAGGCTCACCCTTGTGCCCATATGGAGTCCCAGCAAAGTCAAAGGGGATGTATGCTTATGCACAGGAGGTGTTTGTATATGGGATAACTTTATACCTGGCGGGATGAAAAAGTACAAATCAATAGTCACCTTTCCAGTAGCTTCAATGGATTTTGAATCAACACCTTGAAATTCTCTTTTAATACTTGTAGCTGCCAGATCATCTACGAGAAGGGAGTCAGTTAAACATTAGTTTTGTGAGGCGTTTCAACATATGGACATGCCAAAATGGCAGTCATCTTTTGATGAAGGGGGATGGGATGAGGAAAGTCACATAGTGAAGTTTCTTCACATAACAAATTATTTAAGTTTAAGTTTAAGTTTATTCAGACAGGCACAAGGCCACAGCCATAGACAAACAAAAACATACAAAGTTATATATAAAACATACAACATTTAAAGAAAACAAATAAAATCAGCTACAAACAACACTTATATCAATCGAACAACTTAAAATGCACAAAGTGGTCCCCTCTTCCCATTGCGAGTATCAAAAAATTTATTACAAGGCAAATAATTTCCTGATTACTATCGGCAAGTAAATAATCAGATTTAGCAGCATCTGACCTCCCTGGAAACCTATCAAATACAGGCTGGAAATATTGCAGACTAAGGGCATCGTACAAGTGGCACTTCAGCAACATTTGCTCATTTGTTTCGTGCTCCAAATAATTAAAAGGTCAGAGACTAGATCAGAAGGGCACCCCAGCGAGACGTCCCACCCAAACCTGGATAGGAAGGGCATTGAAACGCGCCGCCATATAAAGCCACTTTTCCCTAGCTGAATCATCGTTAGCAAGGAAAGTCGCTAACATGTCTATTGGAGGGGCCAAATTCAGGTAGTGACTAATATGCAGTGATACCCCTACCCTAGCCCTTTCATTCTGATATTGGATATCTCCCCAACACTGCTTAATTTCAGCTCTAGCTAGCCACAAATCCTTGGATAAGAGATACTCCCTAGACAATCCCATAACAACCAGCTGTGCTTCAACTTCCACGAACCATTTACCTCTAAATGAGTCAATTGTAAGATACCAAAAAAGGCCCTTGGAGCTAGGGTCCAAGACCCTACACCAATATTTATAAGCCAAACCCCATGCTCTGGAGGACCATGCTAGCTGTCCTAATTCCATGTGGATAGCAGCTAACGGAGTTCCCCCTGGAGCCCTAAGAAGTGCTCTCAAAAACACTGATTGAACCTTATCAACATCCGCTGTACAAAAGGGGGCCCACAGCTCAGCCCCAAAAAGGGACTGAGCTGTTACTTTAGCATTGAAAGCCTGGAGAACCATCTTAAAAGCTATCCTTCCAGAGTGGTGGAAAAAATTTAGAATGACCAGGGCAGATCTCTTTGCCACTAAAGCTACACCTTCCAAGTGGGCCTTCCAGGTACCCGAATAATGGAAGGTAAGACCCAGATATCTGAAGGACCGCACTTGAGTAATTTGGGCACCCTCAACCCACCAGGAGTGCCAATTTCGCCTCAGGGATTTGGCAAACACTATTACTTTCGATTTTGCAGCGTTGAGAACCAGGTCATTCTCCCTGCAATATCCCACAAAAGCTTCCAGTTGACGCCTTAAACCGACCTTGGTCTGGGATATTAGAACAAGGTCATCTGCGAATAGGAGACAGCCTATAGGTCGGGAAGCTAAACACGGGGGGGAAAACTGAGGTTGGGTCATAGGGGGAACTACATCGTTAAAGAAAATGTTGAAAAGAGTGGGGGCAAGGGGACACCCCTGTCTCACACCCCTACTTACTGGTACCTCTGTTGAAATATAGCCTGATGCCCCCAACTTAATGACTAATGTAGAGTCCGCATAGAGAGTCTGAATCAGTGCCAGCAGCCTCCGGTCCTCAAGGAAAGAGGCCAATTTGGACCACAGGATGGCCCTATTGACCGAGTCAAAGGCCATCCTGAGGTCCAAAAACACCTCATAGAACCAGCGATTAAGGTGCATATATTTCTCCAAAAGGTAGGACAGTATGAAACATTGGTCAGTTACTGATCTGGACCTCTGGAACCCCGCCTGCTTGGGGTGAATAATATTAATTTTAGCTATCCATGTTTCTAACTTTCCCAGAAGCAGTTTCGCGTATAATTTGCTAATAACGGGGGGAGTAAGCTAATTGGCCGATAGTTGGCTGGGTCGGCATAGGAGCCCTTCTTATCAATTGGGACAACCAGGGCCCGAGCCCAGATTGAAGGAACAGAACCCGATTTATTAATGGCAGTAAACAAAACCGTGAGGATAGGCACCCACCAGTCCCTGTACTGCATTAAAAATTCTGCATGAATTAGGTCTTGGGCAGGGGCCCTGTTCTTCTTGCATGTATCAATTCAATCATGAACTTCCTGCTCACTAACCTCTGGCCACAGAGGGGAGTCATCCAAGCAGATAGCTGACTGATCACTCTGGACTGAGATCACTGTGGGACTGTAAATGTCCAGGAAATATCTGGTCCAAACTTGTGAGGGAACGGGTGATAACTGTCTACCGACAATTACCCTCTTACCTGAGTTCAGCAATCCCCAAAAGTTACGTGAATTCCCAGCAACTGCTGCCTCCAGGACCCCTCTCCAAAATAAAGCGTCTTCTTACTTTTTATTATGAGGCCCTTTTAGCCTCATAATAAGTAGTGGGTAAGGAAGAAACCTGACCCTGACGGTACCCCCAGTAAATTGCCTTAACCCGAGACCTAGCCCCACGACACTAACCATCGAACCAAACCTGGTTCTGGTAGGGTTGGCATGTTGGCGGGAATGATCTCGCATAGAGAAGACGCTGAGCACTATAGGAAAGCTGATCAAATTTGGCTACGACTTGGGAGCTGTCAAGCCCCTGCAGTATACTAGATCTGAGCTGGCTTACTTCAGGATCTCCCATCCAGCCAACCAAGGAAGGGTGGGAGATTTTGTCCCATCTAGCAGCAACCAGTCTCCCCTGCTTTATGGTCTTCCTCGTAGCCCACACCAGAGAATGTAGACTGGGTGCCGCAAGGAAATCCATCCTTTAGAGAGATTTCAAAAAGGAGAGGCAAATGGTCGCTACGTTGCTCCCTCCCTCCCTCAAAATTAGTTAGAAGGGGCAATACATTTGGGGACACAATCACAAAGTCAGTCACACTAGAGCCCCTTGGGCCCAAGAACGTATATTCCCCCTGCTTATCACTACAACATGCCCCACTTAGAAAAAACAAACCACACCCCACTATTAGCTTTGTCAGGCGTAACCCTGCCTCATTAATTATATGGTCCTTGGAGTGTCTAACGCCCAAGGGAAATTCCAAGGAAGGGAGGGGGAAATTGCAGTATACAGCCAGCTCTTCATCAGCTCTCCCACGCCTAGCGTTAAAGTCCCCCAGCATGATAAAAAAAAAACCTGGCTAGGCGGCTTGGACATTGCGGTCAAACACTGAAAAAGCACAGAGCTTACAATTGCCCTGTGATTCGCTCGCCAGCTATCGGCCAGTCTCTAACCTTCCCATTTTAGGGAAGGTTATTGAACGGGTGGTGGCTCAGCAGCTCCAGGAGCATCTAGATAGCCTCAGCTTCCTAGATCCCTCCCAGTATGGCTTTCGCCCAGGGTATGGCACTGAGACTGCACTTGTGACCTTGGTCGACGACCTGCACCGGGAGATGGACCAGGGACGTTTGACCTTATTGGTCCTATTAGATCTCTTGGCAGCTTTTGACATGGTTGATCATGAGCTGTTGGTGACTCACTTGCAGGACCGGGCAGGATTGTGTGGGACGGTTCTACAATGGTTCTGTTCCTACCTAGCTGGTAGGACCCAACGAGTGATGCTGGGGGATAAGTCCTCTTCCCACTGTGACCTCTTGTGTGGTGTCCCACAAGGTTCTATTCTGCCCCCGCTCTTGTTCAACGTGTACATGAAGCCATTAGGTGAGGTCGTAAGGCGGTTCGGAGTGAGTTGTCATCAATATACTGATGACACTCAGCTGTACCTCTCACTTTTATTGGAACCAAGCCTGGCAGTCTCTGTGCTTTTTCAGTGTTTGATGGCTGTGGGAGACTGGATGAGGCAGAGCTGACTGAAGCTGAAACCTGACAAGACGGAAGTAATGTTGGTGGGGAGAGCGGTGAGTGTGACTCCCCCCATCATTGACTGAGTTTGTCCCCCGCTGGTCTCCCAGGTGCGGAGTCATGGGGTGTTCCTGGATTCCCGCCTCTGCTTGGATATCCAGGTGGAGATGATGGCAAAGGGGGTTTTCCGGCAGCTACATCTGGTTCGGTGGCTTCAGTCTTATGTCTCGGACTCTAACCTGGCCACCTCAAGACTGGACTACTGCAGCGCGCTCTATGTGGGGCTAACCTTGGTGATGGTCCGGAGGCTGCAGCTGGTGCAGAATACGGCGGCCCAACTCCTTACAGGAACGGGTCGCCGGGAGCACATTACATCAGTGCTCTGTTCTCTGCACTGGCTGCCTATCTTCTTCCAGGCCCGATTCAAGGTGTTGGTTCTCACCTCTAAAGCCTTACATGGCCTTGGCCCCACCTATCTGCGGGGCTGCCTCACTCCCCGAGTCCTGGTTTGGCCCCTGCAGTCCGCTGCTGGTGCCGTCTCGGAGGTCCCCCGAGTAAATGGGGGGGGGGAGCATTATGGAGAGGGCATTCTCAGTGGCCGCATCTCAGCTGTGGAACTCCCTCCCAGAGGAGGCTTGCCTGGCCCCAGACCTGCTGACTTTTTGTCAGGCTTGTAAAACCTGGCTGTTCCGCCAGGCATTTGATGGAGGGAATGGGTGAGAGAGGGAAGATGGGATGATGGGGGGGATTTTATATTATGTTATATTTTAATTGAATTATTATTGTTATTTTGTTTTTATTTGTTGTAAGCCGCCCCGAGCTGCCTGTGGTCAGAGAGGGCGGGGTGTAAGAATTTTAAATAAAATAAATAAATAAATAAATGGGGCCCAAAATGTGGAGAAGTACAAAGGGGCTGTTGGAAAGACTTTGTTTGGGGTTTTAAAAAATTATGTCTGTGGTGGATTTTAGGCATTAAATGGTCTGAGGGGAAAACAAGCAAGGAATTGTATAGAAGGACACAAGACGCGCCCATCGGGGTTATCGAAAGAAAACTGAAACACCGCCGGACCAGTCAGACTTTGAAAAAACCAGACACTAATGTTGAAATGCAATAGCACTACAAAGGAACTTCAGGAAACATGAATGAAAGAAAGACTAAAGAAATCCTGGCAAAAAGGAATCTACCACAAGCAGAAACCTGTGTTCAGTGAATACGGATCCCTAATCATGAGGTAAAGGATTTTGGTCTGGCCTGAGAGAAAGGTTTAAGAGTGAGTCAAAGATAGATGGGTGGAAGATCATCATGGAAGACTTATGATCCTGTTGGACAGAAGAGGATTAATCAGCGAAGGGCACAACCTTTCATCCGTTAAAGTTAATGATTAATTATTATATTTTAATCTTTTTTAAAAAATTAAAAAATTAATGGCTCAGGTCTCACAGACTTTAATGGACAATTGTACCCTAAGTGAAGTGTGAACAAAAAGATGATCTAGATACAGAGGCTAATGGGGTGCTTTTTGAAATCTTTGGATTAAATTGGTGAGTCATGATTTTTAAGATATCTAAGCTGTAAAAACAGATTCTACTTACGTATCATTTTTATAACACTCCCAGTCATATGCAGCGCTGCACAGATACACATAACATCAAGGATGTTCCCTGCTCCAAGGAGCGTACCATCTAGTTAAGTCACAGACAGTTAAAAACAAGGGGCATCGTATGAATCATGTACTACAGGATGCAGTTTATTCAGTCATTAATTTATTGAAAGGTATTTTAATCAAAATCTAGAAGGCTATGATATGTATATAGCCTGGGTTCATGAATTAAAGCTAACCTCAAAGAAGTGAGTCTTTAGGCAGGCCTTGAATATGGACACGGTATCACAGGGACAGGCGGGACATTTGTCCCGGGGCCCATGCTGCTAGGGGGGTCCAAAAATTATCCCTATGGTAACTAAGCCCAAAGGCAGAGTCTGGCTGCATTTATTTATTTTTTTGACCTGCCGTACTGCCGGCGGCATTGGGACCCATGGTCACCCTCACACCGGAAGCAGCCTTGGCTGTGACCCCACCCCCTGGTGCCCGCCCTCGGCTGCACAGCGCGGGAAAGCAATCAATCTGTGGGCACGCGCCAGCGTTTCCGGGAGCACCCAAGGCAGCCAGGAGTGCAGCGCGGTGTGGTGATGCAGAACCAGCACGTAGCAGATGGAGTGAGGCTGAGGCCGGAGTCATGGAGGAAGAAGGGGCCCCCTGGCTCTGTCCTGCTGCTCTTTTCCTAGGAGACCTGGACCCCGACGAAAGGAGTTGCAGCAGCTGCAGGACTCGTAGTGCCAGCAGAGCCCTCTGCAGAGGAAGAGAGGAGCCTGGAGTGTACGTCTACAGAGCGAGGAGGAGGTCAGAGCAGAGCAGACTCCATTCTCAGGCAGAGGTGCAGCCTGCTACGCACAGCAGCGACGGTGGGTGGCTGGCAGGCATTCCATCCGACTCGGGGCCAAACCCCCACAGTGTTGGCCTGCCCCGCCGGCGGGGACCTGGGGTGAAGAGCCAAGCCAGTCTGCCTGCAAGACTCTGAGCCAGACCCCGGGAGGCAGTGCCCGCCTTGCCTCAGTGCCTGGAGTCCAACCTGAGGCTGTGTCCAACAGTGCAGTGTCCCCTTCTCCAGCAGCAGCAGGTCCAACAACACAGCAGTCGTGGTTGGTGACTACCAGGGATTTGGGGAAGCAGTTTCCTGGGCCCAGGCAAAAGTGCCAGCAAAGAAGGCAAGGTGAGTATTTTGTTTGTTTTTTCTCCAGTCTCCTGAACTTGCAGAAGTAGCTGGGTTATCTGCTCTGTGTCATCTTCTGCCAGCACTCAGGAATATCTTCCCAGGACAGTGAATAACCCCAGTGAGGCCTAAACATAGTGGACTTGGCCCATTAGGATCCACATTCAGTGTGTACCGCACAACTTGTCCATATATCTCCTTATCTTCCCCCCTCATCCTTCCTCTCCTTCCTCACTGTCAATAATTATTGATGGAGTCACCATCCTGCCTGTCTCCCAAGCCCGTAGCCTAGGCTTCATCTTTGACTCAGCCCTTTCTTTTAAACCCTACATTGACTCTGTTGCTAAATCCTGTCGCTTCTCCCTCCATAACATTGCTAAGATTCGCCCTTTTCTCTCTGTCTCGTCTGCCAAAACTCTTGTTCATGCTCTGGTCATCTCTCGCCTCGATTACTGTAACCTCCTTCTCACTGGCCTTCCCCGGTCTCACCTTTCTCCCCTCATCTCTGTCCAAAACTCTGCTGCCAGGGTCATCTACCTCGCCAGTCGCTTCGACCATGTGCAGCCCCTCCTCTCTTCGCTTCACTGGCTTCCCCTTCCTGAACGAATCCTGCACAAGCTCCTAGTCTTCACCTATAAAGCTCTTCACAACCTTGCTCCCCCCTACCTCTCTGCACTTATCGCCCTCCATACTCCAGCCCGTGCACTTCGCTCCTCCTCTGTCCCTTCTCTCACCCTTCCACGCCTTCCCTGCTCCCCTAAGCGCCTTCGTCCCTTCTCACTTGCTGCCCCCCATGCCTGGAACTCCCTCCCTGTCCACATCCGCCTTGCCCCCTCCCTTCATACCTTCAAATCTCTCCTTAAAACTCACCTCTTTCGCTCTGCTCTGTCTGACTCTTTATCCTGCTGAGCCACTATTCCTATACCTACGATCTGTTTACCCTTATCCTTGCCACATGGACCTGCCTGCTGTCATTCTCATCGTAACCAAGCCAAGTACGTGCACTTGAGACCTCGCATCTTCATGAATGTTAGACCCCTTGTCTCTCCCTCTGTTCCCCTTCCTATGTCTCTCCCCCAGCTCCTGTCTCTCAGATTGTAAGCCCTAGGGGCAGGGACTGTGTCTATTGTATTTCTTTGTAAAATGCCAGGTACGCTGCTGGTGCTATATAAATGTTTGTTAATAATAATAATAATTAATAATAAATTAATATACCCAGCCATTCCAAAAGGAGTATCCAAAACTCTACCTCAGATGTCCAGAGACAGAGGGAGTGTGCACTCCTTTATATAGGCCAAATAGTATTTGTGCTCTCCATTGTTGGCTTTGGTCAGAGTAAGTGGCATGTCATGTGGTTTGATGGCAAAAGACCTTCAACTTCTACTCATTTGCCATTTGTTTAATTTAAATTTTGGGTGCTGAAAACAGCTAGCAACAACAGATGCTTTCAACATGTAGCACCCAAGACACTTGCCTAATACTATAGTAGATGATGATGAAGAGGAAGAGCCAAATGTTTTAATACTGTAAGAAACTCTATCCGTGAGCACATTTATCAGGTTCTGTTCTTTGGCTTTAGATGGTTACTTAGCTGAATAAATTTAAGGTGGTTACTCATCTGAATAAATTAAAGGGGTTTTTTGCACTATAATCTATAGTTGTGATAAGCTTCAATGGCAGTTGCAGCAGTATATTGGGGGAATGAGCCGTGCTTTAAACTAGTGCCTGAAGGGCTCCAGCTGTTGAAATCATCTGATTAACGAGAATCTTCGCTTTAATTTTTGAAGGGAGTTGCTAGCTTGTGTAGTTGTGTATAAGTGTTTGGAAAAGTGAATTCAACATCTTTCTTGCAGTTGCAACTTCCTGAGTCTGCAGAAAACCATAAGCATGAACCTAAAAAGCATGAACTGCTCTTTGCATTGGAATGTGATGTTCATGCCAAGAATTTGGGTGGCACTCAGAATCCTAGCTCCAACACTTGGGAGATGTGGTTCTGTAGAATGTTTTATTTTTCATATTAGAACCATGACAAGGAGAAGCATTTATTTATTATAAAATATATGTTGATGCACAGCAGAGAGAGTTCTTAATTCTGGTTAGTGGAAAATTAATTGAAGGTTGGGACTCCTGGATTCTGTTCTTGAGCTTGTTGCTGTTGCACTTCCCATCTTGGACAAGTCATGTAACCTGTTTCTAAGCCTGCATATCCCTCTATAAAGTAGGCCTAACAACATTTAACTGCCATAGGATAGTGGTGTAACTTAATGAACACTCTGATTTTTGTGGATGAAATCATGTAAATACAAATTGTAGTTGCCTTTCAGTCTTGACTATGATTTTGTTACACCAGGTTTTTCACAGCTAGTATTTAAGCTATCCTCTTTCATCTCAAATTGTGTTATAAACAAGTTTGCCTATATGCTAGTAGTACCTTAAGTTATTAAAAGTGAATGAACTCAAAAATTTTAAAAAATCCACTCTGTTTTTGAGTACCTTTTACACAGGATGATGGAAAATTAATACAGCTAGTTTAATTTTTGTATTTAGCCAGTTTCTTTGGGTTTCAATATTTAGACTAAAATATTGAATTTTTTCTTTGATTTAGGTGTATAAATTCTGGAACTTAAACTTGATCCAGATTTAAATTGCCAGATTCTTTTTCAACCAGCATCTTGTGCTTCAAGTGTAAGCAGTGCACACGAGTCAGGGGAGACAATGGTGACTGGGGGGCGGGAGAGTTCATTTCTTGTCCCTGGGCCCATTCCAACCTAGCTATGCCTCTGACAAGGAGGGGCCCGGATGCACCACCTCAGGAAGTTTGTTCCAGGCATGCGGTGCAGTGAGGTGAAAGACAGAGTTGGGAGTTGGCAATGGAGGAGAAGGGTGCAGATAAGAGCATCTTGCATGATGAATGGAGATCATGAGAAGGGGTGTTCAGGGGAGACAAGGGAGGAGAGCTAGTGAGGGGCTGCAGAGTAAAGACATTGATAGATGAGTAGAAGAAGTGTGAATTGTATGCAGAAGCAGATGGGGAGCGGGTGTAGTGACTTGAGGAGAGGGGTTACATGGTCACAGAGGCATGCAAGGCAGTTGAGTCTCACAGCTGAATTTTTGATAGACTAGTGGAGATGGATGGTTCAAGGAGCAGGTTACAATGGTCTAAAATGGGAGGTGATGAGAGAATGGATAAGGGTTTGGGTAGTGCGTTCAGAAAGGGACAGATTTTGGCAGTGTTATAAATAAAGAAACTACAAGTTTTGGCAGTGTTTTGGATATGAGCAGAGAAAGAGCGAGAGGAATCAAAGATGACCCCAAGGCAGCAGGCTGAGGGGACAGGAAGGATAACTCTCGCAGCATCCTCTGGAATCATCATCCGAGGCTGCTGGAAGAAGTATGCAGACAAGCTGCAACCTCCTGTCCCACAGGTCAAAGGCGCATAGGGTTGCAAAAGATAAACCTCTTTGCACTAGGGAATGTGATCATGCTACCAAACCACTCCAGCTCTTCTTGTGAGCATTGTTTTACTGATATTTGTGTGTTTTAAAATATTTATTGTCTACTAGGGCTACAGACCAGTCAGCCTGACATCAATACCTGGAAAAATTCTAGAGCAGATTATAAAGCAGTCAATCTGTAAAGCATTTAGAAAACAATGCTGTGATTAATAGGAGTCAGCATGGGTTTGTCAAGAACAAGTCATGCCAGACTAATCTTATTTCCCTTTTTGATCACGTTTCTAATTTAGTAGATCATGAGACTGCCTGGAGTCCCATGACAGAGTCTGGAGTCCCAGAAGGGACAAACTTGGTCTGAATGCGAGCCGGGCGGCTGAGCATTCACTCCAAGTGCGCCGCTGGGAAATGAAATTTCTCTGAGCAGCAGCTTTGCATTGAGTCCTATGGGCTCAATGCAAAGTCTCGCCTGGGTGTTCAGTGGAGGTGCTTGGCGGCAAGATGTGCTGTAGTGCGCATGCTTGAACTGACTCAGTCAGTTGAGTATGTGCGCTGCAGCACATCTCGCCAGCAAGCACCTCCACTGAACGCAGTGAACTAACTGCCTGGTGCCAGTCCCCGATGACGGTGAGTAAACACGCGCGGCGGGGTGTGTGTGTGTGTGTGTGTCGGGGAGCAGAGGCACTGGGGCAGGGGGGGAGAGCGGCGGGGGGG
>QEPC01008233.1:5956479-5977856 GCA_003113815.1 Sphenodon punctatus | reverse complement strand
GAAAGAATACTTTACTGATAACATAAACCCAGCATCACAGGCTACAACCATGTGAGGTATTTTGAATCCTTGAGCAAAAGCAATTGATCAGAACAGTTTAGGCACAATGGCCTTTTTAGAAGCATCTGGCCTAAACTGGTCCCTCAGATCTAACATTCAATTACTCACAGCTTCAGGTGCTCCTTTGCCTTGCAGCAAAGGGGTTCAGTCCTTAGGTTCAGTTTAGTCCAACCAGGCCAGGAGCCATTCCCTTAGCTCCTCAGCACCAGGTCAGTGTCCAGAGCAAACAGCAGACAAAATGGAAGAGAGCCCCTGAGAGGTGTGGCTTTTCTTTTTAAAAGCCCCCTACCCCTCAACTGTGATTGGTCCTTGGGAGGCCACCTGGCTGTAACTTCTCCTGGTATTGCGAAATCCTGCCTAGTAGCAACTGGAAGTCAGGGTGTCAGTGAAGGTCAGCTGGAAAGGGCAGGGTTTCTCCTGGCAGCTTCTGCCACATTGGCTGCTGGGCAACTGCAGAGTCCGAGGCTGCACCGGGGGGAGCAAGCGGCCCCACGGCGGGACTTGAAGTCGGGGCTCGGCGTTTCGGGCCCAGCTGTCCCCGCGGCTGCCGGTCCTGGGGGCGGACCCTGACACTTTGGCTCATTTTTTAATGAAAAAATAGTTCTACCCAGTCTCTAAGAGGCAGCCTAGCAGAATGCATAAGAAAAAGAGGGCTGTTTTATCTCATAACATCTTGCGCCCTTCTCACCATACCTTCTACAGGTATTCAGACTCTTTATTACAGTGGCTCCCAAAAATGTTTCCTGCCTCACCCCATTTTGAGACTTAAATATAATCACATATCCTCAGAGAGCAACAGAGATATGCAAGGATCTAGCAAATATCAGTCTGGATTGTGACCCCACCTGCAGATGATGTGACCACACTTGAGGTCTCAACTCACAGTTTGGGAATTGTTTTATATGACAGAATTGCTTGGAGCCAGGACCCAGAGAATTTTGGGGGATGGAAAGGGAGCAAGTCACAGAAGTGATTCCATACCCTGTTAGCCTGGGTCCATGGGCAAGGGCACTCCACGCTGGCAACACAGTGAATGAGAAAAGTCATTGATGTTGCCTGTAATTTTATAAGCAATTGAGGTTTTATTACAAATGTTTTCTCCTGACCTTTCCTGCAAGTTTTTTAAAAGCCCAGTGCAGAATTGTACATTGTAATTGTGACGAGGATCAGAACCATCCAATTGTTACTTCCCACCTCTATCTATTTTGAGAATTGCTGTATTTATTTGCAAAAAATGTCGGCGGAATGACATTTATTTAAGTGACGTAAATGAATTGCATCTGAGAGTGGTTCATTGTCCAGGCCTGCTCAAATAGAACTCTTTGTTTAGGCCAACATTCAGTATGAAGTACAGTTGTTTGTGACATGCTTACGGGCATTGTACTCTTAGGAGACCGGGCTCCGTCAGCAGCTGGAGATATCTATAGGTAAGGCCGACACAGCAAAATGTGATGACAGTTCTGTAGGTGACACTTTGAATCAATCCTGAACGAATGCCTTAGAACAACGTTAGGGGCTACCCTGCTGTTGGAAGAGAACCTTTCTTCACTTCCTGCCCACACAATTGCTGTGAGCAGATGAACAGAAAATGTTGCCATTAAAGGTTGTGACAGTCAATGGCTTAGTCAAACTGGACCTCTGAGGGTGCAGACAGACGAGCTGCACGGACTCGATCCCTACGTGGCCCTGTGGCGGGCAATTGGCCCCGCCGCATTGTTGGGCCAGCATAGGGAGCAGGGCACACGAGCATGGGGAAGCCGGGCAGCTTAGTCAAAGTTGCCAGGCTGGAAGGGGTCTTGAGATTTTCCTGAGGATGCATCGTGGAGCACCTGGCTGCTTGCTTCCCCTCTTCCCCCCGCACAGCGAGGGGCAAACATCTGGCGGACCCTGGGCACATGAGTCACTTTGTTTCTTGGTTACTGATAATGGTATGGAATTCATAAATACTGTATGGGGGAATTTAAGAGGTTTATGCATTTTAATCCATGTCACTGAATATTGAGAATTAAAGCTTAAGTGTGAATGAGTGGAGTGTGAGTTAATGCTGTTCTATGGAGGATTTCATTCATTTCTCAGACTTTTAATGTTTCTCATGTTGCATATCTTGTGATGACCCATACACAGCAGGTTACATGATGTTTGATTGCTGCAAATCTGGTAAGTCTGAATTTATTGGTCTTAGATTTTTGTGGGATGACTATCAGAAATGTTAAGGGGTTCAATGCATGGTAATATAAGGAGGTGAATGGTGAGAATAGGAGCTTAAGTGTTCATTTTCATGCTTTGTGGCATTTGAGGGTTTTTTTATACTCAACATTCCTAAATACATATTGTACGTAATACTTGTAGCTTAATGTTCATAACTGATAGGTTTTTTGCTTTTGCAAATTTCATAAAGTAAGGTCGCTTTGTGTTTATATTTTGTTCTACTTTTACTCTTGAATCCAATATTGCACTGACTTTATTTTGATTTACAAATATAAAATTATTTTAACTAAGCCTTGTGTGCTTGTGTGATACTGACATTGGGTGACACAGTTATTAAGGGAGCTCCCGGTTAGAGACTCGGACGAACCTTTAAATCCTATTTCTGTGTTTTGGGAAACTCTTGGGTACAGGTGACAAGGAGAGTGAACTCTTTACAGGCTCGAGAAGTTCTGGAGGGAGCTGGATCCAGTAGGCAATGTAAGTGAGGAAACTGAGTCACGGTCAGCCTGGAGTGGGATAGAGGAGCTCCAATCCCACCATAGTGGTGAGCCAGTACAGTGAAAACCCCTTAACTGTGTACCAATGCGTAGGGACTGAAATGTGGAGTTGCCAGCTCCTGCTGACACTCGCCTCCTAGAATTGGGGCAAGCAGGCAAAAATTGAGCAAGAGTGCTGTGTTCGTTGTTTTGTTTTTTTTCATTTCTGCTGTTGGAGATGGGATGCTGGGCTAGATGGACATTGTTCTGACCCAATCTGGAAGTTCTTAACAGCTAATATCGTTAGCAGTCTGAGGGATGTATAAAGAGGAATCACACATGGCCACAACCCTAACTATTAGGACTGAGAAATAATGTAATTTGTTCTTTTTTAATTATAAGAAGACAGAAGGGATGAGAACGGCAGGATCCTTATGGAGAAGGATAGCAGAGAAGGAGATGGGTTGCAGAAACTGATGCTTTGTAGTTTTTGTTGTTTGACTAGTGCTGGCTCACCTGTCCAATCTAAATGTGGTGTGGGACAAGTGATGAACAGATTGTGAACTGTTTGATAAAATTATTTGGGATCAGACATGCTGTAAAAATGAGAACTATCCCAAAGTTCATTTTCAGACCAATGATTTCTTTAGCATCAGCTATAAACACTTGTTCACAAGGAATTAGATCTAAGACCTCGGCCTGAAGTAATTCATTATGGGGAGTATTTCCACTGACTTTCGGTTGTTTGATCAGGCCCTACTGTTAGCTCTTTCCAAGCCAGTTACCTTGGGGTAAGAGGCTTCTTCTTCTATTACTAAACACCTAAGCCACAAAGTCTCCCCAACAGACTCATTCAAAAAGAAAAGAATATATGAAATAAGTCTTGCTCATGGTCTGTCTCCTCAGGCAAGCATCCGTTCTGATGCATCTAAAAGGTCTGTATATCTGATGGGATTAGTACCTCTGCAGTCCCATGAATAAAAACCCTTTGCCACAGCAACTGCTACATCATGCACTGCTTCATTTATGTATGAGAATCCTGCAACTTTGCAGAAAAGTGACGACATAGTCATTTTATCAATTGATTTTCTGTCCACATGACAAAGAGTCTCAAGAAGAAGTAGTTTTTGTTTAATAACTCGGATGCTGAGCTGCAGGGTCTTTAACTGGACAAGGAATTTTCATGAGGATTATTTTCAAAAGATACTGTCTAATTTTCTTCTCTGTTATGTTCCAACATTCATTGCCATTGAACAATATTAGTATAATCTTACAGGGTCCACCAAAAGCCATTGATACATTTCAAATGGTTTCCAATCAGATTTTTAAATTACTTTTACTTTTCATGGCATTGCAACTAATAATTTGGAAGTTATATTTGGAGCTTGAAACCAATTATGAATACTAACACATTGGGAACTAGACCCATAGGAATACCTCAGCTAAGATGGATTGATGAAAGATCTGGTGGCCTATGTAAATTAGGATTAGGTAGCAACTGAGAAGATGTAGCAAAGAATAGGACAAAATGCCCAAAAGCTGTATGTTTGGTGGTAGGCCTTCAAGGTTTTTAATGCCAATGGAATGAGTGTAAATCAGGTGATGATGGGCCTATGTGCTTGTATATGCTGTTGTCAGATTCAAGGACATAACAAACGCCTCAACTATTCTCTTTAGCAAAGGACCAGGTTTTCTGGAGGTCTTTGTTGACTTTGTTTTAGCAAGGCAAAAGTCACTTCTCACCTTTTTTTCTCCTTAAACTGGCTCACGTGCAAGTGCCAGCCGGTGAGGAGTGTCTGCAGCTGTGGGGGAAGGGAGGAGAGAGAGACTCCCTGTGTTTTGCTGGTGCCTGGAGCTCATTGGCTGTTTCTCCCCCTTGCAGGTACTAATACAAGGGCTGGGGCACCCTTTGGGCGTCAGCCCTTGGGCGACACCAAAGGGTGTTGCCCGTTGGTGGGGCCGCGAGTGGGCATGGGCGCCCCCCCCTTGAAGTTATCTGCGGGGAAGCAAAGACACATAGTCAGCTCACGGCCGCGCCCCGGAGCAGGAGTGTGATATTCCTTTTGTGAGTATTTTTTGGATTCTGCCCCTGACTGCTGAAATAGTCACAGTTTCTGGAGAGGTGGGATGCTGGAAGTGGATGCAGTGATAACGTCCTCCACGACCTGGACCTAAGAGAGAGTATCAGGATAAGTCTCCAGTACCGAACCGCCGGAGGCGACTTGTGGAGCGAGGGGACATTGCCATTTCGCTGGCCGTTTCGTTGGTTTGGATTTGAAGTTTTATTGGTATTAGGGAACATGACTTCTTTGAAACGCTCTCGTTTAGAGGTGACTTTTATTTCTCCTTCCGAGACTAAGGTAATGAAGCAACGGAAGATGGATTGTTTTCTTAGGTCTGGCGACAAAGGTGAGGGGGGTAGGGAGGGAGAGAGTATCATCGCCCCCCCTAAGTTGTATTCTTCTCCAGCCCAGCGATTGACTATTGATCCAGCAGAGGAGGAGAATATCCTTGACTTATCCATAATAAATAAGTCGGATTTGTTGGACTCAACAGCTGTTTTAAGAAACTATAATCAACAAATTGACCAGTGTAATAATACTTCATATCTTGCTAAACATATTCTTTTAATGGCTCAGACAGTTTCGCATGTATTAGATTTGTTGCATCAGCAAAGTGAAAGGCTGAATGAGCTTGCTTCCACAATTAAGCCATTGGTGGCGCTTGGTTCAAATAAATTAGAAGATCTAGTTAATAAAAATATTCTTGAGGTGTCGCCTGTGGCTAAAGTGGATGTGGCCACAGTAATGGACCCTATTAAGCCTGGGAGGATTTTCGTGTCGGAGGAACATGGGGTCCTCAGACATGTGCCATCCAATATTATTCTAACGGTGATGCCGCTGCCCTCGGGTAGTCTACCAGTATGGGCATCAGCCTTGGATATTGCAGAGCATCTGCGGGTAATTACAGGGTTGCCAGTGACCCGCAGAATAATAATGAATGTTTCCCACATTTCGAGTTTTGAGAACCGGTGGGTGATCAAGATTGAATTTAATACACCTATGTGGGTAGTGAGACTGTTTGAGGCAGAACAGTTGCTTAGAAACTGTGCCGTTTACCTTTCCCCAGTGTTTATTAAGGAGCCATCATTAAAAACAAATGGAGAGTTCCCCTTGAGGAATGGTGAGGAAGTAGGGGGGCGCACATTCTTTAAGCATATTAGCCCCAAAGTAAGTGCGGGGGATAAGGAGAATTCTACACAGGAGTGGGTTGGGGCCTCTGTTGATATTGTGGTTGAGGCGGAGGCCATGGAGATTGGCCTCCCTGCTGTTGAAGGAATGAAGGGCAATATAGGACCAGTTGTGAAGGAGGACCCAAAAGTGTTGAATGAGCAGAAAGGTTGGGTTGATCAGTTAATGGATTTATATAAAATAGTGGGTGATGCAGCAAATAGAATGGAATCAAGAGGGGTAGAAATAAGTAACACTAAAATGATCCAGGATAACCCAGCGCATGCGGAGCTTAAAATAAATTTGGAAAGGGAGGAAACATTAATCCCAGAAAACATTATGTTTGATCCAGATATGTTGGCAAGAGATCCCACTAAAGGGTCATCAGTTGATCTGGAGGTTATCAAGGAGAGTAAGCAGGGGAGGGGATCGATTACGAACGAGGTTATCAGGGGTGGAATATTAGAACAAGAGGGGAGGTCCCCTCTTGGATTAGTTGATTTAGACTGCAAGCGGATTCCCGATTCGAGTGACCCCCAGGTTTTGCGGACGGCTGGGCTGGGTATACAAGTTGTAGAATCATTGAGTATGGATCAATTAGTATCAATATGAAGTGAGGGGCCCTATGCCTCGCGGACCGTCGGTCGGGGGGGTATTAGGGTAGGTTCATGGAATGTTGCTGGATGGATAAATAAGGTTCATGATCCGGATTTCATCTCACATCTAAGATCTTATGAGATAATTTGTTTACAGGAGTTGTGGTTGGAGGATGAAACTCAGTTTTACTTGGAGGGATATAGCAGCTGGTGCCTCCCGGCAAAGAGAGAGAGGCGCAAAGGTAGACCTGCGGGTGGGTTAGGCATATTCATTTCATTAAAATTGGGAGCTAATATTGTAGTAGTGGACACATACGAGAACAACATATGTGCATTGAAGTGTGACCTTTATGAATTGGGTTTAATTTTTTTATTGATTAATGTGTATTTGCCACCAGCAGATGACGTGGGGTGGGCCCAGTTTAGGAGTCATTTAACAAAGATGCAGGAGGAACATAATAATATTGCCCTGTGCATCATGGGGGACTTTAATGCTAGGATGGGGCCATCAAATTCCTCTCTTTGGGCGGTGATGCAACAAGCCAATGTAATCGATCAGGATGAATATTGGAATTCGGGTCGGGTATCTAAAGATCAGAAAATAAACAAAGAGGGGAAATTGTTATTCGAGTTGGTTTTTGAAAATAATTTATACATCCTGAATGGGAATTACCAGGGAGATATTCCAGGTGAAATAACTTTCCCTTTTTTACAGGGTGGTAGTACCATCGACTATGCGTTGGTGTCTCTTCCTTTGCTGCAGTTTGTGGATTCATTTAGAGTAGGGGATAGGGTTGAGAGTGACCATTTCCCTATTTGTGTAACTTTTAAGGGTGTCCTTGATCCCCTAGTGTCCAAGGAAGAGCTAGATAGCGTGCAGGGAATTCAGCCGGGTAAGGTTCGTAGACCTTGGTCAGAAACCATCCTGAGAGAAATTAAGGCCTTGTTGGCCACGGGGCAAGTAAATGATCTTAGGGCTTGTTTAGAAACTTCATCTGATCCGGTGGGTGCCATGGAAGCATTGGATAATCTCTCGGACATATTAAGGTCCCATTTATCAAAGACTTCTCTAGTGAATGATAAAAGGGGGGTGACCAATAAATGGTGGGATAAAGAGTGTAGGAACTTTAGGTCGGAGTTAAGGAAAAGGTCGCGTGCCTTAAAAACAACATATGATTGGAAATCTTTAGTTGCATATAGATCTTTGTATTGTCAATACAAAAATTTACTAAAAAAACAACAAGATTTTCATGCATTAAAGTGGAATTACTTGCTTAATGCTTTGCAAGGGCATGATGGGAAACTGTTTTGGAGGTTGATAAATGACTCAATAGTTGGCCCACGTTGTATAGTCGATATTGGAATTAGTAATGATAAATGGGAAGCACATTTTAGGGAAATATTTAATTCTAGCCTCCCTATAAGTTCAGCTATAGCTAAGGATGATGTAGTTCTCGCTGATTGGGATCCAGTGAGTGAGATGGAAATTTATGAAGCTATTAGGAGATTGAAGAACGGTAAAGCTCCAGGAGAGGATTTTATCCCCCCTGACTTATACAAAGCAATGCCGGAATGGTGGCTCAAAGCTTTGGCGAACCTTTTTACACTTATAAATAAGGCTGGTTCAGTCCCGGATTTGTGGAAATCTGCGGTAGTGGTACCTATCTATAAGAAGGGGGATAGATTAGAACCAAAAAATTATCGTCCAATTAGTTTGTTACCCATTATTTCAAAAATATATTCCACAATTTTATTAACTAAGCTTCAATGGTGGGTAAGTCATAAGCAAATAATTGCTATGGAACAGATAGGTTTTCAGTCAAAGAAGTGTACTATGGATCATTGTTTCCTCCTGGCCCACTTGATTGAAAAATATAAAGTAAAGAGGATGAATGTATATGCAACGTTTGTGGATTTTTCCTCAGCGTTCGACCTGGTAAACCGGGAGAAATTGTGGGAGAAACTCCGCAGTTTAAATATTGATCAAAGACTCCTGATGTTAATAAGATCTTTATATTCGGATACTGGGCTTAGAGTCAGGATGGATAAATTGGGTCACTTATCTGGCAGAATTGAGACCTCAAGAGGTGTAAGGCAGGGGTGTTTATTGGCTCCGATGCTGTTTAATTTATATGTCAATGATTTAATTCTGAACCTTAGGGATAAAGGAGAATATATGGCTCCTAAAGTGGGCTCCAGAAGGATTTCGCTCATAATGTATGCGGATGACACAGTTTTACTGTCAACCTCAGGATTGGGTCTGAGACGCTTGATGGCGGATTTTGCCAAAGAATGTAGTTCACAAGACTTGGTGATTAACCATAAGAAAACAAAGGTTATGGTGTTTAGATCTACGTTCAAAAAAGAGCCTTGGTTTATAGATTCCCAACCAATTGAGCAGGTAAAATATTATACTTACCTTGGGCTTGTGTTCGCTTATAATGGCTCATGGTCTCATCATGTCCAATCTTTGAAAACTAGTGTAGTGGGTCCAATGGGGGCAATTTGTAATTTTTTTCGTTCAAAGGGAGGACAGAGGTTTGTACCCGCTATTAAGGTATTTCGAGCTAAGATTGTGGCAAAATTAAGGTATGGGGCCTTACTTTGGGGGACTTCGCCAGGTGTGATGAAAGTATTAGAGCCAGTGCTTCATAAGTTTTTGAGGAGCCTGATGCAGATGCCAAATTCAACACCGTCTGTTTTACTTAGATGGGAATTGGGGGTACATTCATTAAATGTGGATATTACAGAATCAATGCTGTTAAGTATGTTTAAGATTAGTTCTGGTCAAGTAACGGAGCTAGCAAATATGTGCTTTCTTGAAAAACGGGTTAATGAGTATACAGGAGCCTCTTGGTGGAATTATATAAATATAGTTCTTGATAGACTTGGCTTGTCTTATTTATTCTTAAAGAACTTTCCATTTAAGGTAGTCAAAAATATGATAAAGACTAGGATCAGAGATTTGGATGATCAGTCGTCCAGAGCCATGTTGGCTGGACTACGAACATCCCCATGGTATCAGTTTTTGGTCCCTGACCGAGGTGGTGCTGAATATATTAAGTGGGAGCTCCCTTTTCAATATAAACGAGCATTTTGCGCGTTACGCTTTCAGATTATGCCATCGGCTGTCTTGGAGGGGAGATTTTTAGGTATCCAGTATGAGGACAGAATATGCCCTCACTGTTGGTTGGGAGTCGAGGATGTAGTCCATTATCTCCATGTATGCCCGATATTTTCTAGTTTACGTGAGAAGATGGAGAAACTTCTTGATGTCCCGTTTAACTTAACGGTTAGGCAGAAAACAGTGTTCCTTCTTGAGGGTAAAAATCTATCAAGGACGGAGATAATGGCCCGATATGCGTATCTATTGCAAAAGATTAGAGCACGAAATATGGATAAGTAAGGATATCATGCTGGAAGTAAAGCTGGATCTATATTAGCATTAAAGTAACAGCTGGGCAAATGGGGTTGATAAGTTAGGATTCGCCTGTTGGGGGTGTTTTATTTATTTTATTTCTGTATATAGTATTATTGTGATGTTCGTGATGTTCATGATGTATGTTTTGTATATTATATTTGGTTTTGTCATGACCTGTGGCCAGTGCAATAAATTTATTTCAATATTTCAAATTAAGGCTATAAAGCTGGAAAGCAAGTGCCAGCCAACCTTTTGCCACCATGTTCCTTCGATCTGCTGAGAGTCGGACAATACTCTGAAAGGGAACTGCTCCTCAGTTCTGCTTCAGTCTCATGTCACCACACCAAGAATCTCATCCCTGACAGAACCACAGAGGCGATCCAATTAAATGTTGGGAGGATGATACCACAAAGGCAGCTCCCACTCTTCTGTGCTCCCACTCCACCGTTCCTCCCGTCCCACCCCCCACCCCAAATCTACAAATGGAAAATAGGACCCATATGAAATTTTTACTAACTGTTGTGGACCGTCCATTGGGTGACTTGTTTACCTTGAATTCTTCGCAGACCTTGGCTAAAGCATAGTTCATAGATTTATAAGGCAGTCACTTCAAAGCACTTCTACAGATGGCCAAGGAGTTGGTGCCCAGAAACAGATCTGGATTAGTTTAGGTTAGAATTCATTGTCTGTGCTTGGAGTCAAATCAAGGTCAAGCTTGGATCTGAGGGTACTGAAATTTCATTATTATTCAGAGGGGACTTTCTAGCAGTGTAAACCTACCACCCTGGTTTCTACCTTTGACAGCACTGAACCTACATGATGTCTCTGAGACTGCTTTCCAAGGTTACATGAGAGGGGCGGGAACTTGGGTAATTTCATCTTGGGCTCTGTAATTGCAGGGATTAGTGTCTGTGAGAATGCACTAATCCCTTTATTGTAGGAGAACACATGTCCTTGTAAAGGCTACAATCAGAATTGGGGACCTGGTAATGCGTGAGTGTTCTTGCATGATAAAAGGGAATTAATGCATTCTCACAGGTGCTAATCCCCACTACAGAGCCACAGTTGTGATTGCGCAAGTTCCCACCCCTCCCACATAACATCTGAAAGCAACCTGAGTTATCTCGCGCTCCTTGTTGTTTACGCAGTACTCTTCCATTACCCCCAGCTTCTTAAGCAGGACTTTCCTGCCACACAGGTTAGGAAGGAGCAAAAGATTCCTATTCTTTGTCACCATAGTCTCTTAACAAGAACATTACGTGTGCTATAATTAGGGTCACAAATCACTACCCTTTTAAGGGATCTTGATGTAAAACAGTTGTCCCCTGACCCTGTTATGGCAAAGCCTATTTTGTTACATGTGGTTTTAGCCTGGGTCAGGAACATGGTTACATCCTGTCTGTGCTTAAAAAATAAATAAAAATAGGAAGAACCAGGTTGTAACCAAGTCAGGGGACAATAATATTGTGACATAATAATAACTAGACCAAACCGTAACTGTAATGCATCCTTAGTTGTTGATTTGTGTAATTGCACCTACAGGCAGCTCAAATTATAGAACCCACATAGCAACAAGGAACACAGATAAAGCAGAACACTGTAATCAGCATCACAAAAGGTCAATGGCAATGCCAGGAATCCAACCCACATTTGAGTGCCAATCCAATGCATTATCTAATGATAATGACATGTCTACTAGTATGACTCTCTCTTTAACATTTTGAGTCTATAAAAGTCTAAATTTAGCCATTATGTTACCTATTCCCACCACTATAATCATTATTTTAAAACTATTCAATATGATAGTACACAAGTACAATTAAGATAGCTAACATCTGTATTGTCACAGCTCCCTGATGATAATCCCACATTTGTTACCACCACTCATCAGTACACAGTACACTACATATATTTTGTAATCATACATTTCTTTCATTGGGGAAAGTCAAGCTGCTTTGTCAAATCAAAAATATTTACCTAGTAGATATTCCACAAGGTAAAAGACTCCATGCTAATGCTGAAACTTGGTATTTGAAATTACTCACTAGTTACCGAGTATCTCAATATTCGACTCGGTTTTACCGAGTACTGAGTAACCGAGGAATCGGCCCAGTAATCGGTCCACTACTTTGTACTCAGGTAAATCCTTGGATGGGTAACATATGGTGCTTTTCCTGAAACATGTGGGGCTTTTCCTGGTCCTATAGTGAGTAGCAAGTGCCCATACACTTAGAAAATGCTCAGAATGTTTCTGAGAATGCATCGTGGAGCAGTCAACTGCTTGCCCCAGCCTGGGCCGGGGGAAAGATCTGGAAGGCTGTGGGCACACAAGCCACTGCATCACATGGCTCATTTGCTCAGGGAGGAGTAAGACATGGATTTTTAAGAGAAGGATAAAAGATAGGGTGGCATAAGAAATGGGGGAAGACATAGCAACCTGCTTTGTGGGCTCAGATGGAGTACCAGAAATATTCTTATACTTTTGTGACTGGTCCCAAGGCACTACTGGCCAACAGCATGAATAAAAGAGAAATTCTACTTCTTTCTGATGGGTGTAGCACATTAGAATATAATCCAGTTCTTGGTGCCAGCAGTGCTAGACTAAGACCACTTTCTCACGTGTGTTAATGCGCACTCGTCAGTGCCACGAGGAAGTGTGGGACTCAAAAGACCCGCAGCTTCTGTCTCATGAGAATGGTGGAAATGCGGATCTTTGCCTGCAAACATGCATGTCCGGT
Source organism: Sphenodon punctatus (assembly GCA_003113815.1). Taxonomy (NCBI): domain Eukaryota; kingdom Metazoa; phylum Chordata; class Lepidosauria; order Sphenodontia; family Sphenodontidae; genus Sphenodon; species Sphenodon punctatus. The sequence continues at coordinate 5,965,127 of QEPC01008233.1, read as the reverse complement.
TACTCTGTCAGACTCACTTTTGCAGACATAGATCCGCATTTCCGCCATTCTCACAAGACAGATGCTGCGGGTCTTTTGAGTCTCTGACTTCCTTGCGGCGTCGACGAGTGCTTATTAACACACTTGAAAATGTGCTCTGAGAGTGCAATTCTTCACTTACTAAAGTCAGTGGCAAAACTCTCCTTGAATTTAGTGGTGGAGGATTCTCCTGTATGACCAGGTTTTGGAAGAACAGTTTCTGTTTACCCGGACTTCAAATGCAGAGTGCAGAAATAAGAAACAGAAGATGCTCTTTGTAGTATACAAATTTTAGTGTTTCTGAAGCTGAAATATACTACCCCAGTTCTGTGAAAAAATGTCATCTTCTGAGAGTTGTGTGCTTTCTGTGTATACCATAGGTTCTTCACTTGGGGTGTGAGAAGGTGGGGCAGGAGAGAGAGGAGTACCACAATGCTCCTGTCTCAGGTCCACAGCTGTCAACAGCAACAAGAGAGCTGAATGAAATATTCAGGGCTAACAACCTTTCCCAACATTGTTCGTTTACTCACCACAGAGATGAAATGAGAGAAATCACTAACGGGGAAAGTCTGCCCCCGCCAACATGGCTGCCTCTTTTTAGTTTACCTTAATATGTTCCTCAGCCCTCTCCCGCTTTTCTAGGTATAAATGTAGCTCTATCTTGATCTCATATCCTCTTCAGCCACCTCCCCACTCTCTCCCCCCCAGTTTGCTCCACGTGTTTACAATCTGATGCATGAATGGTCTGGTTTTTATTTACTTACATCCCCTAGCTTTTTAACCTCTCTACCTTATTTCCTGGTCTTTGAGATCAGCCAGGAGCACCCTCTTGCGGGTACCATCTACGTGTCAAATTCATACAGCAAGGTCATACAGAGAAGTAATCTCACCAGCTGCCCCATAATTATGGAGCTCACTTACTCTGGAGGCTTGTTGAAGCCTGAGCCTGCTTATCTTCTGTAGGCAATAGAAGACTTTCCCATTTGGCCAGGGGATAGGGTCTAGTGCAGGAGTGGGCAACGTTTTCTAATCCCAAGAACTGCATCCATTTGCCACAATGAGGCCAAAGAGCTGCATGTGGCTCTATAACCATAGTTTGCCCACTTCTGGTCTAGTGGGATTTGGAACAGGAGGTTTAAATAGGTGGGCAAAATAAAATTTTGAAAAGATAAAACAAATGACTGAGTTAGATCTTTCTGTCTTTACAAAGAACTCCTACGCAGGCACAATAGCTGTGTTTTTGATAATGAGAGACTCAGTTGCATTCCTCCCAGCCCCCCATCAAATTACCTCTTCCAGTAAGAATAAGCCCAGTGCTTCTGTTTTTCCCTATTGTTTAAAAATCCATGAGGGTATGGCAGCACTATTGCCAATGATCCTGCTTAATGTCTCAGGCCTACACAGTATGATTGACCTTACTTGGGACCTTTTGATGTGATTTCCCCCTCCATTTCTTTTTTCTTTTGATGTGATTTTCCTCAGTGTCCTTCTCTTCCTCTCTCCCAGGAAACAGTAGTCACAAATGTCTTTTAATATCATAACTCTAAAAAAACACCTCCATTAACCCTAATGCAATTTAACTGAAGATGAAATGTGTGCCCGTTAATATACATACAGGTGGAATTAAAGAAAAATCATAATGTTCTAGACTGACTATGGGCTAGGATTTGTTAACATAATACTTAGTAAATTTCCCAAAAGAGATACAGCCATGGGGAAATGAAAAATCACAAAACGATGACCAACTAATGTAGTTTTCACTGCATTAATATACAAAAGAGTTTAATAAAAATATCTGTTTTTACATGATGATCAATGTTAATATACGTGCAATTAGAGTTGCCAGAGTCACTAGGCTCCCGGGGGAAGGGGGGACTGAGGAGTTCTGATATTTGCAGGTTGTTGGGACATTGGTGCAGAAGGCAGGGCCATACTGGAAAGGGGGCAAGGCAAATTAACTCTTCTGGCCTTTTTCCATCAGAAAGGGGATGAAAAGACTCGTTGCCATGCTTCCTTGCCCTTTGTCGGTCAAAGGGTAAAAACACACGTGACGTGCGAGTGTTATTCTGGGCCAAGGGCCGGCCAGACAGGCCAACGTGGACCATACTCGCCACAGTTCAGGGCCTGCCATGGCTTCCCATCATTGGCTGCCCATCATGATGAGGGGTGGGAAATGGGGGGGGCGGGGCGGGCCATCCGCAAGTATGCTGTGCTCCCCTGCCCTACCCGGGGCGGGAGATGACTTGCCGGCTACCCGGGTCGCAGGCGTATTAGTTAAGTGCCGCCTGCCAATTCAGAGAGTGGCCACAACAGTTTCCCAGGCCAGGGTGCCGTGCCACCATGCCAGCGTTGCATCGCTTTTTACCCAAAGAGTCCTGAACGGTGGCAATTCTATGAGTAAAAACAATAGAATGAATATTTCTGCTTTTGACTGCAGACAAGTTTAACTATCTCTTTAGAGTACAAAATGGTGGTTGTACACACACACAGAGGATGCTTTCTGACATGACGGCTCCTGCCACCTGCCACAGACGTCTCCAAGCAGTGGTGGGAGCTGTCATTCTGGCCGGGAATCGGCCCGGCCGCCAAACAAACGCAGCGGCAAGAGCAGGGAGACACGTGAATGTGCATCCACCTGTCCCTTTGCTGCATGGAGCACCCCCCTTGGCTGACAGGAGGCCATGGCAGCTAATGATGGCCGCCATGGCACCCAGTGCCCATCGCCACCCTGGACTGTGGTGGGTAAGGCAGCTGTTCTAACGTGACGGCACACTTTACACCTGGTCGAGCAGCTGTTCCCTGGGCGGTGTTGGCATTTAGCCTGGGTTCAAGTGCCAACACCGCCCTGGGAATGGCCCAGGCTAACATCTGGTGGCAGTTTCTGATGTGATGGTAGCCTGCAATTCCACACGGGTCAAAGCATGGAAATGTAGGCTATTGTCACGCCTGAAAACACCCACGGTTTTCAATTATGCTAAAACAGCACGTTGTACATTGGAAGGTTGTAATCCTTGCTTCTATGGCCGTTTTCACATGGATGCTCCCTTGCACCCGTGGGAATACTGTGGGCAGTAGGTGGGCGTGCATGCACACTCTCATGCTCCACCCACCCACAGATCAACAGGCGTCAATGCCCAATGCTCCGTGCATGGAGATGGGTGGAGGTTCGTGGGAATGCACCTCCACGCACCCTCCCCACTCCGCCAGCCTGTTTGAAAAGGGCCTAAGTCTCATCTTGCAAGACATCTTTCCAAGAAGAGAACAATGTCTTATGTTCCTCATTGTTAGAAGGCAGACACTGGTTAGGCTAAAAATAATTCATGAAAATTCACATAAATTCATGATTTCTATGATCCCTATGACAAAACTGTAATCCTACTCCTTACACAGCCTTGCAGGAGAGGGAAAGCACAAGTAAGGCCACTTGCCCACATTACAGAGATACACCGGGGAAACTTCTGGCGGACTCCCAGCGGCCAGACTCATGAGTAGCTCTGAACACGGGCACGGGGGTAAAAACATCATCAGGCGCATCCTGCAACGATTTCTCTGACGGATCACAGGGCTGGATTTTGAGCCCTGTCATCCATCACACAAATCGCTGTGGGACGGGCCTGATGACGCGTAATTCCCCTGTGCCCATGTTCAGAGCTACTCGTAAGTTTGGCCGCCGGGATTTTCCTTGCTGCATCTCTTAATGTGGGCAAGTGGCCTAAGATCTTCTCTGGCACTACAAGCATAGCCTACTGAGACTTTGGATCTGAGATCATAGCAGTAAGCAGAGCTACTCACCTAAAGTTGGCTGAGCAATGAATTGAGGTAGTGTGGGGGAACTGAAGGAATCTTGTTTCCTTTTCCCCTGCTGATTAGCAAATGCAGCTAATGGGGGCAAGAATAGCCTAATTTGCTGTCAGTACAGGCAGTAAACCACTACCCTTCCAAAAGCAGGGATGACGCAAAGGAAGGATTATGAGGCACATCTTTGAATAATGTGCCCCCTGGCATAACTCAGTTTACACCATCATTCTTTGCTCAAGGTTGTGCCCAAAGCCCAAAGGCACATAAAGGAAGCCCTATGTATTTTCCAAGGTTATAGGAGTTGATATTTTATTTTATTTTTAGACCAACAAACCCATAGTTCTTTAAAGTCTGGAAAGGGTATAATACAAAATAGATTGTTCTCTGGAGGAAGACGACATGAAAGGGAAATTGGAAGGCTTTTGCTGTATTACATTAAAAACCTAACTAACCTATATTAGAATTGGGCCAATATGGAGAATATCACCCTCACAGAGAGAAGGAGTCTAGGAAATAATAGCAGGCGGATTGTGCTGATATGCTTTAACAATGTGAAAGAAGCTGCTTATACAGAATAATCCTTTCCCACTGCTTGCTTCAGTAGCTTGGTTTGCACAGATCAAAACTCAAAGCGTTGCTCCTGCAGCGTCAGCCTAAGTGTGAGACTGTATTCAAAGCACAGCTAGTAGAATAATTTGCAGTGAAGAATGCTGCACAACAACATAGGGATCCTTTTCATATGCACTTGGTGATTTCTACCATTATAACACTGAGTAGATGGATTATGCTAGGAAGCCCTTTGTGTTATAATTTATTACATATGTGTTTATTTCATGCCCCTTCACATTCTATTCTGAAACATTAAATGGCTTATAAAAGCCAGGAGACAACTGCATAAAGCCTAGTTCAAGCCAAATAATGACTTAATCCGCCAGCAGTCTCGCTGAAATCAATAAGACCATTTGCAGTGCACTGTAAAGTACTACTTGATGCACATAAAGGAAGCAGAAATGGAACCTAAGCTCTTTAGTAGCCTGAAAAATATTGTAAAGCTGTAGAATCTCCATTCATAATAGCAAGCCATATACTATTATAACTACTTTCAAAGAGTAGTAAATCAAGGGACCTACACATGGCTACTAAAANCTGCACAACAACATAGGGATCCTTTTCATATGCACTTGGTGATTTCTACCATTATAACACTGAGTAGATGGATTATGCTAGGAAGCCCTTTGTGTTATAATTTATTACATATGTGTTTATTTCATGCCCCTTCACATTCTATTCTGAAACATTAAATGGCTTATAAAAGCCAGGAGACAACTGCATAAAGCCTAGTTCAAGCCAAATAATGACTTAATCCGCCAGCAGTCTCGCTGAAATCAATAAGACTGTTTGCACTGTAAAGTACTACTTGATGCACATAAAGGAAGCAGAAATGGAACCTAAGCTCTTTAGTAGCCTGAAAAATATTGTAAAGCTGTAGAATCTCCATTCATAATAGCAAGCCATATACTATTATAACTACTTTCAAAGAGTAGTAAATCAAGGGACCTACACATGGCTACTAAAAACTTTTCGTGTCTTAGGTTGTAGTCTCTTACGTTTAAGGGTTGCTGCAGTACACGTGATGAACAAGGTAAACTACTACTTATAATTTCTATAGTGCTACTAGGCATATGCAACACTTTACAGTCACAGATTTTCAGAGACAGGTCCCTTCCCAGTGGGCTTACAGACTAAGGAGGACAAGGGGAACACAGGGAGAGAGAGACACACATTCCTCTTTTACAGATGGGGAACTGAGGCTGAAAGGTTGTGACTTGCCCAAGGCCACCCAGTAAGTTCATGGCTAGGGCAGAATTCGAACTCTGGCTTCCCAGATCCAAGTCCCACACACCACACTGGCTCTCATGTAGACACCACACCCTCAGGATTGGGTCACTAGGCTTTATTGCTTAGGGACTGGAACAGGGACAGTGGATCCAGATCTGTCCCTGACCAGGAGAACCAGCAACACAGACACTTCTAGGTAGCCAAGATGATTCTCAAGAACTGTATAAGCTAAGAGTTTCTTATGCAGCACAGAATAGCTGCAGCCACTGGGAAAGGTGAACAAATGAAGAGAGGGCGAGTCAGGAATGTTGATTAGATCTTAGCTCCTTGGGCGGTGTGAAAGGCTCCACATCTCAAGCCAGGGAGGTTGTCGTGTGGTGCCTCAGTTTCCTCAAAAGGAATTTGCGCTTAGTGGTCCAGACCTGACATGATCTGGCCTGGATATAGGGTGCATCATATTAATATATTACCTAGTCCTTTGCCTGTTTCTGCCAGATGGATATGAGAAAAGCTCCAAAGAAGGAACTGTTTCTGAAAAATCCATTTCTCCTCTCCCTTCTTATAGAATGAAATTTGCTTTGAAGTCAGCTAAAAATGACATCAGGTCAAGACTGCTGACAGGGAGGGTTTTCTCAAAATACATAGTAAGAAGCCTGTTTGCTATCATATAAGATAGGATTAACAAGGAGTAAACTCCAAACAAACAAGGCCTCTACCTGCCCTGCTTGGGAGACACGTATCTTGACTCTAGTCAACAGAAAATGTGGATTTCTTTAAGAGACAGACTTGATTGTATCTTCTATTCCAGTATACAGGCTGATTTTCCAGTATCTAGTCAAGAGTTCAGTAGACAGGTCACTATAGGAGAGCTCTTTAGGAAGTCATCATACAGAGAGGCTAATTTTGATTTCCAATATATTGAAACACAAATGGTCAAAAATATATGCCTATATACAGGATACATGACAAGGTGTCCATGGCCACTATTAGGGAGCCGCCTTACAAGGCCTTTTTGCTGGTTTTAACCATTTGTGGAGCTGCAGGCTGCCCTGTCAAAACATCCCAACATAGGTAACTATGCTAAATAGCTTAAACTCAGCAGGCCCAATCCACCCCTTGAACAAGCGCTGTGTGTTAGGTGCACATGTGCAAGCATTGCACATGTATGGCGCAAGCCTTAAACATGTCATGTACATTGTATGCAAGAGGTGCACATGGCATATGCACACTGGACATGAGGTGTGCTAGGCTTGCATTTCGTGGGTGCAACATTTATGTGCGCACATCTATGTACAGTGCATGCACAAGGAATGGACTGGGCCCAATATCCGTAAACTTTGAGGTATGTTTAATCAGTAGCAAGGTATGGTACTAAGATAGAGGCATGATATGGAGGTAAAGTTTCTAGATGACATAAATGACTGCTTCTTGGAGCAGTTGGTCCTGGAATCAGTGAGGAGGAGGAGCTACTTTGGATCTAGTCCTAAGTGGACCACAGGATCTGGTGCAAGGGGTAATGGTGGTGGAGCCACTTGGCAATAGTGATGACAATATAATAAAATTTGATGTAATTACTGGAGGGAGAATGGTGACTAAAACTATTGCAGTAGCATTTAACTTTAAAAAGGGAGACTATGCTAAAATGAAGAAACTAGTTAGAAGGAAACTAAAAGAAGCAGTTGCGAGGATTAAATGTCTGCAAGAGGCATGGAGACTATTTAAAAACATGATTTTTCAGGGGGATTTCCTAGACATGCCAGGTGCATTCTATTAAACTCCTGTCCAAGAGGCACGTACTGTCCTGCAGCATCACACCAGGTAGAGCCCAGCGCAGCCAGATGTACCGAGGAAGCCCTTACAGTTCAATCCACTGATGCGAACAGACATTTTTGTGTGCTTTGTGGAGACTTTGCACATGAACATGGAAATAGTCGGACTGGAAGAGCTGTTGCAGTTATGAAAATGAATCGGGTTTCATTTTCATAACTGTGGTCTGACCCAGTATGGTATTTCTTATTTTATTTTTTTTAAAGTGATAACATAACTACCCTAACAAGTTTTAAAGAATCCTTTGATTAATTAAAAATCCTTTGATTAATTAGAATTAACTCCGAATTTTGAATCAGACCTTGAAGAATGCTGCCATAAAGTCAACATCCTTTATTCATATGCTCTAACTCTTAGGACACACTCTTCTATTCATGGAAGTTAGTGGTGCTTAGCTCCAGGTCTTGAAGAAACCCTGAGAGTCTGAGTCTTAGTCCATACAGCAGAAGTGTCTCCTCTTGGACTTGTCCAGCTATCTATTGTAGCCCATTTTAGGCCGCTCTAAAGAACTGATGACCTTGGTAACTAGCTTCTGGCAGTTGCTGAGAAGCCAGAGTCCAAAAAACAAGTGGTGGTTTCTTTCTCCTTTTCTCTCCTGGGCTATAAGGTGTGGAAATTCAAGGATACGTTCATGAATTTTCCTTCAAAACGTACCATAAAATGCCTTGTCCAATTTCCTTTAAAATGAGTAGAAAGAGGCACCCTAAGGCAAGATCATGTATGTGAAATTTTATCTGTTCAGGTTTATTTTTGGCAAATTAAGAGGTAGTTAAAATCAACAGTTAGCTTCCATAATAATACTAGTAATTTTAAAAGCCTTCCTCACGGGTGTTGTGAGGCTTAATTTCTTAATATATCAAAAGCACATAGAGATCCTCAGATGAAAGGTTAGGGTTACAATTCTCATTATAACAGAAGTCCTTTACAAACAGTGGAAATCACCATCACATGTTTTGCCTCAAAGGTACATTCTCATCTTGTAATATATTGTTACACATTAATTCCAGTGTGGATGACCTTATTCTATAGTCACTCCACCTACAATCTCCCATTTAAGTATTATTATTAATTATTTTTATTATTTATATAGCACCAGCAATGTACCTGACACTGCACAATCAGTAGAAGAGACAGGTCTCCACACCCAAGGAACTTTCAATGTAGGA